>JAEOAD010002037.1:3507500-4055000 GCA_036365145.1 Orientallactaga sibirica | reverse complement strand
TGTGAGGTAGGGTCTCACTCTGGTCCAGGCTGACCTGGAATTAACTATGTAGTCTCAGGGTGGCCTTGAACTCATGGCGATCCTCCTACCTCTGCCTCCCGAGTGCTGGGATTAAAGGCGTGCGCCACCACGCCCGGCTTGCAATCTCCATTTTTAAGGATGAGAAAAATGAGGCGTGTGGGGTTTACGGAGCATGATACAAGCCACAGATTTTAGGCAGACGTGGAGAGCAGCATTTTTCATGTTTTTTTTTTAAATTTATTTATTTTTATTTAGTCCAACACTAGTAAAATCCAAACTTGGCTTTTTTCACTGTCTTTCTGGCAACAGCTACTATGGGGAAAGGGCAACTTGTTCTGTGTGGGCATCAAAAGCCTGGTTCCTAGGCAACCAAGAGGATTTCAACATCACGGGTGCCCCCAGCCTGGGGCCTGACAATAGCACGAGGAAGGGTTGGGCAGTGCGTCCTGTGTGCAGCCTCGAGCTTCCTGCATCTCACCTTGCTGGGGGAACAATGTCCCCTCCGAGCTTCCCCATTTTTGAGCTAACTGCCCGAGATCATAACCCTTTGATGCTTTTCTGCGTCCTGTCCCTGTGGTTTTTCTCAAGGCCTGAGGGCTGGTGTTGTTTTCCAGGAACTGTGATTTGCAATGTTTAATTAAAAAAAAAAAAAAAAAAAAGTCCCTCCCTCCCTCCCCCCTCACTCAAATTCACAGCCTCTCAATGTCCACTGAATTCATCCCTCGGCCTCCCAGGTGTGTGTGTGTGTGTGTGTGTGTGTGTGTGTGTGTGTGTGTGAAAGAGGTGACAAATCCCAGGTTAGGAACAGAGATGCTTCTCAGCTGGTAAAGTGCTTCGCAGACAGGAAACCCTGAGCTCCATCCCCAGCACCATACAAACCTGTACATACCTGTGAACCCAGCGTTCTGAAGGTGGAGGTGGGAGGGTCAGAAATTTGAGGTCAGGTATATGGTGATTCGGTGGGTTAGACGCTTGTCACACAAGTATGAGGACCTGAGTTTGGATTCCCAGAACCCTCCTAAATTCTGGGTGTGGTGGTGCACTCATGTAATTCCAGAGATGGGAAAGGAGAGAGAGAGAGAGAGAGAGAGAGGAAGAGGCAGATATACACAGAGAATGGGTATACCAGGGCCTCCAGCCACTGCAAATGACCTCCAGACACATGTGCCACCTTGTGAATCTGACTTATGAGGGTATTGGGGAATCAAACCTGGGTCCTTACGCTTCACAGGCAAGTGTCTTAACCACGAAGCTATCTCTCCAACCCTGTGTTCTTTTCTTTTTTAAATTTTTATTTATTTATTTCAGAGAAATATGGAGAGGGGAGAGAAAGAGAGAATGGGCGCACCAGGGCCTCCAGCCACTGCAAATGACCTCCAGACACATGTGCCACCTTGGGCATCTGGCTTACGTGGGTCTGGGGGAATCAAACCTGGGTCCTTAGTCTTCAAAGGCAAGTGCCTTAACCACTAAGCCATCTCTCCAGCCCTCTGTTTTTTTTTTTAATGTAAACAAAAATGATGGGGAAATGTTAGCGCCCCAGAGCTCTGTACCCACGCACCTCTCTCCCCTACCACCTGGCTATGCCAACTCTGGGACTGCCTCCTGGTACAGTAGCCCTCTTAGCTCCAGCCTTGCCTCTGCCTCCTTCCTAAATTCACCTGCCTCACTAGTACATCTTGCTGAGACATTTCTCCAGACTATGGGCTTTCTCCTCTGGGATCAGGCTGCCTGCCTGCCCCAGCCCTGGGCCTCCCTGCTTCACTACAGATTGGAGACCAGGTTTTATGCTGTATGGATGTGGACCTCCCCCATCCAAAATGGGAGGGACCCTTCAAAATGATGCTGAGCACTCACATGCCTGCAAAACTCCAGGAAGGCCCTCACTGATTCCATCTCTCTTCATTAAAGAAAACAGGGCTTCCTACTACCTGAAAACCCACTGCCTCTTTGCCTCCCACTTTAAACTATTTTCCCTAGAGATTTCTTTTTAAAAAAATCTTTTATTTTTATTTATTTATTAGAGACAGAGAGAAAGAGAGAGAGAGAGAGAGTGAGAATGGGTGTGCCAGGGCCTCCAGCCGCTGCAAACGAATTCCAGACGCATGCGCCACCCTGTGCATTTGGCTCACGTGGGACCTGGAGAATCGAACCAGGGTCCTTAGGCTTCGCAGGCATGTGCCTTGACCACTAAGCTATCTCTCCAGTCCCTAGAGATTTCTTTCTTTTTTTTAAAAATATTTTTATTTTTACTTATTTATTTGAGAGAGGGAAAGAATCAGAGAGAGAGAGAAAGAGAGAGAGAGAAAGAATGGGTGTGCCAGGGCCTCCAGCCACTGGAAACAAACTCCAGATGCATGCCTTGTGCATCTGGCTTACGTGGGTCCTGGGGAATTGAACCGAGGTCCTTTGGCTTCGCAGGCATGTGCCTTGACCACTAAGCCATCTCTCCAGCCCCTAGAGATTTCTTATAAATAGGGTGGCAGCCATTCCCAGAGTTGCCTCTCGGAACTAGATTAAATCCATATGCGCGTTACAGCCCCACGTCCACCTCAACCCCCCAACTGGAGTCTACACCTTGAGACACGGCTGTTTCTGCTTTCTATATATTGACGGGGTTGTGAGTGTTGGAACCAAATGCCTTTACTTCTCACCGCCATTTCGCAACGCATGAGTTTCTGGTTCCCAGAAGTGACCCGGGATACCTATCTCAACTGCCAAACAATATGTGGATCGCTAAGTCCCTGGAACTGGTGCAGGATTTGGGGGCCGGTGGGGGTGGGAGGGGGGACAGATTAAATTCCATAAAGGTACAGGAGATTCCATTCCCATGTCCCCAAACTTTTAGGTTCTTTTTTTTTTTGTTGTTGTTGTTTTTTTGGTTTTTGGTTTTTTGAGGTAGGGTCTCACTCTGGTCCAGGCTGGCCTGGAATTAACTATGTAGTCTCAGGGTGGCCTCGAACTCTCAGCGATCCTCCTATCTCTGCCTCCCAAGTGCTGGGATTTAAAGGCGTGCGCCACCACGCCTGGCTCTTTTAGGGTCTTGACCAAGTTAGCAAAGAATTGAAGATACAGACCCAGAGAGCTGGGGTTGGGGGATTTAGCTCAGTGCAAGGCCCTAGTTCAGTCCTCAGCACTAAAGAAGAAAAAAAAAGCAGACCCAGAGTTCTGAATTACTAGGTTTATTTTGGGGACAGTTGGAATCCAGAGGGGAGCTAGCAGGAAGGCTCAAGCCAAAAGAAGTTCTCCACCTTTGCATCCAGCCTGGGGAGGGAAGACAGAGAAAGATTCCATATCACCAGGGAAGAAAGCTCCAGGGAAGACGGACACACACACACACACACACACACACACACACACGTAAAGCAAAACAGAGAACCCAAGCCACAAGATCCCCCTGTGAGAGATGTCAGAGAGGACTCGGAGAGGGGAAGAACGCAGAGTTTAAAGAGAGATCATGCATGTGGCAGGAAAGCGTCCAAACGTGAGGTGCAAGTGGGAAGTGCCAGACAAAAAGAACTCCCTTGCTGCTTCCCAGCCAGGCTGTGCAGAGGGAGAGAGACCAAGAGAGACTGACACATGCGTGCCAAGAGGGAATTGCGTTAATTTAATTTAATAGATCTCTTTTAATTTAAATGAAATTTAATTAATTTTTAAAAATTTTTAAAAAATTATTTTATTTATTTTTGGAGAGAGACACAGAGAGAGGGAGAGGGAGACAGATAGAGATGGGTGTGCCAGCAACCTCTCAGCTGCTGTGAACGAAATCCAGATGCGCGCCTCTTTGGCGCCTTTGCATCTTGTGGGACAACCAGGTTCTTAGGATTAGCAGGCAGGCGCCTGCGGCCATCTCTCCAGCCCAATTTTTTTTTTTTTGGATTTTCTGAGGTAGTGTTTCACTTTGCATCTGGCTAAAACTCACAGTGACCTGGAGATTGGGACCACCACGCGTTCTTATAAACTTTTTGCATTTCTAGCAACCACGTGTCCCTGGTCAAGTGCCTTAACATAGCACGCTGCATTTTTCTTTGTGAGCATGTGTGTGTCCTGTGTGTTTGTAAGCCATATCTCCAGCCCAAATTTTTTTTTTTTTTGGATTTTCTGAGGTGTGTGTGTTTGGGTTTCACTCTGGCCCACGCTGACCTGTGTTTGTAATTCACTGTGTGTAGTCTCAAATGGGTGGCCTTGAACTCAAAGTGATCCTCCTAAATCTGCCTCCTGAAATGTGCTGGGATGAAATGTGTGTGTGCCACCTGTCGCCCGGTGTTTGTATACTGAAAGTGTTCTCTTATACTTCTAAATAAACTCTTTGCATACCTGTCTAAATGTGTATGTGTGTGTTTGTGTTTGTATACCAACCACGTGTCCCTGGTCCAGTTCCATGTCAAATGTGTGTGTGTGTTTGTATACCTGTCTAAATGTGTGAACCTGTCTAAATGAGTCCTCTAAATGGCCCTCTAGCCTCTTCACTGTCTAAATGTGTGTGTGTGTGTTTGTATACCTGTCTAAATGTGTGTGTGTGTGTGTGTGTTTGTATACCTGTCTAAATGTGTGTGTGTGTTTGTATACCTGTCTAAATGTGTGTGTGTGTGTATACCTGTCTAAATGTGTGTGTGTGTTTGTATACTGCATTTTGTGTTTGTGAGCATGTGTGTGTGTGTGTGTTTGTATACCTGTCTAAATGTGTGTGTGTGTGTTTACCTGTAAATGTGTGTGTGTGTTTGTATACCTGTCTAAATGTGTGTGTGTGTGTATACCTGTCTAAATGTGTGTGTGTGTGTACCTGTCTAAATGTGTGTGTGTGTATACCTGTCTAAATGTGTGTGTGTTTGTATACCTGTCTAAATGTGTGTGTGTGTTTGTATACCTGTCTAAATGTGTGTGTGTGTTTGTATACCTGTCTAAATGTGTGTGTGTGTGTTTGTATACCTGTCTAAATGTGTGTGTGTGTGTATACCTGTCTGTGTGTGTGTGTGTATACCTGTCTAAATGTGTGTGTGTGTTTGTATACCTGTCTAAATGTGTGTGTGTGTTTGTATACCTGTCTAAATGTGTGTGTGTGTTTGTATACTTGTCTAAATGTGTGTGTGTGTGTGTAGACCAAAGTGGTTTGTATACCTGTCAAATGTTGATTTTTTTATAAAATGTGTGTATTTAAATTTTTTGTTTGTATGTTTTATTATTATTAAATGAACATAAATTTGTGTGTGTTTGTATACCTGTCTAAATGTGGACACACCTGTCTAAATGTGTGTGTGTGTTTGTATACCTGTCTAAATGTGTGTGTGTGTTTGTATACCTGTTAAATGGGACCTGTCTAAATGTGTTCCTGTCTAAATGTGTGTGTGTGTTTGTATACCTGTCTACCTGCCCCCTTCCAAATGGGGACGCTGTTTGTATACCTCAAATGTGGGGTTACAAATGTGTGTGTGTGTTTGTATACCTGTCTAAATTCCCAAATGGGGTTGTGTGTTTGTATGCATTGTGGGAGCAGCAGTCAGTTATTTTTGGGGGGAGG
Source organism: Orientallactaga sibirica (assembly GCA_036365145.1). Classification (NCBI taxonomy): domain Eukaryota; kingdom Metazoa; phylum Chordata; class Mammalia; order Rodentia; family Dipodidae; genus Orientallactaga; species Orientallactaga sibirica. The sequence continues at coordinate 4,049,461 of JAEOAD010002037.1, read as the reverse complement.
CAATGCCTCTGGGCATGACGTCTCAACCTGTGGCTCTTACAATCTTTCCACCCCCTGAGCCGTGGTGGGTGAGTTTTAAGTCTACGTCAGTGAGGAGCTCTTAGGAGCCTCTGGATCTCTGTTTTGGTAGGTGTCAAGTGTCCTCAGGGTCTGTCTCCTTCACCCTGGTGCTGATTGTAGGTTCACCATGGAAGCTGCTTTCTTGCTCGTCTCCCCAGATTTTTGTTTGTTTGTTTTGCTTTGCTTTGCTTTTATTGTGGTAGGGTCTTATTCTAGCCCAGGCTGACCTGGAACTCACTCTGTAGCCCAAGCTGGCCTCAAATTCATGGCCATCCACCTATCGCAGCTTCCTGAATGCTGGCATTAAAGATGTGTGCCTCTCTCTCTCTCTGTGCCTCTTTCTCTCAAATAAATAAATAAATAAATAAATAAATAAATAAATAAATAAATAAATAAATAAAAATAAATATATTTTAAAAGGGGGGCAGAGAGAAGGCTTAGCAGTTAAGGCATTTGCCTGCAAAGCCAAGGATCCTGGTTTGATTCTCCAGGACCCACGTAATGCCAGATGCACAAGGGGACGCATGCATCTGGAGTTCATTTGCAGTGGCTGGAGGCCCTGGCATGCCCATTCTCTCTCTCTGCCTCTTTCTCTCTCTCAAATAAAAAAATAAAAATATATTTTTAAAAAAGATGTGTGCCACCACTGCCTGCTTCAGTCCTCTTTGAGACAGAGTCTTTCTTGGCCTGGAACTCAACTTTAGGCTTGGCTGGCTGGCCAATGAACCCAGGCATGAACCACTTTCTGCTTCCCCGGTGCTGGGCTTACAGGAATGCACCACTATGTCTGTTTGCACATGGATTCTGGAGAACCAAACGTAGGTCCTCATGCCTAAAAAGCAAGTGTGTTACCTATGCGGAGCTGTCACTCCAGCTCAGTCACAGAATGTGTTTATTTATTTTATGTTAATATGGTTTGTTTGTTTGTTTCTCTCATGATCTTGGATCTGACTGGGACTTGCAGTCCCTGTTGACTGCCCAGGAGCTTGAAAGAATATCACATGGCATATTGCTAGCCTGGGACAGGAACAAAATTCAAACCATGATTTCTACTGGACGTGTGTCTTCTGCGGCAACGCTGAGGTCGAATCCTTATGAGATGACATCCTAACGGGAGCCATTGGGAGTCCATGACAAATGGCCTCCTAACCCTTGCTAGCTGTGCCATCCCGGCACAATATCTCCCTATGACTCAGTTTCCCTCCTTTTAAAATATCTCTGAGTCATATTCATCTCACTGATTGATTGGTTATAAAACTATAAGTGTTGCAGTCTCTCTCTCTCTCAAGTAAAGAAATAAAAATAACACTTAAAAATATATTTAAAAGCCGGGCGTGGTGGCGCACGCCTTTAATCCCAGCACTCGGGAGGCAGAGGTAGGAGGATTGCCGAGAGTTCGAGGCCACCCTGAGACTACATAGTTAATTCCAGGTCAGCCTGGGCCAGAGTGAGACCCTACCTCACCAAAAAAAAAAAAAAAAAAAAAAATTAGGGCTGGGGGCTGTAGAGATAGCTGAATGGTTAGGTGCTTGCCTGTGAAGCCTAAGGACCCAGGTTCGAGGCTTGATTCCCCAGGACCCACATAAGCCAGATGCACATGGTGACACATGCGTCTGGAGTTCGTTTGCACTGGCTGGAGGCCCTGGCTCATCCATTCTCCCTCTCTCTCTCTCTCTCTCTCTCCCTTTCTCTGTCTCTAATAAATAAATAAATAAATTAATTAAAAAATTTTTAGGGCAGGAGAGATGGCTTAGTAGTTAAGGCACTTGCCTGCAAAGCCAAAGGACCCAGGTTTGATTCCTCAGGACCCAGGAAAGCCAGATGCACAAGGGGGTGCATTCATCTGGAGTTTGTTGGCAGCAGCTGGAGGCCCTGGTATGCCCATTCTCTCCTTCTCTCCCTGCCTATTTCTCTCTTTCTCTCAAATAAATAAATAAAAATAAAACTTAAAAAATATATATTAAAATTTTATAATCATTGAAAGATAGGAATTAGGTGGTTCAATGGTCAAAGGTGCTTGTTGGCAAAGTCTGTTAGCCCAGGGTTTTAATTCCTGAGCCACCCACACAAGCTGGATGCCAACAGTAGGGCATGTAAGCTCCCAGCATTCATTTGCAGTGGCAAGAGGACGGGGCATGCCGCCCCCACCCCACATACGCATTCATGAAAACAAAGGGGGGTGGGGGGGGATAAGTACTTTTACCCAGGAACTAGTCGGGAAGAAGTAGGGGATTAGTGGGAGTGGTCCGGGCCAAGAGAGGGTAATAGGAGTTGAATGTGATAGAAATACACAAGGAAAAAGGAACCCAGGGCTGGGGAGGCAGTTCAGCTCAGTGGCTAGAACACTTGCCTTGTGTGCATTCAGCCCTAGGTTCCCTCAGCACACGTCAATCTGGCACAGTAGAGGCATCCTAACCCTCAGTAGGTTCAGAGTTCACAGGCAATTCAGAGTTCACAGTCACCCCCAGCTACACAGTGAGACTGAGGTCAGCCTGGGTTACATGAGACCATGTCTCATGAAAAACAAAATAACAATCATTACATTTACCAACTACAGAAATTTTCTTAATGTGACATGTACTAACTGGTATTTAGGGATTTGAATAATTGGGGTGCTAGATGAAAAATTTCCAGCAAATTCTCTAAGGGCTTAGACTTAAAACTAAGGTTCTATTCTGATGAACGTTGTCAAGAAAAAAAAAAGGTAGGAGAGGGAGGAAGACAGAAAGTCCTGCTTGCTCATGGGTACTCCCTCAGGACAATAGCTCACATAAGCTGATTACAGGTCTCTCTTTACACTGGCTAGGGGCCATGTTTACACAGAACCTCCACTTACTATTTCTTTAAACACCTTAAGGCATGAGCTGTAAGCAACAACCTTTCTGAGACTATTGTTTTATTCGATTTCCTCATTTAGTTTTCATCTTGTAAGTAACCAACTCTTATTTAATTTTTTTTTTAAACTTCGGATTAAAAATCTGCAGGCATTAGTACTGTAATAATGAAAAATAATTCGAAATCTTTTCTTTGTTCACATTCCTGGGTCCATAGATGATCCCTCTGTAAAATAAGACAGATTAACTCAAGAAAAGCATGCCATTTTATTCGGTATAAGCTTTTTTAAAAAATTATTTTATTTTATTTTTATTTATTTATTTGTAAGTGGAAAGAGAGAGATAGAGATAGAAGAGAGACAAAGAGAATGGGCACGCCAGGGCCTCTAGCCACTACAAATGAACTCCAGATGTATGTTCCCCTTGTGCATCTGGCTTATGTGGGTCCTAGGGAATTGAATCTGGGTCCTTTGGCTTTGCAGGCAAACGCCTTAACCTCTAAGCCATCCCTCCAGCCCCAGGATAAGCTTTATAAAAATATTTTTATTAATTTATTTATTTGATAGAGTGATGGAAAGAGGCAGAGAGAAAGAGAGAGAGAGAGAGAGAGAGAGAGAGAAAGGGCACACCAGGGCCTCTAGCCACAGCAAACAAACTCCAGACACATGCCACCTTGTGCATCTGGCTTACATGAGCCCTGGGGAATCGAACCTGGGTCCTTAGGCTTAGCAGGCAAGCACCTTAACCACTAAGCCATCTCCCCAGCTCTCAATATAAGTTTCATGTGATACAAGCATATTTGAAAATGAAAATTCAAAGCCATGGGAAAGCCTGGGTAGTTTTTTTGTGTGACTGTGTGGTATGTATTTGTGCACACATTCTCACCTGTGTGTGGGTGTACACATATGCATGTGAGTGTCCGGGGACAACCATCCTTAGATACCATCCTTACTCACTCACATGCTTGGATTTTATGTGGGCCCTTGGGATCCAAATTCAAGGCCCTCATACTTGCAAGGCAAGCACTGGGTATGTTTCCGGCCAGGTTTGATGAAGACCTGACTAGTCACGGGATGGATGACTGCATGGATATGGGGAAACTCAGCGAGGTCTGTTTGTTCAAAGTCTTCTCAGAGACCCTGATTTAGTTCCCAGGAGACTGAGTTGTTATAAGAGTTAACTATGGTTAAGGCACCTGCCTGCTAAGCCTAAGAATGCTGGTTCCAATCTCCAGCGGTTCCAATCTCCAGGTCCCACGTTTAGCCAGATGCAAAGTGAGGCAATCAAAAGCAATCCCTTGACCACAAGGACCCTGATTTGGAGTTCCACAGCAGCTGAGACACTGTTACCTGGAGATTGGAACTATGGTTAAGGCGATTGGAACCAGCGTTCTTAAGAACGGCAGGTTCCAATCTCCAGCGGTTCCATCTCTCCAGCCCCACTATGGTTTTTGCAAAGTGATCTCACTCTGGCTCATGCTGACCTGGACCACAAGGGTTTTTCGAGGTGGGGTCTCACTCTGGCAGCAGGCTGACCTGGAATTCATCTATGGTCTTTCAAGGTGGGGTCTCACTCTGGTCTCAGGCTGAAAATAAAAATAACTAAAAATTTTATTTTAAAGAGGGGTCTCACTCTGGCTCAGGCTGACCTGGAATCCCACTATGGTCTTTCAGAGGTGGGGTCTTGCTCGGGCTCACCCTGAGCTGACCTGGAATTCAGGTCAGGTTTTTTGAGGAAACCCTCTCGCTCTGGCTCAGGCTGACCTGGAATTCACTATGGTTTTTCGAGGTAGGGTCTCTCTCTGGCTCAGGCTGACCTGGAATTCACTATGGTTTTTCGAGGTAGGGTCTCTCTCTGGCTCAGGCTGACCTGGAATTCACTATGGTTTTTCGAAGTAGGGTCTCGCTCTGGCTCAGGCTGACCTAGAATTCACTATGGTTTTTCGAGGTGGGGTCTCACTCTGGCTCAGGCTGACCTGGAATTCACTATGGTTTTTTGAGGTAGGGTCTCACTCTGGCTCAGGCTGACCTGGAATTCACTATGGTTTTTCGAGGTAGGGTCTCGCTCTGGCTCAGGCTGACCTGGAATTCAGGATGTCGTCTCTGGGTGGTGTGGTATAAAGTATGAGCCTTTGGATAAAATTGGTAGTCAATTGATGAATGGTGTGGACGGGTTGGTTGGTGGGTGAGTAGAAGTAGGTATTGCTGTGTTTACAAAACTGATAAAAATCGTCCTAAAGATTGAAAGGACACGTGGACAGGCACGGTGACACACTGTGGACACTGGTTATACTCTGAGACTCAGTGAATGGTCGAAATGGACATCTTCAATTGTTACTCAAGCTTCCTGAATCAGGCTGGTTGGGGTGGACATGGTGCTGTATTTGCCAGGGGTCAGGTGTAACCATGGGCATTTGTGATGTGAGGGTTCCTTATGCCTCTGCTGAGATATGCCTGAGGCTCAGAATCTTCCAGATTGCTGAAGGCATGATGCTCATCTTTTTTTAAAAATAATTTTATTTTTTTTTTAAATTTTTTAAAAATTTTATTTATTTTTGGAGAGACAGACAGAGATAGAGAGAGATAGGGAGAGGGAGACAGATAGAGATGGGTGCGCCAGCAGTGTCTCAGCTGCTGTGAACGAAATCCAGATGCGTGCGCCTTCTTGTGGCCAAGTGCGGCATTGCGCCCTTGCGTCACTTTGCATCTGGCTAAACGTGGGACCTGGAGATTGGAACCCAGTTCTTAGGCTTAGCAGGCAGGTGCCTTAACCACTAAGCCATCTCTCCAGCCCTAATTTTATTTATTTTTATTTATTTTGAGAGAGAGAGAGAGAAAGTGGCAGATAGAGAAAGAAAGAATAGACATGTCAGGGTGTTCAGCCACTGCAAACAAACTCCAGACACATGCGCATCTGGCTTATATGGGTCCTTTGGCTTTGCAGGCAGATACCTTAACCACTAAGCCATCTCTCCAGCCCCGGGCTCACGCTTTTCTTTTCTCTCTTCTCCTCAGGAGGAATTGCTCCCTTGGTCACCTCCACCCGGCTGAGTTTGGTCTCAGGGACAGGAATTCCTGGGGAGCATCGGGTCTTCACATCTCAGCCTTCTCCAGTGGGGCTGCGCCCTGAAGTGCTCACCTCTCCTGGCAGAGCCCAAGGGCGATGCTCGCCATCCCAAGGGGGGAATGGGAGTGATCCTTTTGTGGATGCCAGGAGGCGGCAGAGACCAACAAGGTTCATGAAAAAGATGACATCCGGCCCAGTCCCCTCAAAATCCCCTGAAGATCCTGTGAGTTCCTCGCGGCCCGGTGCCAGAGGCCGGGGATGGGATCCAGGAGGCCGAGTGCCCCAGGCACGTCTCATCTCTCGCTCAAAGCTGCACCCTCCGCGTTCAGAGGTGGGGCCCTGGCCAAGATCCCACACCAGGACCAGATACAGTAAGTGCTTGCTTTTTAATTTTTCAGTTACGCATCCCTCTAGTCACACGCCTGTTCTATTGTCTTTGTTGCTGTTGCTTTTTTTAAAAAAATATTTTATTTTTATTAATTTATTTGACAGAGAAAGAGGGAGAGAGAGAGAGAGAGAGAGAGAGAGAGATGGGGAGAGAATGCCAGGGCCTCCAGCCACTGCAAACGAACTCCAGACACGTGTGCCCCCTTGTGCATCTGGCTAACATGGGTCCTGGGGAATCGAACTGGGATCCTTTGGCTTTGCAGGCGGATGCCTTAACCGCTAAGCCATTCCTCCAGCCCTACTGTTGCTTTTAATGTTTTTTCGTCAGTATATATGAATTATACAAAGTAATGTGTTTATTGTGAAATTGTCATACATGCGTGTTATAGCCTTGGATTATATCATTACATACTACCCTCTCAAATCCCTTAGCCCTCTTCCTAAATAATTTATTTTCTACCTTCATGTCTTTTTTTTTAAATAAATCTAGATTCTGCATATGAAAACATACAGCACTTGTCTTTCTGAGTCTGACTTTTCTTCTTTTTTGGTTTTTGAGGTAGGGTCTCACTCTAGCTCAGGCTGACCTGGAATTAACTATGTAGTCTCAGGGTGGCTTCGAACTCATGTGATCCTCCTACCTCTGCCTCCCGAGTGCTGGGATTAAAGGCATGCGCCACCGCACCTGGCTATTTTATTTTATTTTATTATTTTATTTTGTTTATTTTATTTTATTTTGGTTTGGTTTTTCAAGGTAGGGTCTCACTCTAGCTCAGGCTGACCTGGAATTCACTATGGAGTCTCAGGGTGGCTTTGAACTCATGTGATCCTCCCACCTCTGCCTCCCAAGTGCTGGGATTAAAGGCGTGGACCTCCATGCCAGGCTGAGTCTAACTTTTCTCGCTGAACATGATGATCTTTGGTCCTATCTATTTTCCTGAAAAAACCCAAATAGCCAATTTTACTTTTTTTTTTTTTACAGCTGACAAATATTATATACTTACAATGAGCAGCAAGATTTTTGGAAAGATTCCTGTGTGGCTTCATGACAGGGGTGCATTCTGGGAAATACATTCTTAGGTCGTTTTGTCATTGTGTGAACATCACAGTACTTATTCACATCAACCTTGGTGTTGCTGATTTGTCACTGCACATAGCTTCTCTTTTCTTCTTCCTCTTCCTCTTTGTAGTCGTCTTCTTCCTCCTCCTCCTTCTTCTTCTGTTTTTTTTGTTTGTTTGTTTGTTTGTTTTTTCTTGTTTTTTTGAGGTAGGGTCTCGCTCTAGCCCAGGCTGACCTGGAATTCACTATGGAGTCTCAGGGTGGCCTTGAACTCACGGCGATCCTCCTACCTCTGCCTGCCAAGTGCTGGGATTAAAGGCCTGTGCCACCATGCCTGGTGCCATGTTGCTTTTTTTTTTTTTTTTTGAGAGACACAGAGGAAGAGGCAGAGAGAGAGAATGGGCACGCCAGTAGCCTCTCAGCTGCTGTGAACGAACTCCAGATGCGTGCGCCCCCTTGTGGGCAAGCGGGACTTTTGCGTCTGGCTAAACGTGGGACCTGGAGCTTGGAACCGGCGTTCTTAGGCTTGGCAGGCAGGCGCCTTAACCACTAAGCCATCTCTCCAGCCCTGCCACATTGCTTTTTGAAATAGTCTCTCGCTGAATCCAAACTGCTCACAAACTGGATGAGACAAGCCAGCCAGCAAGCCTCGAGCAATCCCTCTGTTTCTTGTTTCTTGCTCCCTAACACTGGGATTACAAGCATGCAGCACCATGTTTGGCATTTTATGCGTGTGCTGGGGATGGAAACAGGTCCTCCTGTCTGCGCAGTGTGACGGTGTGACTTGGAGGCCCCCACCCCCCGCATAAATCATGCATTCTGAATGTTTGGTCTTCAGCTGGTGGCAGTTTGACAGATGGAGCCTTACCCGAGGAGGTGTGTTGTTGGGGCAGACTTTGGGGGGTTACAGCCAGCTCCCCCTTGCCAGAACTTGACTCTCCTGCTGCTCTTTTCCATCTGCTGTGGCAGAAGTGATGTCCAGCCTCAGCTCACACCATCTTGTCCCCTGCCCATGAGCCTTCCCCTTCAGATTATAAGTCGAAACAATGCCTTTCCTTCCATCGATTGCTTCTGGTTCGATGTTTTGTCCCAGCGATGTGAAGGAAGCTATATCATGCAGCAAGCAAGCCTGAGCCATGTCGGGGCTGGAGAGATGGCTTAGCGGTTAAGACGTTTGCCTGCGGAGCCTGAGGACTCAGGTTCGATTCCCCAGGACCCATGTAAGACAGATGCACATGGTGGCACTTGCATCTGGAGTTCATTTGCAGTGGCTAGAGGCCCTGCCACACCCATTCTCTCTCTCTCTCTCTCTCTCTTTCTTTCCTTCTCTCAAATAAATAAAAAAATAACATATATTTTTTGTTTGTTTGGTTGGTTGGTTTTGCAAGGTAGGGTCTCACTCTGGTCCAGGCTGACCTGGAATTCACTATGTAGTCTCAGGGTGGCCTCGAACTCACGGCGATCCTCCTACCTCTGCCTCCCGAGTGCTGGGATGAAAGGCGTGCGCCACCACGCCCGGCTCACAATAACATATTTTTATAAAAAGACTGAGCCATGTCCCAGGGCTTCTATCGTTAGCAAGGGTTCCGTTTGTTTGAGACTGAAAGTCAGTATCTGCTTGACACTGACAGCAGACCAGCTGATCACAGTTCAGAGGTACCAGGGGAAGTTTCATACTTGTCAAAATAAAATACAGTGATACTGAGGCTGGGGAAGGAAGTTTGCAGCTTTTGGGCACGGTAGATGAGCCCAAGGGAGGGGACTGTTAGTAACGGAGAAAAACAAACACAGGTGTACTCGTGAGCGCGTCAGTTCGTGTGTGTAAGCATGTTCGAATATGTGTGGGTGCATAGGCAAGCATGTGAGTGTGCATGTGAGGCCAGACGTCAACCTCAGATATATTGCTCAATTGTTCTCCATCTTAATATTTTTATTTCTATTTATTTACTTGAGAGAGAGAGAGAGAGAGAGAGAGAGAGAATGGGAACACTTTGAACCCCTGATCCTTCTGCCTACACCTCCCAAGTGCTTGGATTACGGGTGTATACCATTCCACCCAACTCTTTTTGTTGTTGTTGTTTGTTTTGTTTTTGGTTTTTCGAGGTAGGGTCTCACTCTGGTCCAGGCTGAGCTGGAATTCACTATATAGTCTCAGGGTGGCCTCGAACTCATGGCGATCCTCCCACCTCTGCCTCCCGAGTGCTGGGATCAAAGATGTGTGCCACCACGCCCGGCCCTACACCCAACTCCTGTTTAAAACACAGGGTGCTGTTGCAAGCGTGAGATAATGGTGCCAGGATATTTAGCACAGGGCCTGGCAAAATGAAGTTTTACCGTTGGTTCCTCACTCACGGAATTTAAAAATTTTTCCTTTTACGCTCTTTCTTACAGTTTTTGTTTATTTTCTGTCTCTGAGAAGGCAGAAGTCTCATCTTTGTTCTCAGCACAGCGAGTGCTTGATAAATATTTACCAAACGAGTAAGGGAAGCTGGTACCCATGTGATGGGCAGGTTCACTTCACCCTCTGAGCAGGAAATCACAGGCGTGGGGTGGGTGTTGGCGCTGCATGCTATCTGGTACCTACACTCTGTTCCATTCTTGCTGGCCGGCCAGGCAGAGGTCAGCCTGCACTTTCTGTAGCCCAAGAAGAGACGGTGTGGCATTTTGCAGCTACCAGGATGACCCTATCCTACTGCCCAATGGGTGTAAATATAGTCGTACCTTACTGGGGACTTCAGGGTCTCTTGGGCACACCTGCGAGTGTCTGCCAGCCCCGATACACCTTGACAGGTTACTAATCCCAAGAGTCCACAGAAGCAACTGGGAGGGGCTGCAAGGAAGTGTTCCTGTAAAGCCAGGGGAGGAAAACTCTGCTCAAATGGCTCTGACTCTCCTGCAATATATGAAGAAGACATTTAACTCTCGGACGTAGTGACTCGGAGGGTCCTCGGCAAATGGCTTCCTGGGTAAAGTGTTTGCCTCGTATGAGGACATGACTTTGATCTCCAGAACCCACATAAAATGTAAAAATGCCAGGTGTGGCGGCTTGTACTTTTCATCCTGGTATTTAGGGGGGCTAAGGAAGGAGGATCTCCATGAGTTTGAGGCTAGACTGGGCTGCAAAGTGAGTTCTAGGTCATTCTGGGCTAGAGTGGGACCCTGTCTTAAAGTAAAAAAAAAAAAATGACAGGTATGGTGGAACATACCTGCAATCCATGCACCCTGGGGCTTACTAGCCAGCCAGTCTACTCTACTTGCCAACCTCCAGACTAATGAAAGACCTTGTCTCCAAAAGTGGTGAATGGGGACTAGAGAGATGGCCTAGTGGTTAAGGCGTTTGCCTGTGAAGCCAAAGGACCCAGGTTCGATTCCCCAGGACCCACGTTAGCCAGATGCATAAGGGGGCACACACGTCTGCAGTTCATTTGCAATGGCTAGAGGCCCTGGCACGCCCATTCTCTCTCTCTCTCTCCCTCTTTCTCTGTTAAATAAATAAAGTGGTGAATGGGGGCTAGAGAGATGAGGCTAGAGAGATGACTTAGCAGTTAAGGCGCTTGCCTGCAAAGCCAAAAGACCCAGGATCGATTCCCCAGGACCCACGTTAGCCAGATGCACAAGGGGGCACACACATCTGCAGTTCATTTGCAATGGCTAGAGGCCCTGGCACTCCCATTCTCTCTCTCTCTCTCCCTCTTTCTCTGTTAAATAAATAAAGTGGTGAATGGGGGCTAGAGAGATGACTTAGCAGTTAAGGCGCTTGCCTGCAAAGCCAAAAGACCCAGGATCGATTCTCTAGGACCCACATAAGCCATATGCACAAGGTGGCGCATGCGCCTGGAGTTTGCAGTGACTGGAGGCCCTGGTGCACCCATTCTCTCTCTCTCTCTCTCAAATAAAATATTTTTAAAAATTTGAAAAAAAAAAAAAAAAAAGAGAGAAAAAATAGTGGTGACTGGCATTCCAGAGGGTAAAGCCCAAGGTTGTCTCTGGCCTTCACACACGTATGAAAACACATACACACATGCAAAAAAAAAAAAAAAAAATACACTTATTACATTCACCACTGTCAACCTTTCTAAACTGGAAATCAAGCACAGTTTTGAGTGTTCAGTATTTGTGTACAGACATTTGTCTTGTGAGATCAAGTTTACACCGGATGAAATGCACAGATTCCCAGTGTACAGTTGCTACATTTGGGTGAAAACATAATGCAACGCAAGCCCTATGGAAGTACACAGCATTTCCAAAGACATACACCTTTGCGGGACTCCCCTCTTCTCTATCACAGGAGGGGTAATTATAGCCAGTAAAATCCATGCTGTCGTTGAGCCACGCCCCCAGCCTCCACTGGGGGATTCTAGGCAGGAGCTCTACCACTGAGCCACGCCCCCAGCCCCTCACTGGGGGATTCTAGGCAGGGGCTCTACCACTGAGCCACACCCCCAGCCCCTCACTGGGGGATTCTAGACAGGGGCTCTACCACTGAGCCACGCCCCCAGCCCCTCACTGGGGGATTCTAGGCAGGGGCTCTACCACTGAGCCACGCCCCCAGCCCCTCACTGGGGGAATCTAGACAGGGGCTCTACCACTGAGCCACGCCCCCAGCCCCTCACTGGGGGGATTCTAGGCAGGAGCTCTACCACTGAGCCACACCCCAGCCCCCTCACTGGGGGGATTCTAGACAGGGGCTCTACCACTGAGCCACGGCCCTGGGGGATTCTAGACAGGGGCAGCCTCCACTGGGGGGGGATTCTAGACAGGGGCTCTACCACTGAGTCACGCCCCAGCCCCTCACTGGGGGATTCTAGACAGGGCTCTACCACTGAGCCACGCCCCAGCCCCTCACTGGGGGGGCATTCTGAGACAGGGGCTCTACCTCTGAGCCACGCCCCCAGCCTCCACTGGGGGATTCTAGACAGGGGCTCTACCACTGAGCCACGCCTCCAGCCCCTCACTGGGGGATTCTAGACTGGGGCTCTACCACTGAGCCACGCCCCCAGCCCCTCACTGGGGGATTCTAGACAGGGGCTCTACCACTGAGCCACGCCCCAGCCCCTCACTGGGAGATTCTGAGCCAGGCAGGGGCTCTACCACTGAGACACGCCCACCCCTGCCCCTCACTGGGGAATTCTAGACAGGAGCTCTACCACGGAGCCACGCCCCAGTCCCCTCACTGGGGGATTCTAGGCAGGGGCTCTACCACTGAGCCACAACTCCAGCCCCCCCAGCCCCTCACTGGGGATTCTAGACAGGGGCTCTACCACTGAGCCACACCCCCAGCCACTCACTGGGGGATTCTAGACAGGGGATCTACCACTGAGCCACACCCCCAGCCCCTCACTGGGGGATTCTAGACAGGGGCTCTACCACTGAGCCACGCCCCCAGCCCCTCACTGGGGATTCTAGACAGGGGCTCTACCACTGAGCCATGCCCCCAGCCCCACACTGGGGGATTCTAGGCAGGGGCTCTACCACTGAGCCACGCCCCCAGCCCCTCACTGGGGGATTCTAGACAGGGGCTCTACCACTGAACCACACCCCCTGCCTCTCACTGGAGGATTCTAGACTTGGGATCTACCACTGCCATGCCCCCAGCCCCTCACTGGGGGATTCTAGACAGGGGCTCTACCACTGAGCCACGCCCCCAGCCCCTCACTGGGGGATTCTAGACAGGAGCTCTACCACTGAGCCACACCCCCAGCCCCTCACTGGGGGATTCTAGACAGGGGCTCTTCCAGTGAGCCACACCCCCAGCACCTCACTGGGAGATTCTAGACAGGAACTCTACCACTGAGCCACGCCCCCAGCCCCTCATTGGGGATTCTATACATGGGCTCTACCACTGAGCCACGCCTCCAGCCCCTCACTGGGGGATTCTAGACAGGAGCACTACCACTGAGCCACGCCCCCATCCCCTCACTGGGGGATTCTAGACAGGAGCTCTACCACTGAGCCACGCCCCCAGCCCCTCACTGGGGGATTTTAGACAGGAGCTCTACCACTGAGCCACGCCCCCAGCCCCTCACTGGGGGACTCTAGACAGGGGCTCTACCACTGAGCCACGCCCCAGCCCCTCACTGGGGGATTCTAGACAGGGGCTCCACCACTGAGCCACACCCCCACCCCCTCACTGGGGGATTCTAGACAGGGGCTCTACCACTGAGCCACACCCCAGCCCCTCACTGGGGGATTCTAGGCAGGAGCTCTACCACTGAGCCATGCTCCCAGCCCCTCACTGGGGGATTCTAGACAGGAGCTCTACCACTGAACCACACCCCTAGCCCCTCACTGGGGATTCTAGACAGGAGCTCTACCACTGAACCACACCCCCTGCCTCTCACTGGAGGATTCTAGACTTGGGATCTACCACTGCCATGCCCCCAGCCCCTCACTGGGGGATTCTAGACAGGGGCTCTACCACTGATCCATACCCCAGCCCCTCACTGGGGGATTCTAGGCAGGAGCTCTACCACTGAGCCATGCTCCCATCCCCTCACTGGGGGATTCTAGGCAGGAGCTCTACCACTGAGCCACGCCCCAGCCCCTCACTGGGGGATTCTAGACAGGAGCTCTACCACTGAGCCACGCCCCCAGCCCCTCACTGGGGGATTCTAGGCAGGAGCTCTACCACTGAGCCATGCCCCAGCCCCTCACTGGGGGATTCTAGGCAGGGGCTCTACCACTGAGCCATGCCCCAGCCCCTCACTGGGGTATTCTAGGCAGGGGCTCTACCACTGAGCCACGCCCCAGCCCCTCACTGGGGGATTCTAGGCAGGGGCTCTACCACTGAGCCATGCCCCAGCCCCTCACTGGGGGATTCTAGGCAGGGGATCTACCACTGAACCCTTTCATTATTTTATTTTCAGACCAGGTCTCACTAAACTTGGTTAGCCTTTAACTTACAAGCCTCTTGTCTCAGCCGCCTAAGTGTCTGAGATTGCGGGTATGGGCCACTTAGGCTTAACTTAATTTTTTAAAAATTATTTTTGGATAGAGACAGACAAAGAAAGAGACAGACAGAGAGGGAGAAGGAGACACAGAATGGGCGCACCAGCAGACTCTCAGCTGCTGTGAACAAAATCCAGATGCGTGCGCCCCCTTGTGGTCAAGTTCGGCATTGCACACTTGCGTCACTTTGCATCTGGCTAAACGTGGGACCTGGAGATTGGAACCGGGTTCTTAGGCTTAGCAGGCAGGCGCCTTAACCGCTAAGCCATCTCTCCAGTCCATTAACTTAATTTTTTAATAAACTGGCTTTTGTCTTTAGACCAGATCCATTCCCCTCCTTCCATAGATGTAAAACAACAGTTCTAAAGTAGGAATGACTTTGCCTCCCTGGAAGGTTAGCAAGGTCTGGAGACATTTTGGCTGTCACCTTGGTATGGAGTGAGACTTCTTTCTTTCTTTGTTTTTTAGGGTCTCACTCTAGCCCAGGCTGACCTGGAATTCACTGTGTAGTCTCAGGGTGGCCTCAAACTCACAGTGATCCTCCTACCTCTGCCTCCCGAGTGCTGGGATTAAAGGCATGCGCCACCACGCCTGGCTGGAGTGAACTGACATCTTACAGGTATAGGGAAGAGAAAGCAGCTGACCATTGCAAAGCCCAGAGCAGACCCTCCTCCCCACAGCAGAGAGCTACCCAGCCTGAAAGTTTTTCGTGTGTGTCAGGAGACTTTCAGTCTCCCAACCCTACCGTCCATGAAACTATATGTGGTAGCTTAGCAGCATGGTACAGAAAATGGGCAGATACTATCGTGTTTTTCAGTCATATCTACCTTCTTTGTCATTTTTTTGTTTTGTTTTGTTTTTTCTTTTTGAGGTAAGGTCTCACTCTAGCCCAGGCTGACCTGGAATTCACTATGTAGTCTCAGGGTGGCCTCACACTCACAGCAATCCTCCTACCTCTGCCTCCCAAGTGCTGGGGTTAAAGGCATGCACCACCACGCCCGGCTAGTTTTTCTTTTTTAAGAGGAATTTCAGAGCCACTACTAAGCCTCATTCAAGGGAAATCATGACACCTTCGTTAGGCCTACCACCTACCTCATCTTCCTCTACTTATAGCACTATGAAAAACTATTCCCAACTGCCAGGGCTGGTGGCACACACCTTTAATCCTAGCACTCGGGAGGCTGAAGTAGGAGGATCACTGTGAGTTCAAGGCCACCCTGCAACTACAGAGAGAATTCCAAATCAGCCTGAACTAGACTGAGACCCTACCTGCCAGTTTATATTTTTTGTTTGTTTGGTTGGTTGGTTTTGCAAGGTAGGGTCTCACTTCTGGTCCAGGCTGACCTGAATTCACTATGTAGTCTCAGGGTGGCCTCAACTCACGGCGATCCTCCTACCTCTGCCTCCCTGAGTGCTGGGATGAAAGGCGTGCATGCCACGCGCCCGGCTCACAATAACATATTTTTATAAAAGACTGAGCCATGTCCCTGGGCTTCTATCGTTAGCAAGGGTTCCGTTTGTTTGAGACTGAAAGTCAGTATCTGCTTGACACTGACAGCAGACCAGCTGATCACAGTTCAGAGGTACCAGGGGAAGTTTCATACTTGTCAAAATAAAATACAGTGATACTGAGGCTGGGGAAGGAAGTTTGCAGCTTTTTAAACACGGTAGATGAGCCCAAGGGAGGGGACTGTTAGTAACGGAGAAAAACAAACACAGGTGTACTCGTGAGCGCGTCAGTTCGTGTGTGTAAGCATGTTCGAATATGTGTAGGTGCATAGGCAAGCGTGTGAGTGTGCATGTGGAGGTCAGACGTCAACCTCAGATATATTGCTCAATTGTTCTCCATCTTAATATTTTTATTTCTATTTATTTACTTGAGAGAGAGAGAGAGAGAATGGGAACACTTTAAACCCCTGATCCTTCTGCCTACACCTCCCAAGTGCTTGGATTACGGGTGTATACCATTCCACCCAACTCTTTTTGTTGTTGTTGTTTGTTTTGTTTTTGGTTTTTCGAGGTAGGGTCTCACTCTGGTCCAGGCTGAGCTGGAATTCACTATATAGTCTCAGGGTGGCCTCGAACTCATGGCGATCCTCCCACCTCTGCCTCCCGAGTGCTGGGATCAAAGATGTGTGCCACCACGCCCGGCCCTACACCCAACTCCTGTTTAAAACACAGGTGCTGTTGCAAGCGTGAGATAATGGTGCCAGGATATTTAGCACAGGGCCTGGCAAAATGAAGTTTTACCGTTGGTTCCTCACTCACGGAATTTAAAAATTTTTCCTTTTACGCTCTTTCTTACAGTTTTTGTTTATTTTCTGTCTCTGAGAAGGCAGAAGTCTCATCTTTGTTCTCAGCACAGCGAGTGCTTGATAAATATTTACCAAACGAGTAAGGGAAGCTGGTACCCATGTGATGGGCAGGTTCACTTCACCCTCTGAGCAGGAAATCACAGGCGTGGGGTGGGTGTTGGCGCTGCATGCTATCTGGTACCTACACTCTGTTCCATTCTTGCTGGCCGGCCAGGCAGAGGTCAGCCTGCACTTTCTGTAGCCCAAGAAGAGACGGTGTAGCATTTTGCAGCTACCAGGATGACCCTATCCTGCTGCCCAATGGGTGTAAATATAGTCGTACCTTACTGGGGACTTCAGGGTCTCTTGGGCACACCTGCGAGTGTCTGCCAGCCCCGATACACCTTGACAGGTTACTAATCCCAAGAGTCCACAGAAGCAACTGGGAGGGGCTGCAAGGAAGTGTTCCTGTAAAGCCAGGGGAGGAAAACTCTGCTCAAATGGCTCTGACTCTCCTGCAATATATGAAGAAGACATTTAACTCTCGGACGTAGTGACTCGGAGGGTCCTCGGCAAATGGCTTCCTGGGTAAAGTGTTTGCCTCGTATGAGGACATGACTTTGATCTCCAGAACCTACATAAAATGTAAAAATGCCAGGTGTGGTGGCTCGTATTTTTCATCCTGGTATTTAGGGGGCTAAGGAAATAGGATCTCCATGAGTTTGAGGCTAGACTGGGCTGCAAAGTGAGTTCTAGGTCATTCTGGGCTAGAGTGGGACCCTGTCTTAAAGTAAAAATAACAATGCCAGGTATGGTGGAACACACCTGCAATCTGTGCACCCTGGGGCTTACTGGCCAGTCTACTCTACCTGCCAACCTCCAGACTAATGAAAGACCTTGTCTCCAAAAGTGGTGAATGGGGACTAGAGAGATGGCCTAGTGGTTAAGGCGTTTGCCTGTGAAGCCAAAGGACCCAGGTTCGATTCCCCAGGACCCACATTAGCCAGATGCATAAGGGGGCACACACGTCTGCAGTTCATTTGCAATGGCTAGAGGCCCTGGCACTCCCATTCTCTCTCTCTCTCGTCCTCTTTCTCTGTTAAATAAATAAAGTGGTGAATGGGGGCTAGAGAGATGACTTAGCAGTTAAGGCGCTTGCCTGCAAAGCCAAAAGACCCAGGATCGATTCTCTAGGACCCACATAAGCCATATGCACAAGGTGGCGCATGCGCCTGAGTTTGCAGTGACTGGAGGCCCTGGTGCACCCATTCTCTCTCTCTCTCTCAAATAAAATATTTTTAAAAATTTGAAAAAAAAAAAAAAAGAGAGAAAATAGTGGTGACTGGCATTCCAGAGGGTAAAGCCCAAGGTTGTCTCTGGCCTTCACACACGTATGAAAACACATACACATGCAAAAAAAAAAAAAAAAATACACTTATTACATTCACCACTGTCAACCTTTCTAAACTGGAAATCAAGCACAGTTTTGAGTGTTCAGTATTTGTGTACAGACATTTGTCTTGTGAGATCAAGTTTACACCGGATGAAATGCACAGATTCCCAGTGTACAGTTGCTACATTTGGGTGAAAACATAATGCAACGCAAAGCCCTATGGAAGTACACAGC
Source organism: Orientallactaga sibirica (assembly GCA_036365145.1). NCBI lineage: Eukaryota > Metazoa > Chordata > Mammalia > Rodentia > Dipodidae > Orientallactaga > Orientallactaga sibirica. The sequence goes on along the minus strand of JAEOAD010002037.1, from coordinate 4,031,185 downwards.
ATTTCCAAAGACATACACCTTTGCGGGACTCCTCTTCTCTATCACAGGAGGGGTAATTATAGCCAGTAAAATCCATGCTGTCGTTGAGCCACGCCCCCAGCCTCCACTGGGGGATTCTAGGCAGGAGCTCTACCACTGAGCCACGCCCCCAGCCCCTCACTGGGGGATTCTAGGCAGGGGCTCTACCACTGAGCCACACCCCCAGCCCCTCACTGGGGGATTCTAGACAGGGGCTCTACCACTGAGCCACGCCCCAGCCCCTCACTGGGGATTCTAGGCAGGGCTCTACCACTGAGCCACGCCCCCAGCCCCTCACTGGGGGAATCTAGACAGGGGCTCTACCACTGAGCCACGCCCCCAGCCCCTCACTGGGGGATTCTAGGCAGGAGCTCTACCACTGAGCCACACCCCCAGCCCCTCACTGGGGGATTCTAGACAGGGGCTCTACCACTGAGCCACGGCCCCAGCCTCCACTGGGGGATTCTAGACAGGGGCTCTACCACTGAGTCACGCCCCAGCCCCTCACTGGGGGGATTCTAGACAGGGGCTCTACCACTGAGCCACACCCCAGCCCCTCACTGGGGGATTCTAGGCAGGAGCTCTTCCAGTGAGCCATGCCCCCAGCCCCTCACTGGGGGATTCTAGACAGGGGCTCTACCACTGAGCCACACCCCCAGCCTCCACTGGGGGATTCTAGACAGGGGCTCTACCACTGAGCCACGCCTCCAGCCCCTCACTGGGGGATTCTAGACTGGGGCTCTACCACTGAGCCACGCCCCAGCCCCTCACTGGGGGATTCTAGACAGGGGCTCTACCACTGAGCCACGCCCCCAGCCCCTCACTGGGAGATTCTAGGCAGGGGCTCTACCACTGAGACACGCCCCCAGCCCCTCACTGGGGAATTCTAGACAGGAGCTCTACCACGGAGCCACGCCCCCAGTCCCTCACTGGGGGATTCTAGGCAGGGGCTCTACCACTGAGCCACAACTCCAGCCCCTCACTGGGGATTCTAGACAGGGGCTCTACCACTGAGCCACACCCCCAGCCACTCACTGGGGGATTCTAGACAGGGGATCTACCACTGAGCCACACCCCCCAGCCCCTCACTGGGGATTCTAGACAGGGGCTCTACCACTGAGCCACGCCCCAGCCCCTCACTGGGGATTCTAGACAGGGCTCTACCACTGAGCCATGCCCCAGCCCCACACTGGGGGATTCTAGGCAGGGGCTCTACCACTGAGCCACGCCCCAGCCCCCCTCACTGGGGGATTCTAGACAGGGGCTCTACCACTGAACCACACCCCCTGCCTCTCACTGGAGGATTCTAGACTTGGGATCTACCACTGCCATGCCCCCAGCCCCTCACTGGGGGATTCTGAACAGGGGCTCTACCACTGAGCCACGCCCCAGCCCCCTCACTGGGGATTCTAGACAGGAGCTCTACCACTGAGCCACACCCCCAGCCCCTCACTGGGGGATTCTAGACAGGGGCTCTTCCAGTGAGCCACACCCCAGCACCTCACTGGGAGATTCTAGACAGGAACTCTACCACTGAGCCACGCCCCCAGCCCCTCATTGGGGATTCTATACATGGGCTCTACCACTGAGCCACGCCCCCAGCCCCTCACTGGGGATTCTGAGACAGGAGCACTACCACTGAGCCACGCCCCAGCCCCTCACTGGGGATTCTAGACAGGGCTCTACCGCTGAGCCATGCCCCCAGCCCCTCACTGGGGGATTCTAGGCAGGGGCTCTACCACTGAGCCACGCCACCAGCCCCTCACTGGGGGAATCTAGACAGGGGCTCTACCACTGAGTCACGCCCCCAGCCCCTCACTGTGGGATTCTAGGCAGGGGCTCTACCACTGAGCCACGCCCCCAGCCCCTCACTGGGGATTCTAGACAGGGGCTCTACCACTGAGCCACGCCCCCAGCCCCTCACTGGGGGATTCTAGACAGGGGCTCTACCACTGAGCCACACCCCCATCCCCTCACTGGGGGATTCTAGACAGGAGCTCTACCACTGAGCCACGCCCCCAGCCCCTCACTGGGGGATTCTAGACAGGAGCTCTACCACTGAGCCACGCCCCCAGCCCCTCACTGGGGGATTCTAGGCAGGGGCTCTACCACTGAGCCACGCCCTCAGCCCCTCACTGGGGGATTCTAGACAGGAGCTCTACCACTGAGCCACGCCCCCAGCCCCTCACTGGGGGATTCTAGACAGGGCTCCACCACTGAGCCACGCCCCAGCCCCTCACTGGGGGGGATTCTAGACAGGGGCTCTACCACTGAGCCACGCCCCCAGCCCCTCACTGGGGGATTCTAGACAGGGGCTCTACCACTGAGCCACGCCCCCAGCCCCTCACTGGGGGATTCTAGACAGGGGCTCTACCACTGAGCCACACCCTCAGCCCCTCACTGGGAGATTCTAGACAGGAGCTCTACCACTGAGCCACGCCTCCAGCCCCTCACTGGGAGATTCTAGACAGGGGCTCTACCACTGAGCCACGCCACCAGCCCCTCACTGGGGGATTCTAGACAGGGGCTCTACCACTGAGCCACACCCCCATCCCCTCACTGGGGGATTCTAGACAGGAGCTCTACCACTGAGCCACGCCCCCAGCCCCTCACTGGGGGATTTTAGACAGGAGCTCTACCACTGAGCCACGCCCCCAGCCCCTCACTGGGGGACTCTAGACAGGGGCTCTACCACTGAGCCACGCCCCAGCCCCTCACTGGGGGATTCTAGACAGGGGCTCCACCACTGAGCCACACCCCCACCCCCTCACTGGGGGATTCTAGACAGGGGCTCTACCACTGAGCCACACCCCAGCCCCTCACTGGGGGATTCTAGGCAGGAGCTCTACCACTGAGCCATGCTCCCAGCCCCTCACTGGGGGATTCTAGACAGGAGCTCTACCACTGAACCACACCCCTAGCCCCTCACTGGGGATTCTAGACAGGAGCTCTACCACTGAACCACACCCCCTGCCTCTCACTGGAGGATTCTAGACTTGGGATCTACCACTGCCATGCCCCCAGCCCCTCACTGGGGGATTCTAGACAGGGGCTCTACCACTGAGCCATACCCCAGCCCCTCACTGGGGATTCTAGGCAGGAGCTCTACCACTGAGCCATGCTCCCATCCCCTCACTGGGGGATTCTAGGCAGGAGCTCTACCACTGAGCCACGCCCCCAGCCCCTCACTGGGGGATTCTAGACAGGAGCTCTACCACTGAGCCACGCCCCCAGCCCCTCACTGGGGGATTCTAGGCAGGAGCTCTACCACTGAGCCATGCCCCAGCCCCTCACTGGGGGATTCTAGGCAGGGGCTCTACCACTGAGCCATGCCCCAGCCCCTCACTGGGGTATTCTAGGCAGGGGCTCTACCACTGAGCCACGCCCCCAGCCCCTCACTGGGGGATTCTAGGCAGGGGCTCTACCACTGAGCCATGCCCCAGCCCCTCACTGGGGGATTCTAGGCAGGGGATCTACCACTGAACCCTTTCATTATTTTATTTTCAGACCAGGTCTCACTAAACTTGGTTAGCCTTTAACTTACAAGCCTCTTGTCTCAGCCGCCTAAGTGTCTGAGATTGCGGGTATGGGCCACTTAGGCTTAACTTAATTTTTTAAAAATTATTTTTGGATAGAGACAGACAAAGAAAGAGACAGACAGAGAGGAGAAGGAGACACAGAATGGGCGCACCAGCAGACTCTCAGCTGCTGTGAACAAAATCCAGATGCGTGCGCCCCTTGTGGTCAAGTTCGGCATTGCACACTTGCGTCACTTTGCATCTGGCTAAACGTGGGACCTGGAGATTGGAACCGGGTTCTTAGGCTTAGCAGGCAGGCGCCTTAACCGCTAAGCCATCTCTCCAGTCCATTAACTTAATTTTTAATAAACTGGCTTTTGTCTTTAGACCAGATCCATTCCCCTCCTTCCATAGATGTAAAACAACAGTTCTAAAGTAGGAATGACTTTGCCTCCCTGGAAGGTTAGCAAGGTCTGGAGACATTTTGGCTGTCACCTTGGTATGGAGTGAGACTTCTTTCTTTCTTTGTTTTTTAGGGTCTCACTCTAGCCCAGGCTGACCTGGAATTCACTGTGTAGTCTCAGGGTGGCCTCAAACTCACAGTGATCCTCCTACCTCTGCCTCCCGAGTGCTGGGATTAAAGGCATGCGCCACCACGCCTGGCTGGAGTGAACTGACATCTTACAGGTATAGGGAAGAGAAAGCAGCTGACCATTGCAAAGCCCAGAGCAGACCCTCCTCCCCACAGCAGAGAGCTACCCAGCCTGAAAGTTTTTCGTGTGTGTCAGGAGACTTTCAGTCTCCCAACCCTACCGTCCATGAAACTATATGTGGTAGCTTAGCAGCATGGTACAGAAAATGGGCAGATACTATCGTGTTTTTCAGTCATATCTACCTTCTTTGTCATTTTTTTTGTTTTGTTTTGTTTTTTCTTTTTTGAGGTAAGGTCTCACTCTAGCCCAGGCTGACCTGGAATTCACTATGTAGTCTCAGGGTGGCCTCACACTCACAGCAATCCTCCTACCTCTGCCTCCCAAGTGCTGGGGTTAAAGGCATGCACCACCACGCCCGGCTAGTTTTTTCTTTTTTTAAGAGGAATTTCAGAGCCACTACTAAGCCTCATTCAAGGGAAATCATGACACCTTCGTTAGGCCTACCACCTACTTCATCTTCCTCTACTTATAGCACTATGAAAAACTATTCCCAACTGCCAGGGCTGGTGGCACACACCTTTAATCCTAGCACTCGGGGAGGCTGAAGTAGGAGGATCACTGTGAGTTCAAGGCCACCCTGCAACTACAGAGAGAATTCCAAATCAGCCTGAACTAGACTGAGACCCTACCTGCCAGTTTGGCCTCTGGGCTTTAAATTAGTTTCTTGGGCTGGAGAGATGGCTTAGCAGTTAAGATGCTTGCCTGCAAAGCCAAAGGACCCAGGTTTGACTCCCCAGGACCCACATAAGCCAGATGCACAAGGGGGTGCACACATCTGGAGTTCATTTGCAGTGGCTGGAGGCCCTGGTGTGACCATTCTCTCTCTCTCTCCCCCTCTGACTACCTGCCCATTTCTATATCTCTCTCAAATAAATAAATAAATAAAAATAATATAATATGAGTTTCTTTTTGTATTTGAGGCTGGCCTTGAACTTGGATCATCTTAAACTTCTGATGGTCCTGCCTTCACCTCCCAAAGGCAAGGATTATAGGCCCTGCTGGGTTTTGATGCAGTGCTAGGAATAGAACCCAAGAGCTCCTTGCAGGGTAGGCAGGCATTCTACCAATCCCCAGCCAGATTATGCCCTCAAATGCTAACCTCCATTTACTTGCTTAATCACGGATTAATATTCTGAAAACCTTTCCTAACTATACCACAGCCTTTGGTTGTCCTCACCCTTAGCACTTATTTTGGCTAAGCCTTTTATTTTCTGACTCTGCAGGTGGTCTGCACCTTTCTAAAGGCACCCATGTGGCTTTTTTTTTTTTTTTTTGGTTTTTCGAGGTAGGGTCTCACTCTTGCTCAGGCTGACCTGGAATTCACTATGTAGTCTCAGTGTGGCCTTGAACTCATGGCAATCCTCCTACCTCTGCCTCCTGAGTGTTGGGATTAAAGGCGTGCGCCACCACGCCCAGCTCCCACGTGTACCTTACTAATATTTTGCTCAAGTTCCTAGCACACAGTCTTCGAGAATGTGACCTTTTATAAGTGAAGTGATTTTTAACTTTCATAACTCAGAAAATCAACAGTTAACAAGATGGCTCCTCCTTTTCCAACATCACTCAAGGCCATTAGCTTTCCCTCCCCCAAAGCCTGGCAGACTCTCCAGTGTCCTATGTCTGAGATAGGTTGCAACTTCTTTTCAAGCCAGATCCACAGTTGCAAAGGCAGAAGTTGAGTGTAGGGTTTACATGGGAGGCAGGTTAAGTTATTCTATATCCTCTTGTACAGGTAACTGTCCCTGAGCTGCCCCATTTTGAAAAATGCACTAGCTGCCTACTTGAAAAATGGAACTCTCTCTATGGCCTAAGTAGGGTATGGGGGCATGGGGGGCATAGCTTTTTTCAAAAGAAGATATAAGGATTTTATCTGCTACAGAAGTAAAACACATATCTGCTCGTAGAACAAGCTAATGCTGTAATAGTATATTAATAGTATAATCGCATAGAATCGCTGCACATCGCCTAACTTTCCTCAGTACCTCCTCTTCAAGAAACCCCCAAGAGTCCTTTCCTCCCCACTCCATTACTTATCCCTTCTGCCTCAAATCCTGCTTGTCAGAATCGCTCTAGTGCTGGAAGGAAAGAGGAGAGCGAGGTGGATGGGTGCAGGCCTGCCGGGCAGTCGTCATTTTTTTTTTTAGGTAGGGTCTCACTCTAGCCCAGGCTGACCTGGAATTCACTATGTAGTCTCAGGTGGCCTTGAACTCATGGCGATCCTCCTACCTCTGCCTCCCCAGGGCTGGGACTAAAGGCGTGCGCCACCACGCCTGGCTTTCAAAGCATTTTTGACAGGAGCCATCTCACTTATCTCTCTTCCTACGTTCTTTCTGCCTCTCTTCCACAACATTCCCTGAGCCTTTAGCATTAAACTCTCACGGCCACTTATTTTCTTCTTTGATGAGTTTTGAGTCTCCTCACCGTCTTCTTGGAAAAGGTTCTCAGGTAAGCAGTGAGCACAGCACTCATATTTATTATTTATTTATGAGAGAGAGAGAGGAAGAGGCAGAGTGAATGGGCACGCCAGGGCCTCCAGCCACTGCAAACGAACTCCAGATGCATGTGCCCCCTTGTGCATCTGGCTGACGTGGGTCCTGGGGAATTGAACCTGGCTCCTTAGGCTTCACAGGCAAACGCCATAACCGCTAAGCCATTTCCCCAGCGCAGCACTCGTATTTAATCCGCAACTTCCTCTGTCGTGTTTCTTGGGCTCTGGTGGTTGTGACAGATGAATCAGTCATGCTAGGCACTCAGCTTTCTCCATTTGCCATTCTGATGGGTCTTGAATGTCACTGTTGCTCAGAGCAAAGCAGGGTCTCCATCCAAGAGTGAGAACTCTATCTATCCAAGGAGATCAACACCTTCTAGATGTTTCAGCCAAAGAACAATGGACGCTTCCCTCTAGGGTCTGTGACCTTCCAAGCCAAAAACTTCTGATTGGGTTTCTCAGTACGGCATGAATTCCTTTGTACTGAACAGGCCTCCTAGCCAATCAAAGAGCAATTGATCGCCCTCTCCTAGCTTCTGTGGCTCTGGTGGGTCCATCTTGCCTGGCTGGTTGATTTTGTAGCTTTCAAGATCCACCGCTTGTTCCAGCTGCTGGTGATCATTAACCCCCCAGTAGCTTGCATAGCACTTTCTGGCATGATGAGAGCTAGCCAGCGTGGATGGAGTGGGGGGTATGGCTTCCATCTCAGTTCCAGCAGGATTTCTAAATGTCCTGTAATCTCTTGCTCACCCTTCCAAGTGATGTGATTATAGGTGTACCTCAGTGCACCAACCCTTTCCTCCTCATTTCTTTTATTTTTAAAATGTTTTATTTATTTATTTGAGAGAGAGAGAATGGGCACACCAGGGCTTCCAGCCACTGCAGACGAATTCCAGACGCATGTGCCACCTTGTGAATCTGGCTTACGTGGCTCCTGGGGAATCAAACCAAGGTCCCTTGGCTTTGGAGGCAAACGCCTTAACTGCTAAGCCATCTCTCCAGCCCCCTTTCCTCGTGTCTTTATGCCTTACTTATGTTTGGCACCTGGCAAGAAATCAACCCATGAAAAGCTGGGAGTGGTGGTTTGCGCCTGTACACTCAGCATAGAGGAGACTTGAAGTGAGAGGATTGTGGTGAAGTCATGGATGGCCTGACCCACAGACGGAATTCTAGGTCAGCCTGGGCTAGAGTGAGACCCTGACTCAAAAGAAAAAAAAAATGAATGTATCAGTGATATATTCTTTTAAATTTTAACTTTTTTTTCCTTTTTTTTTGAGGTAGGGTCTCACTCTAGCTCAGGCTGACCTGGAATTCACTCTGTAGTCTCAGGGTGGCCTCGAACTCATGGCGATCCTTCTACCTCTGCCTCCCCAGTGCAGGGATTAAAGGTGTGAGCCACCACACCCGTCTCTAAATTTTAACTTTTAAACTTACTGGTTAATTAATTTTTTCATTCTATTTCATGTCAGATATCTTATGGAGTGTTCACAAAATTAGAAAATAAGGGATATAAGCCAGGTGTGGTGGCGCATGCCTTTAATCCCAGCACTGGGGAGGCAGAGGTAGGAGGATCGCCATGAGTTTGAGGCCACCCTGAGACTACAGAGTGAATTCCAGGTCAGCCTGGACCAGACTGAGACCCTACCTCAAAAAAAAAAAAAAAAAAAAAAAAAGAAAAAAGAAAGAAGAAGAAAAGAAAAAAGAAAAGAAGGGATAGAGAGCTGGAGAGATGGCTTAGTGGTTAAGGCACATGCCTGCGAAGCCTAAGGACCCAGGTTTGATTCTCCGGGTCCCACGTAAGCCAGATGCACATGGTAGTGAATGCGTCTCGAGTTCATTTGCAGGGACTGGAGGCCCTGCTGTGTCCAGTCTCTCTTTCTCTCTGTAACTCTCTCTCTCTGTGTCACTAATAATAAATCTTTTCCTTTTTATTTATTTCTGTTTTTCTTTTTCGAGGTAGGGTCTCACTGTAGCTCAGGCTGATCTGGAATTCACTATGTAGTCTCAGGGTGGCCTTGAACTCACAGTGATCCGCCCGAGTGCTGGGGTTAAAGGCGTGTGCCACCACGCCCGGCAAATAAATCTTTAAAAAAGAAAGAAAGAAAGAGAGAGAGAGAGAGAAAAGAAGGGATAGAAAACCCCACAAAAACTTACATCACAAAAGTTCCTATGAGCACTTTACCCTCCCTCAACTGTCATTTTCTTTCTTCTCGTGTGCTTGCTTGGTGGGGCTAGGATGTATGCACAAGCATGTTCACAAGCACTGAGTGTGCAGCCTAAGGTGTTTTTGCCACCATCTCATCATGAGACCGGAAGTTACGATGTGCTCTGGAAACAGGGCAGGGAGTTTTGCATGTTATCTGAGGGAGGCAGAGGAAGCTTGAGGGAATCAGAGGATATGTAAGCAGAGGAATGTGCCAGGTAAAGGAGGGAGGGCAGACCTGGTACAGGGCACAGCCTAGGCAAAGATAAGAATTTACTAAGCAAATGAGGGGACAGGTACCAGCTCAAGGGATCCTTAAAAAGCAGACTGGAGGGGTTGAGGACATGGCTCAGTAAGTGACGTGCTTAACATGCAAGCAAGAAGGACGGCGTTTACATCACCAATATCCATGTGAAATAGCACTGGAGAGAGAAAGAGAGAGAGAGAAAGAAAGAGAAAGAGAGAGAGAAAGAGAGAAATAGAGAGGGAAAGAGAGAAAAGAGAAAAAAATTGGAAAAGAAGAAAAAAGAGAGAAAAAGAGAGAGAGAAAGCGAGAAAGAGTGAGAGAGAGAAAAAGAAAAAAATTTTAATTGGAAAAGAAGAAAAAGAGAAAGAGAGAAAGAGAGAGAAAGAGAGAGAGAAAGACAGAGAAAGAGAGACATAGAGATAGAGAGAGAGAAAGAAAGAGAGAGATAGAAAGAGAGAGAGAGAGAGAGAGCACGAGATCAGGAACCCCTGGGGCTCACTGGCTAACTAGTATAGCCAGATTGATGAGCTCGTTTTACAAGACAGCCTGTCTCAGAGGGTGACAAGATCTAAGGAAATCCTTAACCCTGACCACTGCCCTCCACACACACGTGCCCATCCGTGCACATGTACTTAGACATACACATGGACGCACCGCATACACACATGCACACCACACACATACAGGTGCCAAAAATAAACTAACCAATTAAAATTAAAAAAAAAAAATAGGCCAGAGACCTTCGATTTGATCCTGAGGTGGTGAGAAGGTATGCAGGAATGTGTGCCCGGGCAGGAAGGGCTAGGTTTTCATTTATTTGAAAGGTCATTCTGTTGGCTGGACGGATGGTCACTCAAAGAAGGCAGGGCGGTGTCAGGCCATCAGTATGAGTAAAAAAATCCGTTCTCAAAGTCAGAGCAGAAAGAGAAGGAAGGAGTGAATTAAGGTGAGGCAGCAGCCCGGACTCGAGAATTACTTAAAACATTCCACTGAGGATGACATATGTGAAATGAAATTTCACAGCGTGTCCTCGGAGGTCTGGTTGCTCAAAGGACTCCCTGAGTTGAAATAAGAGCTACCTTAAAATGAAATAAGGGGGCCGGAGAGATGGCTCAGCGGTTAAGGCGCTTGCCTGCGAAGCCTAAGGACTCATGTTTGACTCTCCAGGTCCCACGTAAGCCAGACACAGTGACGCAGAAGGTTGCATATGCACATAAGGTTGCATATGCACATATGGGGAATTTGATTGTAGTGGCTGGAGGCCCTGGTGCGCCAGTTCTTTATCTCTCTCTCTCTCTCTCTCTCTCTCGCTCTTGCATAAAAGAAAAGACCAGTCTGTTGGGCTTGCCTCAAAACAAACAAACAAACAAACAAACAAACAAACAAACAAACAAACAAACAAACGAAGTAATGTTCTCTACCTCATTGAGGAAAGCCTGGAATCTCAAGATTTTCATTCTACAACAATTTTTTTTTGAGGTAGGGTCTCACTCTGGTCCAGGCTGACCTGGAATTCACTCACTATGTAGTCTCAGGGTGGCCTCGAACTCATGGTGCTCCTCCTACCTCTGCCTCCTGAGTGCTGGGATTCAAGGCATGCGCCACCATGCCCCACTCATTCTACAAATATTTTTTTGTTGCTACTGTTTATCTTTTGTAATGTTTTAAAATTATTTTATTTCGTTTGCCTGCAAAGCCAAAGGACTCAGGTTCGATTCCCCAGAACCCACATTAGCCAGATACACAAAGGGGTGCATGCATCTGAGTTTGTTGCAGTGGTTGGAGGCCCTGACATGCCTATTCTCACTCTCTCTCTCTCCCCCCTTTCTCTGTCAAATAAATAAATAAAAATAAAATATTAAAAAATGTTATTGGGCTGGAGAGATGGCTTAGCGGTTAAGGCGTTTGTCTGTGAAGCCTAAGGACCCCAGTTCAATTCTCCAGGTCCCACATAAGCTAGATGCACAAGGGAGCGCATGCATCTGGAGTTCGTTTGCAGTGGCTGGAGGCCCTGGCGTGCCCATTCTCTCTCTCTTTCTCTCTCTATCTCTCTTTCCCTCTCTCTGTCCCTAATAAATAAATAAAAATAAAATCTTTTAAAAAGTATTATTATAAGATTGTTTTATTTCTTTATTTATTCATTTATTCACTTATGTATTTATGCATAGACAGGGTCTCAAGCCCAAGGCTAGCCACAACTTACTATGTGACCACAGATGATCTTGAACGGATCTTTTTTATTTTTGGTTTTTCGAGGTAGGGTCTCACTCTGGCCCAGGCTGACCTGGAATTCACTCTGTAGTCTCAGGGTGGCCTCGAACTCCCGGCGATCCTCCTACCTCTGCCTCCCGAGTGCTGGGATTAGAGACGTGTGCCACCACGCCGGGCTTGAACTGATCTTTCTGCCTTCATCCCCAGAGTGCCATACTGAGTGTGCACCATCACCCAGTTTATGAAATTCTGAGGTCCAAACCCAGGGCTTTGTACCTGCTATACAAAGCACACTGTCAACTGAGCCATACCACCAGCTCTTCCTCTGTTAAGATTTTTAATTTATTTTTTATCTATTTATGTTTTTATAAATTTTTAAAAATTATCTTATTTATTTTTGGAGAGAGACAGAGAGAGAGACAGACAGAAAGGGAGAGGGAGACAGATAGAGATGGGCGCACCAGCAGTCTCTCAGCTGCTGCGGACGAAATCCAGATGCGTGCGCCCCCTTGTGGTCAAGTGCGGCATTGCGCCCTTGCCTCACTTTGCATCTGGCTAAACGTGGGACCTGGAGATTGGAACCGGGTTCTTAGGCTTAGCAGGCAGGCGCCTTAACCGCTAAGCCATCTCTCCAGCCCATCTATTTATGTTTTTTGAGAGAGAGTCAGACAGAGAGAGACAGATAGAGAATGGGTGCGCCAGTGGCCTTGATCCTCCTGCCTCAGTTTTCTTAGTAGCTAGAACTAAAGGTGAATGCCATTATGTATGATCTTTTCCACCCAAAAGAAAAATTGAGTGTATTATGTATCATGTATGATCTCCTTGAGGAAAGGGATATACTGAGGTCAACAGACAAATAACAAAATGTTCCATGTTTTAAAAATGGACATTCTGGGCTGGAGGGATGGCTTAGTGGTTAAGGCATTTGCCTGCAAAGCCAAAGGACCCAGGTTTGATTCCCCAGGACCCACGTTAGCCAGATGCACAAGAGGACACACGTGTCTGGAGTTCGTTTGTAGTGGCTGGAGGCCATGGTGCACCCATTTTCTCTCTCTCTCTCTCTCTGTGCCTCTTTCCCTCTCTCAAATAAATAAATAAAAATATAAATATATAAAAAAATGGACATTCCGTGGGGAGGAAAAAAGCAGATCATGAGAAAGGTGGGATGGTTTGGGGGTGGCAAGGCAGACCTCTCTCAGGTGGTTCCGCAGTGGAAGCTTGAGCAATGGAAGGTTCCAGTTATATACAGAGGCAGAGTGAATAGCACATAGGGAAGAGCCAGGGGAGATGGCTTAACAGTTAAGGTGTTTGTCTGCAAAGCCAAAGGACGCAGGTTCAATTCCCCAGGACCCACATTAGCCAGATGCACAAGGTGGCACATTGTTTTCAGTGGCTGGAGGCCCTGGCGTGCCCATTCTCTCTCTCACCCCCTCTTTCTGTCAAATAAATAAATAAATAAATAAATAAATAAATAAATAAATAAATAAATAAATAAATAAATAAAATAATAATTTAAATAACTCACGCTGCATAGATAAAGTAATAATTAAAATAACTCATGCTGCAGATAATTCTAATTAAAAATAAAGAAAGAAAGAAAAAGAAAGAAAAAGAAAATAGAAAAAAATTCAGACAAGTCAGGGTTTAAAAACAGGTACAAAACCAGGTGTTGGCCAGCCACTGTATGACCGACATTTGGGACTGGATACCTGTTTGTCATGAGGGGCCTTTCATGTCTGAGGACCTAAGGACCATCAACATCTCTCACATCTCAGTTGTAACAACCACAAATACCTTTAGCTATTTCTTTTTAAAATTTTTTTTTTATTATTTTATTTGTTTTTGGAGAGAGAGACAGAGAGAGAGAGAGAGACAGAGAGAGAGGGAGAGGGAGACAGATAGAGATGGGCGCCAGCAGTGTCTCAGCTGCTGTGAACGAAATCCAGATGTGCGCGCCCCCTTGTGGTCAAGTGCGGCATTGCGCCCTTGCGTCCCTTTGCATCTGGCTAAACGTGGGACCTGGAGATTGGAACCAGCGTTCTTAGGCTTAGCAGGCAGGCGCCTTAACCACTAGGCCATCTCTCCAGCCCTCTTTCTTTTTTTTTTTTAATTTTATTTTTTTAATTGAAAACTTCCATAATTACAGACAACCCCCCCTTCCCCTTTGAAACTCCACTCTCCATCATATCCCCTTCCCCTCTCAATCAGTCTCTCTCTTATTGTGATGTCATCATCTTTTCCTCCTATTCTGATGGTCTTGTGTAGGTAGTGTCAGGCAGTCCCTCGTGGGTTCACAGTTGCTCTCATTTGAGAACAACCGGCTCCAGGTGATTCCTTCAGATCCTTTTTTCCAGACAGTTCCGGAACCCCCAGACACTACTGTGATGTATGTGCTCCTCCATGGTCCTTGTCAGCTCCTGAACATTTTCCACATGTTTATGTACGTATGGTATGCATACAGGACTGTATGTGTGAACCGTATGTGTACAGGTGCAGGTGTGTGTGGAAGCTGGGGGCTGATATTGGATGCTTTCTTAAATTGTTCTACAGTTTGTTTAATGAGGGAAGGTCTCTCACCAGAACCCAGAGTTCACGCATTCCGCACATGTAGCTCCCCAGCTTGTCTCCACCTCCACGCAGCCCACCGTGCCTGCCGGGCATTCCCATGGGTGCTGAGGGACTCAAACTTCAGTCCCCACACTTCTACTGCAAGTCCTTTCCCCACTGACCCATCGCCTCGGGGGGAAGTGGCCCCCCTTGAACATTTTATAAATGCAAATCCAGCGGCCAGCTGCGCAACCTTGGGTGAGTTAAGGAATGCTTCTGTGCTTCCATTTCCTCCTCCATCCAACAAGTTGATGATTGATTGCAACACTTTACGGAGACACTTGGGGAACTGAGTGAGTCATTTGCATTCTGTGAAGGGCGTAGCCCAGAACACATTAAATAAATGTCATTTGTTGCTGCTGGAGTTTAAGGCACATGCCCTTCGCCCCTGGCACCCGTCTTGTTTCCCCCGACGCTTTGCACTTGGGGCATCATGGTTACTATGGAGACCTGAATCCAGGCTGCCCCCACCGCTCCATCACTCTCTCTTGGCTTCTGTGCCTGACCTCCGCCCTTATGAACTTTCTCGCGCAGAAATTCCCTTCCCGAGGCTTCTCTGCGGAGTCCCCCCAGCTCCCTCTGCCTGTGGTTTCCACTGCCAACTCTTCCCTCTCTGAAATCCACTTCTCCAGAGACAAGGCGGGCTCCATCTTTTCTGACTTTGCCACCATTTTCTCTATTTTTTTTTTTTTGTCCCCACACAGCAAGTGTTCTGCTTTTCTGTTTGTGTTGCTTGCCCAGCCCAATCTGATTTTAACCTCTCCTCCGCTCTGCCCACATCAATGCCAGCTGATAGGCCAGCCTGACCCCAGCCCCCCAACACTGGGTACAGAGGTTGAAGTTGCCTCTCTGCTCTTGCCCTCTCTATGCATCCCCAGAATGAGAGGCACCCCCAAACCTGTCCCCATCTTTCCCAATTCCCATCTAATCCTGAAGACATACATAAAAAGCGTTTGGGAGTGAACTCCCCCGGACCCACGTAAGCCAGATGCACAAGGGGGCACATTTTCTCGAGTTCGTTTGCAGTGGTTAGAGGCCCTGACTGTGCCCATTCTCAATCTACCTCTTTCTCTCTCTCTCTCTCAAATAAATAAAAAAATAAATAAATAAAAATATATTTTTAAAAATTAAAAGAAAAAAGATGAGAGACCTGAGGTGCATCTTCATTACGTTTCCCCTGAGTTACCTGTGTCACCTTCCCCTCTTGGACACAGGGAAGGCTAATTTTTGTATGTGTGTATGTGTTTCCATGTGTGTGGGCCCATGTGTGTGTGTGTGCACGTGGGTGTGAAAGTCAGAGGCCCGGCTTGCCCTAGGCATTCTTTGTCACCCCCCTCCCCTCCATGCTGGATTATAGTCTGTACCATCACATCCAATGTTTACAGGAGTTCAGGAGGTCCAAATTCAGGTCTCCATGCCTGTACCCCAAATGCTTTACAGACTGAACCAACTTCACAGCCCAGAGATGGGTAGTATTAGCCTCATCTATGTGGTCGTTAGGGGCTAGAGGGATGGGGTCTCCTGAGCGGCCTGACAAGAGGGCAAAAGGAACAGGGAGAATCTATAGAGCCCAATTTTATTTCATTATTTATTTATTTATTTATTTTTTATTTATTTATTTATTTATTTTTGGTTTTTCGAGGTAGTGTCTCACTCTAGCCCAGGCTGACCTGGAATTCACTCTGTATTCTCAGGGTGGCCTCGAACTCACAGCGATCCTCCTACCTCTGCCTCCCGATTGCTGGGATTAAAGGCGTGCGCCACCACGCCCGGCTATTTGTTTTTTTAATTAAAAAAATATTATTAGTAGTAGTTTTTTTTTTTTTTTTTTTTTTTTTTTTTTTTTTTGGTTTTTTTTTGTAGGGTCTCTCACTCTGGTCCAGGCTGACCTGGAATTAACTATGTAGTCTCAAGGTGGCCTCGAACTCTCGGCGATCCTCCTACCTCTGCCTTCCAAGTGCTGGGATTAAAGGGGTGCGCAACCATGCCCAGTTTATTTATTTATTAGAGAGAGAAAAACAGGCAGATAGATAGAGATGGGTGCACCAGAGCCTCCAGCCACTGCAAAGTCCAGACCTTGTGTATCTGGCTTATATGGGTCTTGGGGAGTCAAACCTGGGTCCTTTTGCTTTGCAGACAAGTACCTTAACTGCTAAGCCATCTCTCCAGCACCCAATTTTATTTTTATTAAGAAGTTGTGGGGGAGGGGACTGGGAAGTTAGCTCAGTAGGTAAAATGCTTTTCTTGCAAGCATGAGGCCCAGAGTTCAAGTCCCAGAACCGACAAGACAAAAAAAAAAAAAAAGGCACGTGTGGTGGTGGTGCAATATTTTTTGTTTTTCTTTTTTTCTTTATTTTTAAAATTTATTTGCAAGCAGAGAGAGAGAGAGAGAGAAGAGAGGCAGACAGAGAGGGCATGGGCATGCCAGGGCTTCCAGCCACTGCAAACGAACTCCAGATGTATGCACCCCCTTGTGTATCTGGCTTACATGGGTCCTGGGGAATCAAACCTGGTTCCTTTGGCTTTGCAGGCATACGCCATAACCGCTGAGCCATTTCCCCAGCCCTGTTTTTGTTTTTTTCGAGGTAGGGTCTGGCTGTAGCCCAGGCTGACCTGGAATTCACTATGGAGTCTCAGGGAGGCCTCCTACTTCTAACTCCTGGGTGCTGAGATTAAAGGGGTGGTGCAAATTTGTCACCCTAGGCAGTCAAGGACCCCCCCGACTAGTTTAGGTGAACCAGTGAGGTCTAGGTTCAGCGACAGACCTTTGTTTCGAAGAATAAAGTGGAGGCTGAGGGTGACATCTGATCTCAACCTCTGGCCTCTCCACACATGTGCACACTCATACACATGCAGCCTCATGCATGTGCACCCATGTACATATGAACACATGTGCAACCACACCATACACATACAAAAAAAAAAAAAAGAAAGAAAGAAAAGAAAAAGAAAAAGTCCCAGCACTTGGGAGGCAGAGGTAGGAGGATCACCATGAGTTCAAGGCCACCCTGAGACTACAGAGTGAATTCCAGGTCAGCCTGGGCTAGAGCGAGACCCTACCTCAAAAAAAAAACAAAAAAAAAAAAAAAAAAAAAAAAAAAAAGGAAGGAAGGAAGGAAGGAAAAAAATAGATCTTGTCAGGTGTGGTGGCGCACGCCTTTAATCCCAACTCTCAGGAGGCAGAGGTAGGAGGATCGCTGAGAGTTTGAGGCCACCCTGAGACTACAGAGTGAATTCCAGGTCAGCCTGAGCTAGAGCGAGACCCTACCTCGAAAAACAAAAACAAAAACAAAAAAAAAAAAAAAAAAAAAAAAAAAGGAAGGAAGGAAGGAAGGAAGGAAGGAAAAAAATAGATCTTGTCAGGTGTGGTGGTGCACACCTTTAATCCCAGCACTTGGGAGGCAGAGGTGGGAGGATCGCCATGAGTTCAAGGCCACCCTGAGACTACAGAGTGAATTCCAGGTTAGCCTGGGCTAGAGTGACACCCTACCTTGAAAAACCAAATAAGAAGAAGAAGAAGAAGGAGAAGGAGGAAGAGGAGGAGAAGTGAAGTTGGGAGAGGTTTGGGGTCTGACAGAGAGGAGGCAGAATCCTCAAACCTCCCCCTCCACCCTGTACCTTTCTCTGTCGCTGTCAGGGGAGGTTGAAGCTTGGCTGGAAAGTGAGGCCATCATGGAGAGACGGGGATAGAGGGTGGCCCTTGTGGGCTCCCAACCAGTATATGATAAAATCAGCCTTCACCTTTCCCATCTAGGGAGTTGCCACGTTGGAATGCATTTTCCCCTGAACTCCCACTCATACCTAACTCTGGCCCAGGGAGAGGTGGGGGGGGAGGTCCCACTCCAGTCAGGTGGTGCCAGCCTCTAAGCAAGAGGATTTCAAGTAGACTATGGGGGCTCCACAGAAGGGGACAGACTGGTGGCAGGGCGCCCTCGCTTCCTTCAAGCCCCTATGGCTCCGTGCAGGTATCTTGGCTTGGCACCAGACTGTACAGTCAGGCTTTGTGCCAGCCAGGGCTTCCTTTGTATCTTCAATCAGGCTACAGGTGTAAGTCACCTTGTGGACTGTGCGGATAAGGTCAAATGGTTTTTTGCTGGCGGTGGCAGTTACTGCTTCCCTTAGGGCAGGCCCTGCCCCTCCTGGGAAGCTTGGCAAGGTGTGTCTTTACCTCCCTCCCTCGAAGCTAACTAAGCTGGGGCCAGGCTGGGCCCTGTTCAGTCACAGGGATTCTCTCCGAGGAGTAAGACTTCGTGAAAGCCAGCCCAGGAGGGCAGGAGGATGGGCCGGGAGGGCTCGGCACACCTGGAGCATCCGTGCGGGTACCTGCTGGCTCTGGCTGCCAGTCTACTGCTCACCTGTGGGCCAGGTAAGCTGGGTTGTACTTTTGAAGGAAAGGGGTGGGCAGCGCAGATTGTCTAGACTCCCTGCTCCCCAGAGATGTGTTAACAGTGGCAGAAACTAGCAGAGAACGTCAACAGAGGAGTCGGTATGTCACAGCCTCAGGAGACTTCTATTCAGATACATCGAAGTCGTTGGTGTCCCCACAGAAGGGAGCTGCGGGGTAACTCGTCCCAGCGAAGCAAAGTTACTAAGTGTGTCAATGACGAAGACGCAGTTACAGCACACATCGGAAGGGTCCAGGGCAGGCATGAGGAGAGCCACACACTTGATGCATCATCACCCATTGCTTTGAGCAAGCTACTAAGTCTGCACTTAGATTCAGTTGTTAGACAAAGTATTGCTAGCCGGGCGTGGTGGCGCACGCCTTTAATCCCAGCAGAGGTAGAAGGATCGCCGTGAGTTCGAGGTCACCCTGAGACTACAGGTCAGCCTGGGCTAGAGCGAGACCCTACCTCAAAAAAAAAAAAAAAAAAAAAAAAAAAGAAAGAAAGAAAGAAAGAAGAAAAAGTATTGCTGGTATATTCCTTTTATATGTGTAGTGGTGTGTGTGTGTGTGTGTGTGTGTAGAGGCCAGAAATCTTTATCTGCTGTCTTCCTCAATTACTCTCCACCGTTTTTATTGGAACAGAGACCCTCACTTATACCCAGAGCTCCCCGGCTTGGCTCATCTAGCTAACCAGTTTGCCCAGGGCTCTCGGATCTCCTCTTCCTAAACTCTTGCAGTGTGGGTGGGCTCCATGCCCTCCAGGAGTTTACGTGGCTGCTGGGGATCCAAACCTGAATAGTGATTTAGATCCTCTTGTCTGTCTCCCTAGCAATGGATTTTTTTGTTTGTTTTTTTTTCGAGGTAGGGTTTCTCTCTGGTCCAGACTGACCTGGAATTCACCATGTAGTCTCAGGGTGGCCTTGAACTCACAAAGATCCTCCTACCTCTGCCTCCCGAGTGCTGGGATTAAAGGCCTGCGCCACCACGCCCAGCTGGGCAATGGAATTTAAAATGCTGCTTTTTTTTTTTTTTTTTTTTTTTTTTTTGGTTTTTCGAGGTAGGGTCTCATTCTAGTCCAGGCTGACCTGGAGTTCACTATGTAGTCTCAGGGTGGCCTCGAACTCTTGGTGATCCTCCTACCTCTGCCTCCCAAGTGCTGGGATTAAAGGTGTGCGCCACCACGCCCAGTGCTGCTGTTTTTAAAACTTACTTTATGTATGTATGCATGTATGCATGTATGTATGTATGTATGTATGTATGTATGTATGTATGTATTACATGAGCTCCAAACTCATGCAAGCTCTACTACTGAGCCATCTCCCCCGCTCCTATTCTTTTATGTATAAAAATTTTTCCCTTGAAAAGGAGATATTTTAGGAGCATTACAGCTAGAAGAATGCTAGCAGAGATAATCAAAGCAAAAGGCTTTTTACTTGTACATAGATCACGAGGAGGTGGGATTGAAGGCATGGTTCATTAGCTGTTTGGCACGATCCGGGTGTGATGGTTCTCACAAAGGGGACTAGAACTCCTGGGTAGCCAGTGAGAGATTAGAAGCAGAACCAAGAGAGAAAGGAGACCCCTCTCTTTTCTCATGTCCTGTTTGCTAGCTGGCTGTCCTGTAAGTAGAGTCCTCTGCTTTCTCAGATCCTCTGTTCCTGGCTGGTTATCTTGCACAAGGGATAACCTGAAGGTTCTTATTTCTTTTTAATTTTTAAAAATTATTTTTATTATTTATTTTTGGAGAGAGACACAGAGAGAGAGGGAGAGGAAGACAGATAGAGATGGGCGCGCCAGCAGCCTCTCAGCTGCTGTGAACGAAATCCAGATGTGTGCGCCCCCTTGTGGTCAAGTGCGGCATTGCGCCCTTGCGTCACTTTGCATCTGGCTAAACGTGGGACCTGGAGATTGGAACTGCTGGAGATTGGAACCAGCGTTCTTAGGCTTAGCAGGCAGGTGCCTTAACCGCTAAGCCATCTCTCCAGCCCTATTTTTTTTTAAATATATATTTTATTTATTTATTTGAGAGAGAGAGGCAGAGAAAGAGAGAGAGAATGGGCACGCCAGGGCCTCCAGCCACCGCAAATGAACTCCAGACACACGTGCCCCTAGGTGCATCTGGCTTACGTGGGTCCTGGGGAATTGAACTGGGATCCTTTGGCTTTGCAGGCAAATACCTTAACCACTAAGCCATCTCTCCAGCCCCATCTGAAGGTTCTTTATGTTGTTGTTGTTGTTCTTGTTTTCAAGCAAACACCCTCAAAGCCAAACTGGTAAGTCTGCATTTTCTGTACTGACTTAGACACATTTACAAACCCACACTATATCTAAATTATGCAATAAATATTCCGTGAGGTCTGTGTGGAATCTCCTCCTCACTGCCCCCTGCCCCACCACACTTCCCACCCCACCCCAACAGCCCTTCATTCTCTTGCTCACTTACCTATGGGTTGGTTGGTTTGTTTGTTTGAGAGAGAGAGACAGACAGACACAGAGAGAGAGAGAGAGAGAGAGAGAATGGGCGCGCCAGCAGTCTCTCAGCTGCTGTGAATGAAATCCAGATGCATGCACCCCCTGGTGGTCAAGTGCGGCATTGCGCCCTTGTGTCACTTTGCATCTGGCTAAACGTGGGACCTGGAGATTGGAACCAGCATTCTTAGGCTTAGGAGGCAGGTGCCTTCACCGCTAAGCCGTCTCTCCAGCCCCCTATGAGTTTTTATGGGACGTAATTCTGTTGGTAGAGCACTTGCTTAACATGCATGGGGCCCTGGGTTCTATCCCCAGTTCTGCATAAATTCAGCTACAGAGTGAGTGTGAGGCCAGGCTGGGATACAGGAGATCCTGTCTCAATAAAAAAAGAAGAGGAGGAGGGGCCTGGAGAGATGGCTTAGCATTTAAGCACTTGCCTGTGGAGCCTAAGAACCCTTGATTCCTAACCTTTGATTCCTTGAGCCTAAGAACGCTTGATTCCTCAGGACCCACATAAACCAGATGCACAAGGTGGTGCATGTGTCTGGAGTTCGTTTGCAGTGGCTAGAGGCCCTGGTGCACCCCATTTTCTCTCTCTCTCTCTGTGCCTCTTTCTCTGCCTGTCGCTCTCAAATAAAATAAATAAAAATAATTTAAAAAATATTTTATTTTTATTTATTTATTAATTTGAGAGAGAGATACAGAAATAGGCAGGTAGAGAGAGAGAGAGAGAGAATGGGTGTGCCAGGGCCTCTAGCCACTGCAAACGAACTCCAGATGCATGCGCCCCCTTATGCATCTGGCTTACGTGGATCCTGGAAAATCGAGCCTCGAACCGGGATCCTTAGGCTTCACAGGCAAGCGTTTAACCACTAAGCCATCTTTCCAGCCAATAAAAATAAATTTTAAAAAATTTTTTAAAAAGAGGAGGAGGAAGACGACAAGGGAAAGAGGTTAACCCTTTGGCTTCTGGCACTTTGGAGCAACTCTCAAGGGAGGGAAATGAACAAGTTGTGACTTCCGGGGACTTCTTTCTGGTTCGGCATGACAAATGGAGAACTGCAATAAGCAGAGCTGAGCTAGCTAGCGTCAGTGGCTTCGAAACAGTAACGGAGGGGAAAGTTTGTCTAACCTTCAAGCTGGGACTGGGCTTCACAGGGGACTCGAAAGGAATCTTGTGGTTGTGGTTCGTGCTTGTATGCATGCATGGGCGTGCCCGTGCATGGGGGGTGTGCAACGTCTATATGTGTGAAGGCCAGAGATCAACATCTATAAGGCCAGACATCCACCTCTGGTGTCTTTCTTGACTGCTCTTCGTCATACTTTTCGAGACGTGGTCTCTCATTGAGCTCAGAGCTCAGCAAGTCAGCTCTCCATACTAGCCAGCAGGTCCCAGGGATTCCGTGTTGAGATTGCGAGTCACCTTGCTGCACCCTGCTTTTACATGGGTGCTGCAGATCCTAACTCTGGTCCTTGTCCTTGTGCAGCAAACAATTTCTTGTTAGAGACATTTCAGGTTTTTAATTTATTTATTTATTTATTTATTTATTTATTTGGGGTTTTCAAGGTAAGGTCTCACTCTAGCTCAGGCTGACCTGGAATTCACTCTGTAGTCTCAGGGTGGCCTCGAACTCATAGCGATCCTCCTACCTCTGCCCCTCAAGTACTGGGATTAAAGGTGTGTGCCACCCCACCTGGCTCTGTCATCTTTAGTTTTCAAAAAATTAATTATCTGGGGCTGGAGAGATGGCTTAGCGGCTAAGGCGCCTGCCTGCTAAGCCTGAGAATGCTGGTTCCAATGTCCAGCGGTTCCAATCTCCAGGTCCCACGTTTTGCCAGATGCAAAGTGATGCAAGGGTGCAATGCCGCACTTGACCACAAGGGGGCGCACGCATCTGGATTTCGTTCACAGCAGCTGAGAGACTGCTGGCGTGCCCATTTCTGTCTCCCTCTCCCTCTCTGTCTATCTCTCTCTGTCTCTCTCTCTAAAAATAAAAGAAATAATAATAAAAAATTAATTATTTGCATGGGTGTGTTAAGAGTGAGGTACCAGAGCCTTTTGCCACTTCAGAGGAACACCAGATTTGTACACCTTTTGCATCCAGCTTAAGTAAAAGCCTTGGGAATTGAACCCAGGCCAGCAGGCTTTGCAAGGAAGTGCCTTTAATTGCTGAGCCATCTTCCCAGATCACCTCACTCTCTAGCTCAGGCTGGCCTAGAATTATGTAGCCCAGGTTCAGACTTTCAGTGATCCTCCTGCCTCAATGTCCCTCGTGTTCCCTCTGAGACACCACGCCCAACTCAAAAAAACATTTTTTTTAGACTATTTTATTTGCAAGCAGAGAGAGAAAAGAGACAGAGAGAGGAGGGAAGAGAGACAGGCAGAATGGGCATGCTAGTGTCTCCTGAAAAGCAAACAAACTCCAAGATACCACGTAACACTTTATGTCTCTGGCTTTACATGGGTACTGGGAAATTGGACCTGGGCCATCAGGCTTTGCAAGCAAGCACTTTTAAATACCGAGCCATCTCTCTAGCTCTTCAAAAGTTTTATTTTTATTTTTTTAGAGAGAGAGAGAGAGAGAGAGAGAGAGAGAATTGTCGCACTAGAGCCTCAGCCACTAAAATTGAACTCCTGCTAGCACCACCTAGTGGGCATGTGTGGCCTTGCGCTTGCCTCGCCTTTGTGCGCCTGGCTTACGTGGGATCTGGAGAGTTGAATATGGGTCTTTAGACTTCACAGGCAAGAGCCTTAACCACTAAGCCATCTCTCCAGCCCCCCTCGAGTTGTATGATGAAATCTTCACCTTTCCATTGTATCCCACTCAAAACAAAAGTCATCTGGGTAACCCATAGTGTGTATATTATTTAGTAGTATATGTGTCATTTAGTGACTGGACTATACTCTGAGACAATTCAAATGTCATTCCATGGGGTGGGGGTGAATAAATACATTGTATATAACTGTGCATTAGGATATTCAGTCAAACAGTGAAAAGGAACAAAGTTTCTTTTTTCTTTTTTTTTCTTTTCTTTTTTTTTTTGGTTTGTCAAGGTAGGGTCTCACTCTGGTCCAGGCTGACCTGGAATTCACTATTTAGTCTCAGGGTGGCCTCGAACTCACGGTGATCCTCCTACCTCTGCCTCCCGAGTGCTGTGATTAAAGGCGTGTGCCACCACGCCCGGCAGGAACAAAGTTTTGTTTTTTTTTTTAAACTTTTTATTTTATCTTATTTTCTTGGAGAGAGACACACAGGGGGGGGGAGGAAGACAGAGATGGGCGCGCGAGCAGTGTCTCAGCTGCTGTGAACGAAATCCAGATGCGTGCGCCCCCTGGTAGTCAAGTGCGGCATTGCGCCCTTGCGTCACTTTGCATCTGGCTAAACGTGGGACCTGGAGATTGGAACTGCTGGAGATTGGAACCAGTGTTCTTAGGGTTAGGAGGCAGGTGCCTTAAACCCTAAGCCATGTCTCCAGCCCAGGAACAAAGTTTTAACATAAGCAATGGCAAGGATGAGGTCAGACCTCAATTACAGTTTTGATAACCAGACTGACTCACAGTATCAGTATGTTGTTATAATTATTTTTGTATTAGTTACTGCTAATCTATTGTGCCTAATTTTTATTAAACATTATCATAGTTCTGCATGTAGAGAAAAAAAAACCATAGTATTTATAGAACTTGGTATTATCTGTGGTGTCAAGTGCCCATTAAAAAAATATTTATTTATTTATTTGACAGAGAAAGAGAGAGAGAGAGAGAGAGAGAGAGAGAGAGAGAGATTGAGAGAGAGAATGGTCACACCAGGGCCTCCAACCACTGCAAATGAACTCCAGACATGTGCGCCCCCTTGTGCATCTGGCTAACGTGGGTCCTGGGGAACTGAACCCGGGTCCTTTAGCTTTGCAGGCAAATGCCTTAAACCACTAAGCCATCCCTCCAGCCCTTAAGTACCCATTTTTTTTTTTTTTTGGAGAAAGACACAGAGAGAGACAGAGAGAGAGGGAGAGGGAGACAGATAGAGATGGGTGCACCAGCAGTCTCTCAGCTGCTGTGAACGAAATCCAGATGCATGCGCCCCCTTGTGGTCAAGTGTGGCATTGCGCCCTTGCGTCACTTTGCATCTGGCAAAACGTGGGACCTGGAGATTGGAACGGGCGTTCTTAGGCTTAGGGGGCAGGCGCCTTAACCACTAAGCCATCTCTTCAGCCCTCAAGTACCCATTTTTGAGAAGACCTTGCAAAGATCTCTGCAGATAAGGGTGATTACTGGCATCTCATTGGCACCTTTGGGGATTTCTATATTCTTTTGTTACTGAGCAAGAAATTAAGCAGGGACAAGTGAATAACAGAAGCAGAGGCAATTTATTAAGAAACTTCTGGACTGGGGAGATAGGTCAGTGGAAAATTGCTTACCTCACAAGCAGGAGGACCTGAGTTCAATCCCTGGAATACGTGTTTAAAAAAAGAAGCAAACTGGTCAGCCCTAGGCAGGAAGAGACAAGAGGATCTCTGGGGCTCACTGGCCAGCTGGTCCACCCTGCTTTGTGAGCCCAAGGACA
Source organism: Orientallactaga sibirica (assembly GCA_036365145.1). Lineage (NCBI taxonomy): Eukaryota > Metazoa > Chordata > Mammalia > Rodentia > Dipodidae > Orientallactaga > Orientallactaga sibirica. The sequence goes on along the minus strand of JAEOAD010002037.1, from coordinate 4,005,762 downwards.
ATAAAACACCCATCTTTAAAAAGGTGGGTAAAGCCAGGTGTGGTGGCACACGCCTTTAATCCCAGCACTCGGGAGGCAGAGGTAGGAGGATTGCCGTGAGTTCAAGGTCACCCTGAGACTACATAGTGAATTCCAGGTCAGCCTGGGCTAGTGCGAGACCCTACCTCAAACACACACACACACACACACAAAGGTGGATGAGTCCTAAGATATGATATTCAAGGCTGTGAGATCATACATTTCTTTTTAAAAAAATATATTTTCTTTATTTGAGAGAAAGAAGCAGAAGAGAGAGAGAGAGAGGAGGGAGAGAATGGGCGCACCAGGCCTCTAGACACTGCAAAAGAACTCCAGCTGCATGTGCCACCTTGTACATCTGGCTTATGTGGGTCCTGGGTAATAGAAACTGGGTCCCCAGGCTTTGCAGGCAAGTGCCTTAACCGCTAAGCCATCGTTCCAGCCCCATACATTTCTTTTATGTGCCTGGTTTATTTCACTTAAAATAATTTCCTCCAGGTTTATCTATCTTGTCATAAATGACAGAATTTACTTCTTTTTAAGGGCTGAATTATATTCTACTATATGAATATGTCACTTTCCTTTTTGCAGGCATTAAAATTTTTTTTTTTTTAGGGCTGGAGAGATGGCTTAGCAGTTAAGGCACCTGCCTGCTAAGCCTGAGAACATCAGTTCCAATCTCCAGGTCCCACGTTTAGCCAGATGCAAAAGTGACGCAAGGGCTCAATGCCTCACTTGACCACAAGGGGGCGTATGCATCTGGAGTTCATTCACAGCGCTGAGAGACTGCTGGCGTGCCCATTCTCTATCTGTCTTCCCCTCTCTCTCTCTCTGTCTTTCTCTGTGTCTCTCTCAAAAAAGATTTATTTATTTATTTATTTATTTATTTATTTGAAAACAGAGAAATAGGAGAGAGGCAGAGAGAGAGAATGGGTGCATCAGGGCCTCCAGCCACTGCAAATGAACTCCAAATGCATGTGCCACTTTGTGCATCTGGCTTTATGTGGTTCCTGGGGAATTGAACCTGGGTTGTCAGGCTTTGCAGGCAAGTGCCTTAACCACTGAGCTGTCTCTCCAGCCCAGCACTTTTTTCCCCATTCATTCATCCATGGGCACTTAGGCTGCTTCTATATCTTAGCTATTGTTAATAATGCCGCAAGAAGTGTGAACATGCACATATGAATTTGAAGTACTAATTTTACTTCCATTGTATCAACAGAAGAAGGGTCATATTGATACAGGCTTTTGGGGTTCAAGATGGGTCCCCCAAGTTTATGAATCCCAGTTTTGGGTCCTGTTCTATTTTTAACAAAGACTCAAATAGGATAAATTATGTATTATTAAGTTTATTTAGCTGGGCGTGGTGGTGCACACCTTTAATCCCAGCACTTCGGAGGCAGAGGTAGAAGGATTGTTGTGAGTTCAAGGCCACCTTGAGACTCCATAGTGAATTCCAGGTCTAGCCTGAGCTAGAGTGAAACCCTACCTCAAAAAAAAAAAAAAAACAGAGAGAGAAAGAAAAGTTTATTTAGAGAGAAATGACAATTTGTGGGTTTTATTTAAGAAAAACTGGGATCTAGGAAGAAGGCTGGAACAGAGCCATAAGCACGTGGGAAGCAGGAAACACATGCATAGTTCATGAGATTCATTAACAAAAAAATTGAGTTTTCTGGGCTGCAGAGATGGCTTAGTGGTTAAGGTGCCTGCCTGTAATTCCTAAGGACCCATGTTCAACTCTCCAGATTCCACATTACCCAGATGCACAAAGGTGAGGCAAGCGCAAGGTCACACATGCTCACTAGGTGACACAAGCATCTGGAGTTAGATTGCAGTGGCTGAGGCCCTGGTGTGCCAATTCTCTCTCAAAAAAATTAAAACAATAAAAAAAAGGGCTGGAGAGATGGCTTAGCGGTTAAGGCGCCTGCCTGCTAAGCCGAAGAACCCGGTTCCAATCTCCAGGTCCCACGTTTAGCCAGATGCAGTTTCGCAAGGGCGCAATGCCGCACTTGACCACAAGGGGGTGCACGCATCTGGATTTCGTTCACAGCAGCTGAGAAACTGCTGGCGCGCCCATCTCTATCTGTCTCCCTCTCTGTCTGTCTCTCTCTCTCTGTCTCTCTCCAAAAATAAATAAAATAATAAAAAAATTTTAAAAAATAAAAAAAGAAAGTTGAGAAATTGAGGTTTTTAGGGAAAGACTGGCATAGAGCCATAAGCACGTGGAGCCTGGAATCTAAGCGCCTCTGAAGGCAGACTTCTAAGAAACACACAGTATCCGTCTGTTTCCCTATGGAAGAAAGCTAAGAGGGTAAACGGTGGGAGCTTAAGGAAGAATAGCAGAGGGAAAATATCGAAGCAGAGACCAAGAAATGCAGATAAGAAATCTTAAGGAGGAAAGAGCATTGTACCCGTGGTTACCCTGAGTTTAGAGACGCAGGTTAAGGGGCCCAGAGTTAGTGAAAGCATATACCCAGTAGGTCTGGCCAGGCAAGCGCAAGGTCGCACGTGCCCACTAGGTGGCGCAAGCGTCTGGAGTTCGATTGCAGTGGCTGAGGCCCTGGCGCACCAGTTCTCTCTCTCTCTCAAAATAAAAAAAATACAGAAGTTAATGATGCAGTATTCTGGGAGTGTTAAGAAGGAAAGAATGGAAGGGTGCTGGAGTGCGATTGGGGGAAGTTGCTCTTTTCAGGACTGAAGGGTCAGCACTGCACCCAGAGAAGTGAGTTTGTTGGAAGCAGACTTTCTCTGCTCCTCAGATCAGCTTTGCGCCACACCTGGGCACGTGTATTCTGTGCCGTTTCTGCTTTCACTACAAGGAAACTGAGGCTCAGGGACGTGAACTGGGGCAGAGTCAGGAAGAAACCCCGAGTTCCAGGACTCGAGTAGCTGCCTCTTGCGGGTGAGTGAGTGTGCATGGCCGTGAGTGACCCTGGGCAGTTTATGAGCGCTGGTGGGAGAGTGGATCCACGTGTGAATCCACAAGCGCCTGAGTGGCTGCATGTGGAAGTGTTCACGGATGTTTGTCCACGCGTGGCAAGATTCATGTACGTCAGCGTGTTGCCAGAGTTAGGGACAGAGCCTCAGATTGACATTTCCCCAAGAAGCCAGCCTCAGCACCGGTCCTCCATAATCCGATTAGTCCAGTAGTAAAAGGCAGGAAGAGGAAAGATCCTTGATATGTACAGATTAGGGAAGAAAAGAAAGAGATCTAGCGATCCCCTCCCAGTCCACCTTGGGGGTCCTGGCGTGAGGTTCAGATTTAAATAAAAGGTATGCATAGGTCAAAGTGTATGTCTCATCCATCACTACTGTCTGCCTCCAGCTGCCTGCAGGGTGGCCTGACTGGTGGTCAGCACCCTGTGGAATCTCTTTCTGGGCAACAAGCTCCTCCTCAGGGTTTTCCTTCTGCTATAGCGCGTGAGATTCCTTGGCAAATTCCTATTTTCTGGGTGACACTGTTTCAGTAGTCTCATAGCCAAAGGGAGGGGCGGAAGTATTTCTTTAGAATTATCTGGGCTGGAGAGATGGCTCAGTGGTTAAAGCGCATGCTTGCAAAACCCAAAGGACCCAGGTTCGACTCCCCAGTACCCACGTAAGCCAGATGCACAAGGAGGCACATGCGTCTGGAGTTTGTTTGCAGTGGCCCTGGCGTGCCCATTCGCTCTCTCCCTATCAGTCTCTCTGTTTCAGTACCCAGTACCCACATAAGCCGGATGCACAAGGAGGCACATGCGTCTGGAGTTTGTTTGCAGTGGCCCTGGCGTGCCCATTCGCTCTCTCCCTATCAGTCTCTCTGTTTCAGTACCCAGTACCCACATAAGCCGGATGCACAAGGAGGCACATGCGTCTGGAGTTTGTTTGCAGTGGCCCTGGCGTGCCCATTCTCTCTTTCCCTATCTGTCTCTCTGTTTCAAATAAATAAAGTTAAATAAATAGAATTACCTTTATTCCTCCCAGAACAGTTATGACCCAGTTTCTGCGTGGCTGTTCGAGTGTGTGTTTGGGTGTTTATGGATGTGCCTGAGTGCATTACGCCTGTGAGGGTGTATTTTTCACTAATGGTGGAACCCCTCATATTGCTCACATGATGAAGGGAGCTGCTAGTTTCCCCTCCCAGGGTGGGAAGAACAAGGGTAGTAGCTAGTCCTTAGATGCCAGGATGAGTCAGGGGGTCAGGGGGGTAGGCAGTGCCAAACTATTGCTGGAATCGTTTCAACCCCTCCTGAGCAGGGCAAGGAGGTCACTTCATTTCCCACATGGGCTGGCTCATCTCTGGCCCTCCACACCCCTGCTTGGAAGGGGAGGTCCTGAGGGCTGCCCAGGTCGGTCTGAGCACATAATTCTGTGGATCTAGACTTCCCAACTGTGAAGGGACAAATACTGTAAGGCAAGGGAGTATGAGGGTGGGCCGGGGCTGGCTTCTGGGTATCCTTGCTGACCCCCATCTCCTCCCTGTCTTGTTTAACCTATTCCTATTTCACCTTCTGTAAGCTCTGTTCTGGAGTGTGGTCACTGGCGTTTGAAACTCTGCCCCCTCCAACTCCGCAGGCAGCCCTATTCCCACGACCACCCTAAATATCCATAGGGCTCTAAGATCCTGGGACACCAAAACTGAAGGACGCTGAAGTCCCTTACGTAAAACGAGGCAGGAGCTACATGCAAGTGACATGTAAACAGTTGTCATGAGGTGCTGTTCAAGGAGTAATAACAAGAGAAGGGGACCTGTACGGAGCAATTGTTTTCTATATATTTTTATTTTATTTTATTTATTTATTATTATTATTTTAATTTTTATTTATTTTATTTGAGAGCGACAGGCAGACAGAGAAAGAGGCAGAGAGAGAGAGAATGGCCACGCCAGGGCCTTCAGCCACTGCAAACGGACTCCACATGCATGTGCCACCCAGTGCATCTGGCTTACGTGGGTCCTGGGGAATCGAGCCTGGAACTGGGGCTTCACAGGCAAGCGCTTAACTGCTAAGCCATCTCTCCAGGCCCTATTTTGATTTATTTTTTATTTGAGAGAGACAGAGAGAGGCAGAGAGAGAATGGGCGGGCCAGTGGCCTCTGAGCCACTCTGAATGAATTCCAGACGCGGGTGCCCCACTTTTGCATCTGGCTTACGTGGGTCCTGGAGAATCAAACCGGGTTCTTAAGCTTCACAGGCAGGTGCCTTAACCACTAAGCCATCTTTCCAGCCCCTATACATTTTAAAAAAATTTTTAAAATTGTTTTTTATTTATTTTTGGAGAGACAGAGAGAGATAGACAGAGAGGGAGAGGGAGACAGAGATGGGCGCGCTAGCAGTGTCTCAGCTGCTGGGAACGAAATCCAGATGCGTGCGCCCCCTTGTGGTCAAGTGCGGCATTGCGCCCTTGCCTCACTTTGCATCTGGCTAAACGTGGGACCTGGAGGTTGGAACCGCTGGACATTGGAACCAGCGTTCTTAGGCTTAGCAGGCAGGCGCCTTAACCACTGAGCCATCTCTCCAGCCCCCCCATACATTTTTATTCAGTAGTTTATTGAATCCTATGATTGAGATGGAACAGGGAGGGGAGGAGGAACAAGGGACAGGCATAGGGGTGATATTTCATGCTTTTGCTCTATATATCTATCTAATCCAATGTAAATGTTATGTAAGTAGTTGATGTATATTTCACATACAAATATGTGAAATGAAAATAGAAAGGGAACTATTTGGAGACAGACCGGGAAGAGGAGGGAGGGGTACAAAAGAGAGTGACAGGGAGGGGTAGGCGGGTGAATAAGAACAAAACGCAATGACAAACATACATGAAAATGTTGTAGAGGGCTGGAGAGACAGCTTCACGGTTGAGGTGCTGGCCTGAAAAGCCTTACGACCCTGGTTCGATTCCCCAGTACCCACGGGAAGCCAGATGCAGTGGCACATGCATCTGGAGTTTGTTTGCAGTGGCAGGAGGCCCTGGTGCACCCATTCCTTCTCTGTGTCTCTTTTCTATCTCTCTCTGCTTACAAATAAATAATTTTTTAAAAAGTTGGGGGATGGAGAGATGGCTTAGCGGTTAAGGCATTTGCCTGAAAAGCCAAAGGATCCTAGTTCAATTCTCCAGGACCCACGTAAGCCAGATGCACAAAGGGGTGCATGCATCTGGAGTTTGTTTGCAGCGGCTGGAGGCCCTGGTGCACCCATTCTCTTCTTCTTCTCTCTCTCTCCCTCTCTGCCTCTCTCAAATAAATAAATAAGATATATTTAAAAAAAAACCTTTTTTTTTGGAGAGAGACACAGAGAGAGAGAGAGAGAGGGAGAGGAAGACAGAGATGGGTGCACCAGCAGTGTCTCAGCTGCTGAGAACGAAATCCAGATGTGTGCGCCCCCTTGTGGTCAAGTGTGGCATTGCGCCCTTGCGTCACTTTGCATCTGGCTAAACGTGGGACCTGGAGATTGGAACCGCTGGAGATTGGAACCAGTGTTGTTAGGCTTAGGAGGCAGGCACCTTAACAGCTAAGCCATCTCTCCAGCCCTAAAAAAAGTTTTTTTTTTTAATTTGAATATATATTTTTTATTTATATTATTCTGATTTTACATTCATAGTATTGGATCCATTGTCCTCCTCCCTGTCCTCCCACTTTCAAAGAGACCCTCATCAATGGGGAATGTGGGTCGTGCATTGTGAGGTTAGTCAAGAGTTCTGGTGGATAGGCCCCAGTCTCTGTGCATAATGCCCCAACTTGTGACTCTAACAATCTTTCCGCCCCCTCTTCCGCAAGTTTCCCTGAGCCACATTGGGGTCATTTTAGTTCTGCTTCAGTGATGAGGTTAAAAAAACGTTTTTAATGTTGTAGAGAAAGCCATTTATTATGTAGGCTAACTTACAAAAAAAAAAAAGTTAACAAAAACAAAGAACAGGGGCTGTAGAGATGGCTCAACGGGTTAGAGGGCTTGCCGCACGTGACGAGGGCCTGGCTCACCGTGAGTTTGATTCCCCAGCGTTCATTCATACAGTTGGGCATGGCGACAAATGCCTGTAAGCCCAGGCCTGTGGGGAGCTGAGACTGGAGAATTGTTGAGGCTCACTGGCGAACCCCAGGCCTGTGGGACGCTGAGACTGGAGAGCTGTTGAGGCTCACTGGCCAGTCTGGCTGACTCACTGCCTCTCAGTACTACCTTCCCTTTGATCATCATACTAATAATGGCAGCTGTGGGTTCAGCAGGAGATTCCATGTCAAGGAAGCACACGTGGGCTACTGGGAGAAATTCTCCTGCCTCTGCTGCATATGTTGGGATGTACATACATGCACCACATCTGTGAGGTCCAGAGAACTGAACACACCTCACACCCACTGCGCAACCCTCCCCAGATCTGGTTCTGACTCACTGCCTCTCAGTACTACCTTCCCTTTGATCATCATACTAATAATGACAAGGACAATTATGTTCTGTGACAAGTGACTGCACTAAAAAGCAAGTAAAATTCTTTTATCATTATTATCTTTTATTTGGACAGACAGAAGCAAGGAAGAAAGAGAGAGAGAGAATGATGCCAGGGCCTCCACTGCGCTTCACATGTATTCTAATCAAACCTAGGTCCTACGCTTCTCAGGTTATCCCTTAACCACTAAACCATCCTGCTCAGTGTGGGCTACTGGGAGAAATTCTCCTGCCTCTGCTTCTTCTTTTGCCACAGCGGTATTGGGATTAGACACACACCACTACAGCGTCGAATCCAGCTTTCTGTGAGGTCCAGAGAACTGAACTCACACACTCACACTTGTGCTCCAAACGCTTAACCCACTGAGCAACCCTCTCCCAGCCCCTCAATATGTTCTGGCTTCGTTTTCCCTTAAGCTCTTGACTACTTCAATTTTGTGTCATCACTTCCTGCATTATCGATACCCAAACCCTAAATGTTCCCGAGCAGTCCCAGAGTATGACCACCTCAAGAGAGAAGAGCTGTCTGGAGAAAGCTGGGGAGATGGCTCTAAAGAGCTGCACACTTGTTTATAGATGGATCAGTGGGAGAGCTGGGAGATGGATCAAAATAGGGACCTTAGTTCCCTGCACTTGGTCTTGTCTGTGAGCACCCAGAAGACAGCAGTTGGGAGGGTGCTGGCAGATGGCCCGACTAATAAAGAGCTCTCTGTTATCGGTAAAATTCTCTTTATTATTATTATCTTTTATTTGAGACAGACAGAAAGCAAGAGAGAGAAAGAAAGAGAGAGAGAGAGAATGATAAGCCAGGGCCTCCGGCCACTGCAAACGAACTCCAGACACGTGCACCTCTTTGTGCATCCTGGGGAATCAAACCTAGGTCCTTGGAGGGGAGATGGATCAGTGGAGAAGAGCTGGGAGATGGATCAGAGCTGGGAGATGGATCAGCATATCCCTTAACCACTAAACCATCTCTCCAGCCCTTGGTAACATTCTTGAGTAAAAGATACGCAATCTGACAGGTGAGGGAGGGGCATGCTTATCATGGCAGCAATGGAAAGGTGGAGGCAAGATGGAAAGTTTTAGGTCATCCTCAGCCACAAAGTAAGTTTGAGGTCACCCTGCACTAAAGGAGATGGCTGAGTGGGAAGAGCTGAGAGATGGCTCAGTGGGAAGAGCTGGGAGATGGCTCAGTGGAGAAAGAGCTGGGAGATGGTTCAGTGGAGAAGAGCTGAGAGATGGCTCAGTGGAGAAGAGCTGGGAGATGGCTCAGTGGAGAAGAGCTGGGAGATGGAGCAGTGGAGAAGAGCTGGGAGATGGATCAGTGGAGAAGAGCTGGGAGATGGCTCAGTGGAGAAGAGCTGGGAGATGGATCAGTGGAGAAGAGCTGGGAGATGGATCAGTGGAGAAGAGCTGGGAGATGGATCAGTGGAGAAGAGCTGGGAGATGGATCAGTGGAGAAGAGCTGGGAGATGGCTCAGTGGGGAAGAGCTGGGAGATGGATCAGTGGGAAGAGCTGGGAGAGGCTCAGCTGGGAGATGGATCAGTGGAGAAGAGCTGGGAGATGGATCAGTGGGGAAGAGCTGGGAGATGGATCAGTGGAGAAGAGCTGGGAGATGGATCAGTGGAGAAGAGCTGGGAGATGGATCAGTGGAGAAGAGCTGGGAGATGGCTCAGTGGAGAAGAGCTGGGAGATGGATCAGTGGGGAAGAGCTGGGAGATGGATCAGTGGAGAAGAGCTGGGAGATGGATCAGTGGGAAGAGCTGGGAGATGGATCAGTGGAGAAGAGCTGGGAGATGGATCAGTGGAGAAGAGCTGGGAGATGGATCAGTGGAGAAGAGCTGGGAGATGGTTCAGTGGGGAAGAGCTGGGAGATGGCTCAGTGGAGAAGAGCTGGGAGATGGATCAGTGGAGAAGAGAGGGAGATGGATGGGGGAGATGGATCAGTGGGAAGAGCTGGGAGATGGTTCAGTGGAGAAGAGCTGGGAGATGGCTCAGTGGGAGAGGGAGAGAGCTGGGAGATGGATCAGTGGAGAAGAGCTGAGAGATGGATCAGTGGGGAAGAGCTGGGAGATGGATCAGTGGTGAAGAGCTGGGAGATGGCTCAGTGGAGAAGAGCTGGGAGATGGCTCAGTGGAGAAGAGCTGGGAGATGGCTCAGTGGAGATGGATCAGTGGAGAAGAGCTGGGAGATGGATCAGTGGAGAAGAGCTGGGAGATGGCTCAGTGGAGAAGAGCTGGGAGATGGATCAGTGGAGAAGAGCTGGGAGATGGATCAGTGGAGAAGAGCTGGGAGATGGCTCAGTGGAGAAGAGCTGGGAAGAGCTGGGAGATGGATCAGTGGAGAAGATGAGCTGGGAGATGGATCAGTGGAGAAGAGCTGGGAGATGGATCAGTGGAGAAGAGCTGGGAGATGGATCAGTGGAGAAGAGCTGGGAGATGGATCAGTGGAGAAGAGCTGGGAGATGGATCAGTGGAGAAGAGCTGGGAGATGGATCAGTGGAGAAGAGCTGGGAGATGGATCAGTGGAGTGGAAGAGCTGGGAGATGGATCAGTGGAGAAGAGCTGGGAGATGGATCAGTGGAGAAGAGCTGGGAGAGATGGCTCTGGGAGAGGCTGGGAGAAGAGCTGGGAGATGGCTCAGTGGAGAAGAGCTGGGAGATGGCTCAGTGGAGAAGAGCTGGGAGATGGATCAGTGGAGAAGAGCTGGGAGATGACTCAGTGGGGGAAATGCTTGTGCTAGCATGAGTTTGATCCCTAGTGTCCATGTAAAAGCCAGACATGGTTATAATCACCAGTATAATTCCAGTGCTGAGGAGTGCAAGATAGATGCTCACTGGCTAGTCTAGCGAAATAGGTGAGCCCTGGGTTTAATGAGAGATCCTGTATCAGAGAATACAGTGGAGCGTTATTGAGGAAGTCACCCAGTGTTCACTGCTAGCCCACATATGCACGTGTGCCTGTGCGTGCATGTGTGCACACACACACATGAGAACATGTACACACACACACGTATACGTGCCTCTTCTTTCCTCACAAAAAGAAGCATTCACTTGTGAAGTGCCCCTCACAGCTGCACACGGCACTAGTTAAGGTTCAGTTCTACAATACAATGCGCTAGCTGCGTTTGCTACGTCCAGTCCGTGAGACCTCGTAACCCAGTGCGCTGCAGAGCGGAGGCTGTTTACCTCGGCCACATCTCAGCTGCGTGGGATCTGCCTCTCTCTGACGCAGCCCACGCTCACAAGGGGATGCAACACCACATACTCCTAGCCTAGGGGAGATCAAAATTTCAAATTCCAGCCAGGGTTTCTCTGGAATATGTGTTGCTTTTATGCTGTTGTTTCTGTGACGTGGATTGGCAATAGAACCGTTATAATGTTAAAAGTTTGTTAGTGGTCACAAGTCAGGAACTTTCTATATCTAATGCTGATAGTAAGCCCAGGTCTTCTCGGTGTGTGTGTGTGTGTGTGTGTGTGTGTGTGTGTGTGTGTCCATATATGTATGCCATATGCACGTGGAGGCTAGAAGAAGCTTTAGGCATTCTCTCAGCAATGCCATGTGTTTCTTTTCTAAAATATTTTATTTTTATTTATTGGAGAGAGAGAGAGCGAGGCAGAGGAAGAGAAAGAGAAAGGCACGCCAGGGCCTCCAGCCACTGCAAACGAATTCCAGATGCATGCGCCCCTTGTGCATCTGGCTTACATGGGTCCTGGGGAATCAAATCTGGGTTCTTTGGCTCTGCCAAAGTGGACCCGTTATTCTCTGGTTGCTTCAACAATATGTTTAACCACAAGCAGCTAAAGAAAGGAAAGGGAGGGCTGGAGACATGGCTTAGCGGTTAAGGGGTTTGCCTGTGAAGCCTAAGGACCCAGGTTCGATTCTTCAGGTCTCACACAAGCCAGATGCACATTGTGGTGCCTGCGTCTAGAGTTTGTTTGCAGTGGCTAGAGGCCCTTCCACACCCATTCTCTCTCTCTCTCTCTCTCCCCTCTCTATCTCAATCAATAAATAAAATTTTAAAAAAATTTTAAAAAGAAAGGGAGGCTGGAGAGACGGCTTGGTGGTTAAGGAGCATGTCTGTAAAACCAAAGGACCCAGGTTCAATTCCCCAGGACCCACATAAGCCAGATGCACAAAGGCGAGGCAAACGCAAGGCCGTACATGCTCACTAGGTGGCACAAGCATCTAGAGTTCAATTACAGTTGCCGAGGCCCTGGCGTGCCAATTCTCTCTCTCTCCCTCTCTCTCTCTCTCTCTCTTGCTGTCTCTAAAATAAAGTCTCATCAGAGGCTCGAAGCAGTTGAGTTACATGTAGTCCCAACCCACTATGTCACTCAAGTCAGTTCCGTCAGAAGCAGTGCCTGAAATAATGGCCCTCTGAAACAATGCTGTTCCTACATGTTCCTTCATGTGATACTGCAGGTGTGGATGCTCAGACAAGTTCTCCCCTGGCCCCACGAGGGCAGGAAAAGGATACCACCACGTCAGAGGATACCACCTTACCCACAGAATATAGCACTTACCTTTCTCCTGGAAGAACATCCAGAACTCTTCTCTCGACAGAGACGCATGACTCCATAGATGGAACTACCTCCAGGCTCGCTACCTCCCCCACTCCAGAAACCAACATCAGTCCAAGTCACGCTGGGAACTCAGCCAACATGACCGTGGGCTGGAGCACGACTTTGTCCACCGTGGGTCACACAGCTCCCCATTCAGAGCCCATGGCTTCCTCCGGCAGTCCTGAATCACTGTGGCGGGCCAGCTCACAGCCTCTCAAAGCAGGCACCTCTGTAGATCCCGCAGGGACTACACCTTCCCCCGTTGATTCCACATCACGGGGACAAAGCCTTTCCTCTCCTCCTGCTTGGTCCTCTTCGACCTTCTTCTCTGCAGGGAAGACAACTGTGAACGGTGTGGACACAGCTGTGAGTGCTTTGACTTCTTCCGTTCCAAGCTGGAGCAGTGGCACGGTGGCCACTTCACAGGACACGCGAAGATCACAGGCAAGTTACACTTACTCCAGGACAGCGGGGACTGCTGTGGGAACAAGTCCTGCACCAGAAGTCCTTCCCTCTGTGTCATCGAAGTCATTGGCGCCAATGACACAACATACAGCACAATGGGGACAAGCACTTCTGTGAAGACTGGGTCTGCGAAAGAAAGTAATGTGTCCACTGATGCCAGCACACAACAGTCGACAGAGTATGTCCCGCTGACCAGGACTGCACGGTACAGGGAGCGAGCTGCTGCCAGCACCTCTGAACACACCACCTCCTCCACACACACCAGCTCTGGTCTTTCCAGTGTGAACACTGGTGCCAGCACCTCTGAACACACCATCTCCACCACAGACACAAGCACTGATCTTTCCAGTGTGACCACTGGCGCCAACACCTCTGAACACACCATCTCCCCCACAGACACCAGCACTGATCTTTCCAGTGTGACCACTGGTGTTGGCACCTCTGAACACACCATCTCCCCCACAGCACTGGTCCAGTGTACTGGTCTTTCCAGTGTGACCACTGGTGCCAGCACCACACCATCTGGACACACCATCTCCTCCACACCATCTCCTCCAGACACCAGCTGGTCTTTCCAGTGTGAACCATCTCCTCCACACACACCAGCACTGGTCTTTCCAGTGGGATCACTGGAGCCAGCACCTCTGAACACACCATCTCCTCCACAGTCACCAGCACTGGTCTTGCCAGCACCTCTGAACACACCATGTCCTCCACACACCACACTGGTCTTTCCACTGTGACCACTGGTGCCAGCTCCTCTGAACACACCATCTCCTCCACAGACACCAGCACTGGTCTTTCCAGTGTGACCACTAGTGCCAGCATCTCTGAACACACCATCTCTTCCACAGATACCAGCACTGGTCTTTCCACTGTGACCACTGGTGCCAGCTCCTCTGAACACACCATCTCCTCCACTGACACCAGCACTGGTCTTTCCAGTGTGACCACTGGTGCCAGCACCTCTGAACACACCATCTCCTCCACAGACACCAGCACTGGTCTTTCCACTGTGACCACTGGTGCCAGCACCTCTGAACACACCATCTCCTCCACACACACCAGCACTGGTCTTTCCAGTGTGACCACTGGTGCCAGCACCTCTGAACACACCATCTCCTCCACAGACACCAGCACTGGTCTTTCCAGTGTGACCACTGGTGCCAGCACCTCTGAACACACCATCTCCTCCACAGACACCAGCACTGGTCTTTCCACTGTGACCACTGGTGCCAGCACCTCTGAACACACCATCTCCTCCACACACACCAGCACTGGTCTTTCCAGTGTGAACACTGGTGCCAGCACCTGAACACACCATCTCCTCCACACACACACAGCACTGGTCTTTCCAGTGTGACCACTGGTGCCAGCACCTCTGAACACACCATCTCCTCCACAGACACCAGCACTGGTCTTTCCAGTGTGACCACTGGTGCCAGCACCTCTGAACACCATCTCTCTCCACTGACACCACACTGGTCTTTCCATCTCCAGCACCTCTGAACACACCATCTCTCCACTGACACCAGCACTGGTCTTTCCAGTGTGACCACTGGTGCCAGCACCTCCACACCATCTCTGACAGTCACAGCACTGGTCTTTCCATGTCCCAGCATCTCCACACCATCTCCTCCACACACAGCACTGGTCTTTCCAGTGTGACCACTGGTGCCAGCACCTCTGAGCACACCATCTCCTCCACAGACACCAGCACTGGTCTTTCCACTGTGACCACTGGTGCCAGCATCTCTGAAACACACCATCTCCTCCACACACACCAGCACTGGTCTTTCCAGTGTGACCACTGGTGCCAGCACCTCTGAACACACCATCTCCTCCACTGACACCAGCACTGGTCACCCAGCACTGGTCTTTCCACACACACCAGCACTGGTCTTTCCACTGGTGGTGCCAGCACCTCTGAACACACCATCTCCTCCACACACACCAGCACTGGTCTTTCCACTGTGACCACTGGTGCCAGCACCTCTGAACACACCATCTCCACAGACACCAGCACTGGTCTTTCCACTGTGACCACTGGTGCCAGCACTGGTCACACCATTTCCACACACACCAGCACTGGTCTTTCCAGTGTGACCACTGGTGCCAGCACCTCTGAACACACCATCTCCTCCACACACACCAGCACTGGTCTTTCCAGTGTGACCACTGGTGCCAGCTCCTCTGACCTCCTCCACAGACACACACTGGTCTTTCCTGTGTGACCAGTGGTCCCAGCACCTCTGAACACACCACTCCTCCACTGACACCAGCACTGATCTTTCCACTGTGACCACTGGTGCCAGCTCCTCTGAACACACCATCTCCTCCACACACACCAGCACTGGTCTTTCCAGTGACCACTGGTGCCAGCTCCTCTGAACACACCATCTCCTCTGGTCTTTCCAATCACTCTGGTGCCAGCACCTCTGAACACATCTCCTCCACAGACATCAGCACTGGTCTTTCAATGTGAACTCCACTCTGAACACAACATCTCCAGCACTGGTCTTTCCAGTGTGACCACTGGTGCCAGCACCTCTGAACACACCATCTCCTCCACACACACCAGCACTGGTCTTTCCAGTGTGACCACTGGTGCCAGCACCTCTGAACACACCATCTCCTCCACACACACCAGCACTGGTCTTTCCACTGTGACCACTGGTGCCAGCACCTCTGAACACACCATCTCCTCCCCACACACCAGCACTGGACTTTCCTATGACCACTGGTGCCAGCACCTCTGACACACCATCTCTCCACACACCACCAGCACTGGTCTTTCCAGTGTGACCACTGGTGGTGCCAGCACCCTCTGAACACACCATCTCCTCCACCTCTGACACACATCAGCACTGGTCTTTCCAGTGTGACCACTGGTGCCAGCTCCTCTGAACACACCATCTCCTCCACAGACACCAG
Organism: Orientallactaga sibirica; assembly: GCA_036365145.1. Taxonomy (NCBI): domain Eukaryota; kingdom Metazoa; phylum Chordata; class Mammalia; order Rodentia; family Dipodidae; genus Orientallactaga; species Orientallactaga sibirica. Next base: position 3,990,369 of record JAEOAD010002037.1, on the reverse strand, counting down.
CACTGGTCTTTCCAGTGTGACCACTGGTGCCAGCACCTCTGAACACACCATCTCCTCCACACACACCAGCACTGGTCTTTCCACTGTGACCACTGGTGCCAGCACCTCTGAACACACCATGTCCGCCACACACACCAGCCCTCTCCTCTGAACACCAGCACATCTTTCCAGTGTGACCACTGGTGCCAGCACACACCATGTCCTCCACAGACACCAGCACTGGTCTTTCCACTGTGACCACTGGTGCCAGCACCTCTGAACACACCATCTCCTCCACACACACCAGCACTGGTCTTTCCAGTGTGACCACTGGTGCCAGCACCTCTGAACACACCATCTCCTCCACTGACACCAGCACTGGTCACACCACTGGTGCCACACCTGGTCTTTCCCAACATGACCACTGGTGCCAGCACCTCTGAACACCACACATCTCCTCCACACACCCAGCACTGGTCTTTCCACTGTGACCACTGTGACCACTGGTGCCAGCACCTCTGAACACACCATCTCCTCCACACACACCAGCACTGGTCTTTCCAGTGTGACCACTGGTGCCAGCACCTCTGAACACACCATCTCCTCCACACACACCAGCACTGGTCTTTCCAGTGTGACCACTGGTGCCAGCACCTCTGAACACACCATCTCCTCCACACACACCAGCACTGGTCTTTCCAGTGTGACCACTGGTGCCAGCACCTCTGAACACACCATCTCCTCCACAGACACCAGCACTGGTCTTTCCACTGTGACCACTGGTGCCAGCACCTCTGAACACACCGTCTCCTCCACAAACCACACCATTCCACTCCTCCCACACCTCTGACACACCATGTCCTCGACAGGCATCAGCACTGGTTTTTCCAGTGTGACCACTGGTGTCAGCACCTCTGACCACACCGTTTCCTCCACAGACACCAGCACTGGTCTTTCCAGTGTGACCACTGGTGCCAGCACCTCTGAACACACCATCTCCTCCACACACACCAGCACTGGTCTTTCCAGTGTGACCACTGGTGCCAGCACCTCTGAACACACCATCTCCTCCACAGACACCAGCACTGGTCTTTCCACTGTGACCACTGGTGCCAGCACCTCTGAACACACCATCTCCTCCACTGACACCAGCACAGGTCTTTCCAATGTGACCTCTGGTGCCAGCACCTCTGAACACAACATCTCCTCCACAGACATCAGCACTGGTCTTTCCAGTGTGAACACTGGTGCCAGCTCCTCTGAACACACCATCTCCTCCACACACACCAGCACTGGTCTTTCCAGTGTGACCACTGGTGCCAGCACCTCTGAACACACCATCTCCTCCACACACACCAGCACTGGTCTTTCCAGTGTGACCACTGGTGCCAGCACCTCTGAACACACCATCTCCTCCACAGACACCAGCACTGGTCTTTCCAGTGTGACCACTGGTGCCAGCACCTCTGAACACACCATCTCCTCCACACACCACCACTGCCAGCACCTCTGAACACACCATCTCCTCCACTTGGTCTTTCCAGTGTGACCACTGGTGCCAGCACCTCTGAACACACCATCTCCTCCACAGACACCAGCACTGGTCTTTCCAGTGTGACCACTGGTGCCAGCACCTCTGAACACACCATCTCCTCCACACCACCAGCACTGGTCTTTCCAGTGTGACCACTGGTGCCAGCACCTCTGAACACACCATCTCCTCCACACACCAGCACTGGTCTTTCCAGTGTGACCACTGGTGCCAGCACCTCTGAACACACCATCTCCTCCACAGACACCAGCACTGGTCTTTCCAGTGTGACCACTGGTGCCAGCACCTCTGAACACACCCACTGTCCACTGGTGCCACAGACACCAGCACTGGTCTTTCCAGTGTGACCACTGGTGCCAGCACCTCTGAACACACCATCTCCTCCACAGACACCAGCACTGGTCTTTCCAGTGTGACCACTGGTGCCAGCACCTCTGAACACACCATCTCCTCCACAGACACCAGCACTGGTCTTTCCAGTGTGACCACTGGTGCCAGCACCTCTGCACACCATCTCCTCCACAGACACCAGCACTGGTCTTTCCACCCACTGGTGCCAGCACCTCTGAACACACCATCTCCTCCACACACACCAGCACTGGTCTTTCCAGTGTGACCACTGGTGCCAGCACCTCTGAACACACCATCTCCTCCACACACACCAGCACTGGTCTTTCCACTGTGACCACTGGTGCCAGCACCTCTGAACACACCATCTCCATAGAAACCAGCACTGGTCTTTCCAGTGTGACCTCTGGTGCCAGCATCTCTGAACACACCATCTCCTCCACACACAGCACTGGTCTTTCCACTGTGACCACTGGTGCCAGCACTCTGAGCACTGGTCTTTCCACACCAGCACTGGTCTTTCCAGTGTGACCACTGGTGCCAGCACCTCTGAACAAACCATGAACACACCATCTCCTCCACAGTCACCAGCACTGGTCTTTCCAGTGTGACCACTGGTGCCAGCACCTCTGAACACACCATCTCCTCCACAGACACCAGCACTGGTCTTTCCAGTGTGACCACTGGTGCCAGCACCTCTGAACACACCATCTCCTCCACAGACACCAGCACTGGTCTTTCCAGTGTGACCACTGGTGCCAGCACCTCTGAACACACCATCTCCTCCACAGACACCAGCACTGGTCTTTCCAGTGTGACCACTGGTGCCAGCACCTCTGAACACACCATCTCCTCCACACACACCAGCACTGGTCTTTCCAGTGTGACCACTGGTGCCAGCACCTCTGAACACACCATCTCCTCCACAGACACCAGCACTGGTCTTTCCAGTGTGACCACTGGTGCCAGCACCTCTGAACACACCATCTCCTCCACAGACACCAGCACTGGTCTTTCCAGTGTGACCACTGGTGCCAGCACCTCTGAACACACCATCTCCTCCACAGACACCAGCACTGGTCTTTCCAGTGTGACCACTGGTGCCAGCACCTCTGAACACACCATCTCCTCCACACACACACTGGTCTTTCCAGTGTGACCACTGGTGCCAGCACCTCTGAACACACCATCTCCTCCACACACACCAGCACTGGTCTTTCCAGTGTGACCACTGGTGCCAGCACCTCTGAACACACCATCTCCTCCACAGACACCAGCACTGGTCTTTCCAGTGTGACCACTGGTGCCAGCACCTCTGAACACACCATCTCCTCCACAGACACCAGCACTGGTCTTTCCAGTGACCACTGGTGCCAGCACCTCTGAACACACCATCTCCTCCACAGACACCAGCACTGGTCTTTCCAGTGTGACCACTGGTGCCAGCACCTCTGAACACACCATCTCCTCCACAGACACCAGCACTGGTCTTTCCAGTGTGAACACTGGTCCCAGCACCTCTGAACACACCACTCCTCCACACACACCAGCACCTCTGGTGCCAGCACCTCTGACACACATCTCCTCCCCACACCCAGCACTGGTCTTTCCACTGTGACCACTGGTGCCAGCACCTCTGAACACACCATCTCCTCCACTGACACCAGCACTGGTCTTTCCAGTGTGACCACTGGTGCCAGCACCTCTGAACACACCATCTCCTCCACACACACCAGCACTGGTCTTTCCAGTGTGACCACTGGTGCCAGCACCTCTGAACACACAGACACCAGCACTGGTCTTTCCAGTGTGACCACTGGTGCCAGCACCTCTGAACACACCATCTCCTCCACACACCAGCACTGGTCAGCACTGGTCCAGCACCTCTGAACACACCATCTCCTCCCCACACACCAGCACTGGTCTTTCCAGTGTGACCACTGGTGCCAGCACCTCTGAACACACCATCTCCTCCACACACACCAGCACTGGTCTTTCCAGTGTGACCACTGGTGCCAGCACCTCTGAACACACCATCTCCTCCACACACCAGCACTGGTCTTTCCAGGTCCACTTTGCCAGTGAACACACCATCTCCTCCACAGACCACTGGTCTTTCCAGTGTGACCACTGGTGTGCCAGCACCTCTGAACACAACATCTCCTCCACAGACACCAGCACTGGTCTTTCCAGTGTGACCACTGGTGTCAGCACCTCTGAACACAACATCTCCACAGAAACCAGCACTGGTCTTTCCTCTGTGACCACTGGTGCCAGCTCTTCTGAACACACCATCTCCTCCATAGACACCAGCACTGGTCTTTCCAGTGTGACCACTCGTCCCAGCTCCTCTGAACACACCATCTCCTCCACAGACACCAGCATTGGACTTTCCAGTGTTAACACTGGTGCCAGCACCTCTGAACACACCATCTCCTCCACAGACACCAGCACTGGTCTTTCCAGTGTGACCACTGGTGCCAGCACCTCTGAACACACCATCTCCTGACACACACCAGCACTGGTCTTTCCACTGTCCACTCCACTGAACACACCATCTCCTCCAGCACTGGTCTTTCCAGTGTGACCACTGGTGCCAGCACCTCTGAACACACCATCTCCTCCACAGACACCAGCACTGGTCTTTCCACTGTGACCACTGGTGCCAGCACCTCTGAACACACCATCTCCTCCACAGACACCAGCACTGGTCTTTCCAGTGTGACCACTGGTGCCAGCACCTCTGAACACACCATCTCCACCACAGACACCAGCACTGGTCTTTCCAGTGTGACCACTGGTGCCAGCTCCTCTGAACACACCATCTCCACCACAGACACCAGCACTGGTCTTTCCAGTGTGACCACTGGTGCCAGCACCTCTGAACACACCATCTCCTCCACTGACACCAGCACTGGTCTTTCCAGTGTGACCACTGGTGCCAGCACCTCTGAACACACCATCTCCTCCACACACCAGCACTGGTCTTTCCAGTGTGACCACTGCACACCTCTGAACACACCATCTCCAGTGGTCTTTCCACTGTGACCACTGGTGCCAGCACCTCTGAACACACCATCTCCTCCACAGACACCAGCACTGGTCTTTCCAGTGTGACCACTGGTGCCAGCACCTCTGAACACACCATCTCCTCCACACAGACACCAGCACTGGTCTTTCCAGTGTGACCACTGGTGCCAGCACCTCTGAACACACCATCACACCCATCTCCTCCACACCACACCAGCACTGGTCTTTCCAGTGTGACCACTGGTTCCAGCACCTCTGAACACACCATCTCCTCCATAGACACCAGCACTGGTCTTTCCAGTGTGACCACTGGTGCCAGCTCCTCTGAACACATCATCTCCTCCACACCCACCAGCACTGGACTTTCCACTGTGACCACTGGTGCCAGCACCTCTGAACACAGCACCTCTGGTGCCAGCACACACACCATCTCCTCCACACACACCAGCACTGGTCTTTCCAGTGTGACCACTGGTGCCAGCACCTCTGAACACACCATCTCCCCACAGACACCAGCACTGGTCTTTCCAGTGTGACCACTGGTGCCAGCACCTCTGAACACACCATCTTCTCCATACACACCAGCTCTGCTCTTTCCAGTATATCCACTAGTGCCAGCACCTCTGAACACACCATCTCCTCCACACACACCAGCACTGGTCTTTCCAGTGTGACCACTGGTGCCAGCACCTCTGAACACACCATGTCCTCCACAGACACCAGCACTGGTCATTCCAGTGTGACCACTGGAGCCAGCACTGAACACACCATCTGACACACCAGCACACCATCTCCTCCAGTGTGACAGCTCCTCTGAACACACCATCTCCTCCACACCCTCCACCACTGGTCTTTCCAGTGTGACCACTGGTGCCAGCACCTCTGAACACACCATCTCCTCCACAGACACCAGCACTGGTCTTTCCAGTGTGACCACTGGTGCCAGCACCTCTGAACACACCATCTCCTCCACAGACACCAGCACTGGTCTTTCCACTGTGACCACTGGAGCCAGCACCTCTGAACACACCATCTCCTCCACAGACACCAGCACTGGTCTTTCCAGTGTGACCACTGGTGCCAGCACCTCTGAACACACCATCTCCTCCACAGACACCAGCACTGGTCTTTCCAGTGTGACCACTGGTGCCAGCACCTCTGAACACACCATCTCCTCCACACACACCAGCACTGGTCTTTCCAGTGTGACCACTGGTGCCAGCACCTCTGAACACACCATCTCCTCCACACACACCAGCACTGGTCTTTCCAGTGTGACCACTGGTGCCAGCACCTCTGAACACACCATCTCCTCCAGACACCAGCACTGGGTCTTTCCAGTGTGACCACTGGTGCCAGCACCTCTGAACACACCATCTCCTCCACACACACCAGCACTGGTCTTTCCACTGTGACCACTGGTGCCAGCACCTCTGAACACACCATCTCCTCCACAGACACCAGCACTGGTCTTTCCACTGTGACCACTGGTGCCAGCATCTCTGAACACACCATCCTCTCCGCAGAAGCCAGCACCGGTCTGTCCAGTGTGCCCATTGGTACCAGCGCCTCTGAACACACCATCTCTTCCACACACACCAGCACTGGTCTTTCCACTGTGACCACTCTTGCCAACACCTCAGAACAGAGAGTCTCCTCCAAAGACACGAGCACTGGTCTTTCCAGTGTGACCACTGGTGCCTCTGAACACACCATCTCCTCCCAGACACCAGCACTGGCCTTTTCAGTCTCCACTCCAGCACACACACCAGCACTGGTCTTTCCAGTGTGACCACTGGTGCAGCACCTCTGAACACACCATCTCCCTCCAAAGACACCAGCACTGGTCTTTCCAGTGTGACCACTGGTGCCAGCACCTCTGAACACACCATCTCCTCCACAGACACCAGCACTGGTCTTTCCAGTGTGACCACTGGTGCCAGCACCTCTGAACACACCATCTCCTCCACAGACACCAGCACTGGTCTTTCCACTGTGACCACTGGTGCCAGCACCTCTGAACACACCATCTCCTCCACACACACCAGCACTGGTCTTTCCAGTGTGACCACTGGTGCCAGCATCTCTGAACACACCATCTCCTCCACACACACCAGCACTGGTCTTTCCAGTGTGACCACTGGTGCCAGCACCTCTGAACACACCATCTCCTCCACACACACCAGCACTGGTCTTTCCAGTGTCACCACTGGTGCCAGCACCTCTGAACACACCATCTCCTCCACAGACATCAGCACTGGTCTTTCCAGTGTGACCACTGGAACACACCATCTCTGAACAGCACTGGTCTTTCCAACCATGGTGCCAGCATCTCTGAACACAACATCTCCACCACAGACACCAGCACTGGTCTTTCCAGTGTCACCACAGGTGCCAGCTCCTCTGACCACACCATCTCCTCCACACCAACCAGCACTGGTCTTTCCAGTAGGAACACTGGTGCCAGCACCATTGAACACACCATCTCCTCCACACACACCAGCACTGGTCTTTCCAGTGAGACCACTGGAGCCAGCACCTCTGAACACACCATCTCCTCCACACACACCAGCACTGGTCTTTCCAGTGAGACCACTGGTGCCAGCACCTCTGAACACACCATCTCGAACACACCCACCAGCACTATCCCTTACAGTATGCCCACTCTTGCCAGCACCTCTGAACACACCATCTCCTCCATAGATGCTAGCACTGGTGTTACCAGTGTGACCACTGGTCCCAGCACCTCTGAACACACCATCTACTCCACACGCACCAGCACTGGTCTTTCCACTGTGACCACTGGTGCCAGCTCCTCTGAACACACCATCTCCTCCACACACACCAGCACTGGTCTTTCCAGTGTGACCACTGGTGCCAGCACCTCTGAACACACCATGTCCTCCACACACACCAGCACTGGTCTTTCCACTGTGACCACTGGTGCCAGCACCTCTGAACGCACCATCTCCATCGAAACCAGCACTGGTCTGTCCAGTGTGCCCACTCTTGCCAACACCTCAGAACAGACAGTCTCCTCCAAAGACACAAGCACTGGTTTTTCCAGTGTGACCACTGGTGCCAGCACCTCTGAACCCACCATCTCCTCCACACTCACCCACACTGGCCTTTCCAGTGTGACCACTCGTCCCAGCAACTCTGACCATACTATCAATAGCACAGACACCATCACTGGTCTTTCCACTCTGACCACTGGTTCCAGCACCTCTGAACCCACCATCTCCTCCACAGACACCAGCACTGGTCTTTCCACTGTGACCACTGGTGTCAGCACCTCTGAGCACACCATCTCCTCCACAGACACCAGCACTGGTCTTTCCAGTGTAACCACTGGTGCCAGCACCTCTGAACCCACCATCTCCTCCACAGACACCACCACTGGTCTTTCCAGTGTGACCACTGGTGCCAGCTCCTCTGAACACACCATCTCCACCACAGACACCAGCACTGGTATTTCCAGTGTGACCACTGTTGCCAGCACCTCTGAACACACCATGTCCTCCACACACACCAGCACTGGTCTTTCCAGTGGGACCACAGGTGCCAGCACTTCTGAAAACACCATCTCCTCCACACACACGAGCACTGGTCTTTCCAGTGCGGCCACTGGTGCCAGCTCCTCTGACCACACCATCTCCATAGAAACCAGCACTGGTCTATCCAGTGTGCCCATTCTTGCCAACACCTCAGAACAGACAGTCTCCTCTAAATACACAAGCACTGGTTTTTCCAGTGTAACCACTGGTGCCAGCACCTCTGAACACACCATCTTGAACACACCAACCAGAACTATCCCTTACAGTATGCCCACTCTTGCCAGCACCTCTGAACACACCATCTCCTCCATAGATGCTAGCACTGGTGTTACCAGTGTGACCACTGGTCCCAGCACCTCTGAACACACCATCTACTCCACACGCACCAGCACTGGTCTTTCCACTGTGACCACTGGTCCCAGCACCTCTGAGCACACCATCTCCACACGCACCAGCACTGGTTCTTCCACTGAGACCACTGGTGCCAGCACCTCTGAACACACCATCACCTCCACACCCTCCACCATTGGTCTTTCCAGTGTGACCACTGGTGCCAGCGCCACTGAACACACCATCTCCTCCACACCCTCCACCATTGGTCTTTCCAGTGTGACCACTGGTGCCAGCACCTCTGAACACACCATCACCTCCACACCCTCCACCATTGGTCTTTCCAGTGTGACCACTGGTGCCAGCGCCACTGAACACACCATCTCCTCCACAGACACCAGCACTGGTCCTTCCAGAGAGATCACTGGTGCCAGCACCTCTGAACACACCATCTCCTCCATAGACACCAGCACTGGTCTTTCCAGTGGGCACACTCTTGCCAGCAACTCTGAACACACCATCTCTACCACAGACATCAGTACTGGTCATTCCAGTGTGACCAGTGGTCCCAGCATCTCTGAACACACCATCTCCTCCACAGACACCAGCACTGGACTTTTCAGTGTGACCACTGGTGCCAGCTCCTCTGTTCACACCATCTCCTCCATAGACACCAGCACTGGTCTTTCCACTGTGACCACTGCTGCCAGCACCTCTGAACACACCATCTCCTCCACACACACCAGCACTGGTCTTACCACTGTGACTACCGTTGCCAGCTCCTCTGAACACACCATCTCCTCCACACAAACCAGCACTGGACTTTCCAGTGTGACCACTGGTGCCAGCACCTCTGAACACACCACCTCCACACACACCAGCACTGGTCTTTCCAGTGTGACCACTGGTGCCAGCACCTCTGAACACACCATCTCTTCCACAGACACCAGCACTGGTCTTTCCACTGTGACCACTGGTGCCAGCACCTCTGAACACACCATCTCCTCCACACACACCAGCACTGGTCATTCCAGTGTGACCACTGGTGCCAGGACCTCTGAACACACCATCTCCTCCACAGACACCAGCACTGGTCTTTCCAGTGTGACCACTGGTGCCAGCTCCTCTGAACACACCATCTCCTCCCCAGACACCAGCACTGGTCTTTCCACTGTGACCACTGGTGCCAGCATCTCTGAACACACCATCTCCTCCCCAGACACCAGCACTGGTCTTTCCAGTGTGACCACTGGTGCCAGGACCTCTGAACACACCATCTTCTCCGCAGACACCAGCACTGGTCTTTCCACTGTGACCACTGGTGCCAGCACCTCTGAACACACCATCTCCTCCACAGACACCAGCACTGGTCTTTCCAGTGTGACCACTGGTGCCAGCACCTCTGAACACACCATCTCCTCCACAGACACCAGCACTGGTCTTTCCAGTGTGACCACTGGTGCCAGCACCTCTGAACACACCATCTCCTCCACACACACCAGCACTGGTCTTTCCAGTGTGACCACTGGTGCCAGCACCTCTGAACACACCATCTCCTCCACTGACACCAGCACTGGTCTTTCCAGTGTGACCACTGGTGCCAGCACCTCTGAACACACCATCTCCTCCACAGACACCAGCTCTGCTCTTTCCAGTGTATCCACCAGTGCCAGCACCTCTGATCACACCATCTCCCCCGCAGCAGCCAGCACTGGTCTGTCCAGTGTGCCCACTGCTGCCAGCGCCTCTGAACACACCATCTCCTCCACACACACCAGCACTGCTCTTTCCAGTGTATCCCCTAGTGCCAGCACCTCTGAACACACAAACTCCTCCACAGACACCAGCACTGCTCCGTTCATTGGGCACACTGGTGCCTGCCCCTCTGAACATAAAATCCCATTCACAGACACCAGCACTGGTGTTTCCACTGTAACCATTGGTGCCAGCTCCTCTGAACACACCATCTCTTCCATAGACACCAGAACTGGTCTTTCCAGTGGGCACACTCTTGCCAGCACCTCTGACCACACCATCTCCACCACACACACCAGCACTGGTCTTTCCAGTGTGACCACTGGTGCCAGCACCTCTGAACACACCATCTCCTCCACACCCTCCACCACTGGTCTGTCCAGTATGCCCACTCTTTCCAGCACCTCTGAACACACCATGTCCTCCACACACACCAGCACTGGTCTGTCCAGTATGCCCACTCTTGCCAGCACCTCTGAACAGACCATCTCCTCTACAGACACCAGCACTGGTCTTTTCAGTGGGCACACTCTTGCCAGCACCTCTGAACACACCATCTCCTCCACACACACCAGCACTGGTCTTTCCAGTGTGACCACTGGTGCCAGCACCTCTGAACACACCATCTCCTCCACACACACCAGCACTGGTCTTTCCACTGTGACCACTGGTGCCAGCACCTCTGAACACACCATCTCCTCCACAGACACCAGCACTGGTCTTTCCACTGTGACCACTGGTGCCAGCTCCTCTGAACACACCATCTCCTCCATAGACACCAGCACTGGTCTTTCCACTGTGACCACTGGTGCCAGCACCTCTGAACACACCATCTCCTCCACACACACCAGCACTGGTCTTTCCAGTGTGACCACTGGTGCCAGCACCTCTGAACACACCATCTCCTCCACAGACACCAGCACTGGTCTTTCCAGTGTGACCACTGGTGCCAGCACCTCTGAACACACCATCTCCTCCACAGACACCAGCACTGGTCTTTCCAGTGTGACCACTGGTGCCAGCACCTCTGAACACACCATCTCCACCACTGACACCAGCACTGGTCTTTCCACTGTGACCACTGGTGCCAGCTCCTCTGAACACACCATCTCCTCCACTGACACCAGCACTGGTCTTTCCACTGTGACCACTGGTGCCAGCACCTCTGAACACACCATCTCCTCCACACACACCAGCACTGGTGTTTCCAGTGTGACCACTGGTGCCAGCACCTCTGAACGCAGCATCTCCTCCACAGACACCAGCACTGGTCTTTCCACTGTGACCACTGGTCTTTCCAGCTCCCAGCACCCTGAACACACCATGTCCTCCACAGACACCAGCACTGGTCTTTCCAGTGTGACCACTGGTGCCAGCACCTCTGAACACACCATCTCCTCCACACACACCAGCACTGGTCTTTCCACTGTGACCACTGGTTCCAGCACCTCTGAACACACCGTCTCCTCCACAGATACCAGCACTGGTCTCTCCACTGTGACCACTGGTGCCAGCACCTCTGAACACACCATCTCCTCCACAGACACCAGCACTGGTCTTTCCACTGTGACCACTGGTGCCAGCACCTCTGAACACACCATCTCCTCCACACACACCAGCCCTGTTCTTTATAACATATCATCTGAAATCCCTGGCACACCTGAAGCCACCACAGATGCAGAAAAACATCCCTCTTTCTCCACTGCTCCCGACACCTATATGAAGACCCCCAGTTTTGGCCATGATCTGACATCATCTGCACCAATGGACTCTGGCTCGTACATAGCCACCTATCCACTGTTGACTTCTTCCTCCATGCGGGCAACTCTTGGATCCACATCATTGCCTGCCTCTTTAGGGATCACAGGAATTAAGACAGAGCCATTTACCTATCTCTCTTCTGAATCAGCAGAAACCAGCTCACTCACACCAATTAATACACACTCCCCCCCAGGACCTACTCTCTTTGTGCAGAATTCATCGTCTGATGTGACCTCTGCTGTACAAGTCTTGTCCTCACGTCTGCATCCATCTTCCCAGATCACCGAATTTCCAGTGGAAATACACACCCACTTACATGCCTCTCCATCTACTGTGGAGTCCCCTGAGGTCACCTCCCCCACCCCACCCGAGACCGTACCCCAAAGTACTCATCGTCTTCACGCTGATACTCTGTCTGCAGGCAAGACTGTTCTAGTTGACACACTGCCACCTTCTGCATCCGAGGAGATGCCTTTGCTTGCCACAACTGGAGTTCCAAAAGCCAGCTTAGCTCTGACGTCCAGCCGTCCCTCCTCCAGGACCGAGTCAAACCCTGCGGATGCTATTATGTCCCCCATGGTAGAGCATTTTCCTTCCTCAGCTCCTACGTTGCCCTCTCCTGTCTTTACTGCCACCTTCTCTGCAACCAGTCTGGTCCCCAGTGGCATTACTTCCTCTTCAGATAGTGCATGGACAGTGGACAGCAGTCCTGTGACAGACAGCAGCATTTCTCAGGGACCGTTGTCTGTGCTCAGTACCACACAGCCCAGAACCCAGCACGTCAAGACATCCCCATGGCCCCCTTTCAAATCCAGAATGACTGACAGCGCTGACCTTGGGACAGTGACAAGTACTTTTCACACAACCCAGTTGACAAGTAAGGACGCAGAGTTGTTACATCCCCATTCGTAGAGCGATGGACCATAGAAAATAGATCTTTCCAAAGAGGTAAAAAGAGCGCTGGAGAAGATGGCTCAGTGGTTAAGGCATTTGCCTGCAAAGCCTAAGGACCTATTTTCGATTTCCCAGAACCCACATTAGCCAGATGCACAAGGTGGGTGGGGGCGCATGCATCTGGAGTCCGTTTGCAGTGGCTAGAAGCCCTGGCGTGCACCCATTCTGTCTTTTTCTCTCACTCTCTCTCTACCTGTTTCTCTCTCTCTCTCAAAATTAATTAATTAATTAAAATTTTAAAAAGAATGTAAAAAGAGTTAACTAGGAGTCCATTATAAATATTATGATTACAATTATCCAATCACATTAATTGTACAAATTACTGGGTTTCATCCTGATAATTCTTTTTAAATATTTTATTTTTTTACTTATTCTGAGAGAGAGAGAAAGAGGCAGGGAGAGAGAGAGAGAGAGAGAGAGAGAAAGAAAGAGAGAATGAGCATGCCAGGACTTTCAGCCACTGCAAACAAACCACCTGGTGCATCTGGCTTAAGTGGGTCCTGGGGAATCGAACCTGAGTCCTTTGGTTCTGCAGGCAAACACCTTAACAGCTGAGCCGTCTCTCCAGTCCCCACTCTGATATTTCTATGTAGGCAAAATGGATAAATAATCAAGGACTTGAGAAATTATAGTACAATACTATGTGCTTTGGCATTAATAATAATGATTATTGATAGCAAATATCTATACAGTGCTATTCTATGTCAAGAAATATTTTAAGGCTTTAAAAATATTTATATTTATTTATTTGCAAGCTGAGGGAGACAGAAGAAAAAGAGAGAGAGAATGGGCATGCACTGCAAACAAACTCCAGACGCATGCTCCCCCTTTTGCATCTGGCTTACGTGGGTCCTGGGGAATTAAACCTGGGTCCTTAGATTTTGCAGGCAAGCGCCTTAACCACTGAACTATCTCTCCAGCCCCATTTTAAGGCTTTTTTAAACCTCGGAATCAGGAAGTCTTATGAGCTCATTTTGCCAATGATATGCTTGCGGTATACAGAAGTGAAATCATTTGCTGAAGAGTTTGTTTAAGGGTAGAAGCACATTCCTATAATCCCAGCCTGCAGGAAGTGGCAGCAGGAAGGTTGTGAGTTAAAGGCCAGCCTGAGACACATAGGGAGACCATGACTCACAACTCCAAGAGCTGGGATTCTAGCTGAGTGGTAGAGCACCTGTCTATTAAGCACAAGGCTTTGGGTTTGATCCCAGAACCTCTAGAAGCAAAAATGGATTCAAGGGCTGGAGAGATGGCTTAGCGGTTAAGGCGTCTGCCTCCTAAGCCTAAGAACGCTGGTTCCAATCTCCAGGTCCCACGTTTAGCCAGATGCAAAGGGACGCAAGGGCGCAATGCCGCACTTGACCACAAGGGGGCGCACGCATCTGGATTTCGCTCACAGCAGCTGAGAGGCTGCTGGCGTGCCCTTCTCTGTCTTCCTTTCTCTCTCTCTCTCTCTCTCTCTGTCTGTCTCTGTCTCTCTCCAAAATGAGCCGGGCGTGGTGGCGCACGCCTTTAATCCCAGCACTTGGGAGGCAGAGGTAGGAGGATCGCTGAGAGTTCGAGGCCACCCTGAGACTACATGGTGAATTCCAGGTCAGCCTGGGCCAGAGTGAGACCCTGCCTCAAAAAAAAAAAAAAATGGATTCAAGTTGTGTGCAACCGGAGTTTATACTCATGATCACTAAGCAATGGTGGTCAAAAAGTTATCAGGAAAACCTAAATGTACTGGCATTACAATGTCTGTTGGAAAGCACAGGTTTAGGGGAGAAATGGCAAGCCCTTGCAAATATTACAGAACAGCCAAGCTGACATGAGGGTTTTTTTTTTTTTTTTTTTTTTTTTTTTTTTTTTGGAGAGAGACACAGAGAGAGGACAGAGGCTGACCTGGGGACACAGAGATGGGATCGCCAGCAGTCTCTCAGCTGGTGGCCTCAGATGTGTGCGCTCTCAGCTTTGCATCTGGCTCCTACCTGGAGATTGCTGCTGGAGATTGGAACCAGCGTCCTTAGGATTAGGAGGCAGGCGCCTGCCACCAAGCCATCTCTACATGAGGGTTTTTTTAAAAAATATTTTATTTATTTATTTGAGAGAGAGAGACAGAATAGGCAGGTAGAGAGAGAATGGGCGCGCCAGGGCCTCCAGCCACTGCAAACAAACTCCAGAAGTGTGCGCCCCCTTGTGCAACTGGCTTACATGGGTCCTGGAAAATCGGGCCTCGAACCAGGGTCCTTAGGCTTCCCAGGCAAGCGCTTAACCGCTAAGCCGTCTCCCCAGCCCTGACGTGAGGTTTTGACAAAGTGTTTTCACGATGAGGAGATGCTCCAAGCATGTCAGTGAGGTGTAGGTGATTGGACAACGTTTACAATAACGTGTGATACAGACAGGGCTTGCGTTTGGCTTGGTTTCCTGTGGTGCTGGGGATGGACATTCATATCAGGTAAGTGTTCTCCCTCTAAGCTAAATTCCCAGCCTGTTTGTTGTGTTTGTTTTATGAATTTTATTTATTTATTTATTTATTCATTTATTTGAGGGTGACAGACAGAGAGAGAGAGAGGCAGATAGAGAGAGAGAATATGGGTGCACCAGGGCCTCCAGCCGCTGCAAATGAACTCCAGATGCATACGCCACCTTGTGCATCTGGCTTACCTGGGTCCTAGGGAATCGAGCCTCGAACCTGGGTCAAGCTGGGTCCTTAGGCTTCACAGGCAAGCACTTAACCGCTAAGCCATCTCTCTGGGCCCCTTCATTGTGTTTGTTTGAAGACAGTGTCTCACTAAGTTGCCTAGGCTGGCCTTGAGCTTGAGATCTCCCTGCCTCAACCCCCTCATAGCTGGGATCATAGGCCTGTACCAGTAGGCCTGGCTCAAGGAAGAATTTCTGCCTTTGAGTACAGCATGCTGCTGTCGTGAAAATACGAGTCAAAAGTAAGGCGTGCATGGGGCTGGAGAGATGGCTTAGTGGTTAAGTTGCTTGTCTGTAAAACCTAAGGACCCAGCTTGACCCAGGTTTGATTCCCCAGGACCCAAGTAAGCCAGATGCACAAGGGGTGCATGCATCTGAGGTTCGTTTTCAGTGGCCGGTGGCCCTGGCAAGCCCATTCTCTCTCTCTCTCTCTCTCTGTCTGCCTCTTCCTCTCTCTCTTAAATAAATAAATAAATAAATAAATAAATAAATAAATAAATAAATAATATGGGCTGGAGAAATAGCTTAGCAGTTAAGGCATTTGCCTGTGAAGTCTAAGGACCCTGGTTCGAGTCCCCAGGACCCATGTAAGCCAGATGCACAAGGGGGCACATGCGTTTAGGGTTCGTTTGCAGTGGCTGGAGGCCCTGGCACGTCCATTCTCTCTTTCTCTTCTCTGTCTCTCTCTCTCTCTCTGCCTCTTTCTCTTCCTCTCTTTCTCAAATAAACAAACTATTTAAAAAAAAAAAAAAAGCAAGCAGCCGGGCGCGGTGGCGCACGCCTTTAATCCCAGCACTCGGGAGGCAGAGGTAGGAGGATCACCATGAGTTCGAGGCCACCCTGAGACTACAGAGTGAATTCCAGGTCAGCCTGGACCAGAGTGAAGCCCTACCTCAAAAAACCAACAAAAGAAAAGGAGCAAGTGTAAAAGGAGCAAGATCAGGATGACGGTCAGATGGATGCATCCGTGAAAGATAGACGCGGTGCAGCAGATGGGTGGATCTGAGGATGCGTGTGGCCGCTCATGGCACGTAGCTCTGCCTCAAGCGTATACTCATGGGGTGGAGAAGGAGAGTGTGTCCAGTCAGTGAAGGGCGTTGTTCAGCTCGTGACCTCCTTCTGGATGAGATAAGTCACCTTTCCGCTTTCACCTCTGCCTGCAGAAACTGACGGCATCGTGGAACTCCACACAAATTTACCCAACGTAGCTGCAAACGGGCACACTGCAGGACCAGTCAAGGGCCCTTTGCCCTCGGCATCATCTGCTAGCCCTACAGGTACATTCTACTTTGGTATACCCCCCCCGCCCAGAATTTAGAAATCTTACCTGGGGCTTTATTTCCTGTCCCAGAAAGAGAAAAATTTCTTGTTTGTTTTAGAGAGAGTTGTGTATAGCTTTCAGGAGTTTAATTTCTTTTGTTGTTGTTGTTGTTGTTTTGGTTTTTTGAGGTAGGGTCTCACTCCAGCCCAGGCTGACCTGGAATTCACTATGTAGTCTCAGGGTGGCCTCGAACTCATGGCGATCCTCCTACCTCTGCCTCCCTAGTGCTGGGATTAAAGGTGTGTGCCACCACGCCCGGCTTTCAGGAGTTTAATTTCTGAGTTAACTCTGTCTATTGACTTCCATTTTCCAGCCATATCATAACAAATATTTCTCTCCCTTTCCTCATGTAGAGAAGAAATAAGTCATTATAATTCCAGTTAATTGTAACTATCTTGTTCAAATTGTGTGTCTCTCCCCACATCACAGGGCTCCCCACGGGAGGGACGATAAAAGCTATGGAGACCACCTCCACAGCCCCCAGCGACTCTCTTCCCACGTCAGAAACGCCAACTGTCCTCAAGACATCAGGGGAAACAACCAATGAGATAGACGTGGCCATCACAGCCTCGGCTGCTTCCCCCAGTGTTCCAGACACAAGGGCGCCTGTGACCACTAGATTCGAAGAAGATGCTCGCGTCTCTGTCTCCATGGCAACCCCACACTCTCTCAGCAGAGAACCCAAGAGCACAGCTTCACTGGTCCCCAGTTCTGGCCCAGAGATCACTTCAGACAGTCAGCTTCCAACTGGTTCCTCCACTGAGCCAGATGTGGCAGCTCTGTGGGTTACCCATCTCACAGAGACCACCCCAAATGTTTCCAAGACAAGCCTCCATGTTTCCCACAGTGAATCAGGTACCACACCATCAACAGCCACCTATCCCAGGGCTACCTGTGCTCCTCTATTCGGGACGGTGACACCAACGGGTGCTAGTTCTGGGACAGAGGCAAACGCTGTTAATAACCAAACCCTGACCATCTCCGCAGGTGAGCCAGGTAAAACGGTCTCTTCTGTCACCCGTCCCGCACAGACCACAACACCTGGTTCTGAGACAACCTCTGATATTTTCCATCCTGAGTCACACACCACTGTGACTTCACTGGACACAAGTCCTGGGACCAAAGCCAGTTCGTCCGTTCCAATGACCGCCACCTCACCGGTCACCAGTTCTGTAAGAGATGCCACGTCTACAAAACCAACGCTGATCTCTTCCGCGGGTGACCCAGAGGTCGCCGCCACACTGGTCACTGTTCCTGGAGCACAGGCAAGTTCAGCCGCTCCAAGCACAACTGCCTCGCTTGGCTTATCGGGGATGGTCACCTCGCAGGCTGTGAGAACCGGGACAGAGCCAAAGAGAACTACTGCAACCCTTACTGTTTCCTCCGTTCAGCTGAGCCACACAAGCTCAGGGGCCTCGGAGGGTGGGACAGAAGCTAGCTCGGCCGTTCCTACGATAACCATTTCCTCTGGTGAGCCAGACACACCGCCAATGGTCACTCGTTCTACAGAAACGAGCCCAATTGTTCCTAGGACAACCCTGAGTTTTTCCCACAGCGCATCGGATACCGTATCCCCAACAGTAACACATCCTGGGGAAGAAGCCAGCTCTGCTCTTCCAGATGTGGCGACCTTCCCATCAACGAGTTCAAGGCCAGTGACCCACACGAGTTGGTCAATTTCAACCGCTCCTGCTTCTGGAGCAGAGACTGGAGCCTCGGCGGTCACCCACGCTGAAGCTCACACCAGGTTCGGCCACTCCAGTTCTGACTATCTTTCACGGTGCCACAGGCGTGATGACCTCAGCAGTCACTAGATCTGGAACAGAAACACACGCAGCACGCTCACCCAGCCCATCTGTGACTGCTGCCTCGGGCGCAGCAGTAACGGCAACCTCACCATTCACTGGTCCCGAGACAGACACAAGTACAGCTTTCCCAGTACCGACTGACCATTCACAAGAACCAGAGGCAATAACCTCACGGGTCACCCAGTCTGTAAGGTCAGACACCAGTTCAGCTGTTCCAACTCACACTGTTTTGCCTGGTGAACCCGAAACGACAGCCCTGTTAGTTACTGATTCTGCACAGTCCAGCCCGACTGTTCCCAGGACAAGCCCAAGTGTTTCCCACACTCAATCAGACGCCACGTTTCCAACGACCGCCATTCCTGAGCCAGAAGCCAGTTCAGCTGTTCCCACTAGAACCGCCTCGTCTGATGTTCCACATATGCCAACCTCCAAGACCATGGCACCGGAGGCAGACACAAGAACAACTGGACTGTCCCCGGCTGATCTTCCTTCTGAAGCACAGTCCACCATTCCAATGGTCACTCATGCTGGGGCCCAGGCCAGTTCATCCATTCCAACTCAGACATCACAAGCCACTAGTTCTGGAACCGAGACACACACAGCTCCTCCGACTCGGGCTGTTTCCCCAAGTCGATCAGAGAGTACAGCCCCACGGGGCACCCATCCTGGCCTAGAAGCCAGGTCGGGGGCTCCGACGCTGTCTACCCTACCTGGTGAGATGGGCACGACAGAATCGTGGCTCTCTCATGCGTCTACAACAGGCTTAACAGTTCACAGGTCAACCCCAGATTTTTCTCACAGTGAATCAGCGGCTACTAGCCCTGGGGCAGAAGCTAGCTCAGCGGCCTTAGCTCCTGTTGCCTCAGCTAGCATACCAAAGGTGCCAACCACATTGGTCACCACCTCTAGCATAGTAGCCAGTACCAAGATTCCGACTTTCATGCTTTCTTCTCAGCATCCGGGGACACAAGCACGCTCACCCAGCCCATCTGTGACTGCTGCCTCGGGCGCAGCAGTAACGGCAACCTCACCATTCACTGGTCCTGAGACAGACACAGGTACAGCTTTCCCAGTACCGACTGACCATTCACAAGAACCAGAGGCAATAACCTCACGGGTCACCCAGTCTGTAAGGTCAGACACCAGTTCAGCTGTTCCAACTCACACTGTTTTGCCTGGTGAACCCGAAACAACAGCCCTGTTAGTTACTGATTCTGCACAGTCCAGCCCGACCATTCCCAGGACAAGCCCAAGTGTTTCCCACACACAATCAGACGCCACATTTCCAACGACCGCCATTCCTGGGCCAGAAGCCAGTTCAGCTGTTCCCACTAGAACCGCCTCGTCTGATGTTCCCCATATGCCAACCTCCAAGGCCATGGCACCGGAGGCAGATGCAAGAACAACTGAACCGTCCCCGGCTGATCTTCCTTCTGAAGCACAGTCCACCATTCCAATGGTCACTCATGCTGGGGCCCAGGCCAGTTCATCCATTCCAACTCAGACATCACAAGCCACTAGTTCTGGAACAGAGACACACACAGCTCCTCCGACTCGGGCTGTTTCCCCAAGTCGATCAGAGAGTACAGGCCCACGGGGCACCCATCCTGGCCTAGAAGCCAGTTCGGGGCCTCCGACGCTGTCTACCCTACCTGGTGAGATGGGCACGACAGAATCGTGGCTCTCTCATGCGTCTACGACAGGCTTAACAGTTCACAGGTCAACCCCAGATTTTTCTCACAGTGAATCAGAGGCTACTAGCCCTGGGGCAGAAGCTAGCTCAGCGGCCTTAGCTCCTGTTGCTTCAGCTAGCATACCACAGGTGCCAACCACATTGGTCACCACCTCTAGCATAGTAGCCAGTACCAAGATTCCGACTTTCATGCTTTCTTCTCAGCATCCGGGGACACAAGCACGCTCACCCAGCCCATCTGTGACTGCTGCCTCGGTCGCAGCAGTAACGGCAACCTCACCATTCACTGGTCCTGAGACAGACACAGGTACAGCTTTCCCAGTACCGACTGACCATTCACAAGAACCAGAGGCAATAACCTCACGGGTCACCCAGTCTGTAAGGTCAGACGCCAGTTCAGCTGTTCCAACTCGCACTGTTTTGCCTGGTGAACCCGAAACAACAGCCCTGTTAGTTACTGATTCTGCACAGTCCAGCCTGACTGTTCCCAGGACAAGCCCAAGTGTTTCCCACACACAATCAGACACCACGTTTCCTACGACCGCCATTCCTGGGCCAGAAGCCAGTTCAGCTGTTCCCACCAGAACCGCCCCGCCTGGTGTTCCCCATATGCCAACCTCCAAGACCATGGCACCGGAGGCAGTCGCAAGAACAACTGAACCGTCCCCGGCTGATCTTCCTTCTGAAGCACAGTCCACCATTCCAATGGTCACTCATGCTGGGGCCCAGGCCAGTTCCTCCATTCCAACTCAGACATCACAAGCCACTAGTTCTGGAACCGAGACACACACAGCTCCTCCGACTCGGGCTGTTTCCCCAAGTCGATCAGAGAGTACAGCCCCACGGGGCACCCATCCTGGCCTAGAAGCCAGTTCGGGGCCTCCGACGCTGTCTACCCTACCTGGTGAGATGGGCACGACAAAATCGTGGCTCTCTCATGCGTCTACGACAGGCTTAACAGTTCACAGGTCAACCCCAGATTTTTCTCACAGTGAATCAGCGGCTACTAGCCCTGGGGCAGAAGCTAGCTCAGCGGCCTTAGCTCCTGTTGCTTCAGCTAGCATACCAAAGGTGCCAACCACATTGGTCACCACCTCTAGCATAGTAGCCAGTACCAAGATTCCGACTTTCATGCTTTCTTCTCAGCATCCGGGGACACAAGCACGCTCACCCAGCCCATCTGTGACTGCTGCCTCGGGCGCAGCAGTAACGGCAACCTCACCATTCACTGGTCCTGAGACAGACGCAAGTACAGCTTTCCCAGTACCGACTGACCATTCACAAGAACCAGAGGCAATAACCTCACGGGTCACCCAGTCTGTAAGGTCAGACACCAGTTCAGCTGTTCCAACTCACACTGTTTTGCCTGGTGAACCCGAAACAACAGCCCTGTTAGTTACTGATTCTGCACAGTCCAGCCCGACTGTTCCCAGGACAAGCCCAAGTGTTTCCCACACACAATCAGATGCCACATTTCCAACGACCACCATTCCTGGGCCAGAAGCCAGTTCAGCTGTTCCCACCAGAACCGCCTCGTCTGATGTTCCCCATATGCCGACCTCCAAGGCCATGGCACCGGAGGCAGACGCAAGAACAACTGAACTGTCCCCGGCTGATCTTCCTTCTGAAGCACAGTCCACCATTCCAATGGTCACTCATGCTGGGGCCCAGGCCAGTTCCTCCATTCCAACTCAGACATCACAAGCCACTAGTTCTGGAACAGAGACACACACAGCTCCTCCGACTCGGGCTGTTTCCCCAAGTCGATCAGAGAGTACAGCCCCATGGGGCACCCATCCTGGCCTGGAAGCCAGTTCGGGGCCTCCGACGCTGTCTACCCTACCTGGTGAGATGGGCACGACAGAATCATGGCTCTCTCACACCAAGACCAGCACACTCGTGTCCAGAACAACCCCCAGCTTGCCCCACAGTGAATCAGATATAATATCCTCCGTGACCGCTGGTTCTGGGACAGAAGGCAGTTCAGCTAGACCAACAAGCACCTCACCGTATGTGATCACTTCGTTGACTGCTGGTGCTGGTCTAGATACAACCACAACCTTTCCGACAGTGCTTACAACGCTGCCTGAACCAGTGCTATCAGCCTACTCTACTGCAAAAACTGGAGACACCAGCACGTCACCCAGCAAGCTTCCGGACAGCCCTTCCAGCACCACGCTCTCCGCAGCCACCAGCCTTAGGACCGAAGCCAGGCCCGCTGTGCCAACAGCAGCAGCGTCAACTTGGGAACCGGACATGGTGACCTCCCAGCTCTACAGTTCTGAGCCACTAACCAGCACAACCATCCCAGCTACAGTTCTTTCTTCTAGTGAAGCAGAAGGCACAGCCCATGTACAGACAAGCACTGAATTTCCTACTTCCACTGTTTTCCTTCACTTTTCAGAAACCACAGCCTCACCGTCCACCAGACCCGGGGCGGGCATTAGTACAGGCCATCCAACTCGGACTAGTTCCCTTGGTGGACCAGAGTGGACAACCTCTTCTGTGACTGAGACCAGCAGATATGACCAGGGCTCAACTGTTCCATCTGGTGTTCCTACAGAAATGGTCTCAGTGTCCTCCTATCTTAGGACAGAGGTCAGCACAACCATTCCGACTGTAACCCTTTCCCCCGGGTTATCAGAGACCACAGGCTTAGGAGCCACCAGCCCTTCAACAGAAGCCACTCTGATGGTGTCCCCCAGTGTCCCTGAGCTGCCTGGCACCCTTAACACAACCGCTGAGCCCAGCATTGTAACTGCACAGAGCGTAGAAACGTCACCACCTGTCAGTTCGGGTACACTCCCGGATTTTACTGAGACTGTCACAAACACGACCATGAGGCTATCAGGGACCCCGACATCAGCTCCAGCGAGTCACGGAGACAGAGCAAGTCCACCTGCGACCCTGAAAACCACAACCGAGACCACTTCTCCAGTAAACACAGCCTCAAGATCAGCCGAGGCTGACGCTACAGACACCTTCTCGACCCCGGCTGGAAGTCCTTCTGTCCCTCTGACCACTCCTCAGACGTCTACCTTGGCCTCTGAGAATATGACCTGGAGAACAAGTAAGGAAAACTTTCAGTATTATGGTCAAATATATATAATATAAAAATTCCCACTTAAAAGCTTTTTTTTTTTTTTTGGGTAGGGTCTCACTCTAGCTCAGGCTGATCTGGAATTTACTGTATAGTCTTAGGGTGGCCTCGAACTCACAGCGATCCTCCTACCTCTGCTTCCCAAGTGCTGGGATGAAAGGCGTGTGCCACCACACCCGGCTCACTTAAAAGTTTTTTAAATAGCTTGTATCTTTTTTTTTTGTTGTTGTTGTTTTGTTTTGCAAGGTAGGGTCTCACTCTGGTCCAGGCTGACCTGGAATTCACTATGTAGTCTCAGGGTGGCCTCGAACTCTCGGCGATCCTCCTACCTCTGCCTCCCGAGTGCTGGGATTAAAGGTGTACACCACCACGCCCAGCACTTGTATCTTTTTTAAAAGAGAGAGAGAGACGGACAGACAGACATGGGTGGGACAGGGCCTCCAGCTACTGCAAATGAACTCCAGGCACATGCACCACCTTGTGCATCTGGCTTACATGGGTTCTGGGGAATTGAACTTGGGTCCTTAGGCTTCATAAGCAAGTACCTTAACCACTAATCCATCTGTGAGCCCCACTTCAGACATTTTAAGTATACAATCCAGAGAGAGAGAGAGAGAGAATGGGCATGCCAGATCCTCTAGTCACTGCAGACGAACACCAGATGCATGCTCCACCTTCTGCACCTGGCTTATGTGGGTCCTGGGGAATTGAACCTGGGTTGCTCGCTTCGCAGGCAAGCACATTAACCACTAAGCCTTCTCTCCAGCCATCATTTTTATTTATTTTATCATTGTTTTGATTACACTAATTTACAGGATATGATGTGATAACTTAATGCACGTTTAGAGTATTTATGGTCGAATCACGGTGGCTAACATTTTCATTTCCTTAACCATTTAAAAACCTTTGTTAATACAGAGCCGTTCTATGTATTTGGGGGTGCGGTGTGCTACTTCAGTGCATATATATATACAACACAAGTGGATCAAGGCTAGGTGGTGAATGTGCTCAACTCTTTGGTATTATATTATGTTTGTTGCCTTTGCATTCCTAGCAACTTATCAATATATAGCAGGTTATGGGCTGGAGGGATGGCTTAGCGGTGAAGGTGTTTGCCTGCAAAGCCAAAGGACTCAGGTTCAATTCCCCAGGACCCATGTTAGCCAGCTGCACAAGGGGACACACGTGTCTGGAGTTCATTTACAGTGGCTGGAGGCCCTGACGTACCCATTCTCTCTCCCCCCTTTCTCTCTGAAATAAATAAATAAAATATTTTAAAACTTTAAAAAAAAAAAGCCGGGCGTGGTGGCGCACGCCTTTAATCCCAGCACTCGGGAGGCAGAGGTAGGAGGATCGCTGAGAGTTCGAGGCCACCCTGAGACTACATAGTTAATTCCAGGTCAGCCTGGACCAGAGTGAAACCCTACCTTGAAAAAAAAAAAAAAAAAAAAAAAAAACTTAAAAAAAAATATAGCAGGTTATTATGAACAGTTACCCACAGTTCTGCAGGACACCAGGACTGATCACTCCTATCTACCCTGGTACCCATTTTTCTTTTCATATATATGTATACATATATATATAGATATACCTATAGATATATTAAGTAGAGTCTCCTGCTAGCCAGGTGGGCCTGGAATTCACTGTGTAGTCCCAGGCTGGCCTCGAACTCACAGAGATCCTCCTACCTCTGTCTCCTGAGTGGATGGGATTAAAGGCGTGTGCCACCACGCCCGTCTGTTACCCATGTCTCCATTGCCCTCTTTCCTTCTCCTGTAAAAGCATCCAAATATAAGAGAAAATGTGCTGTGTCAGCACCCGACTTAATTCACTCAATACGATGCCCTCCCTGTTGCATAAATCTTGCTCCAAATGACAGGATTTCATTCTTTTCATGGTTGAGCAATATTCTATTGTGAAGGCTGGAGGGATGGCTTAGCAGTTAAGGCACATGCCTGCGAAGCCTAAGGACCCCAGTTTATTGCTCCAGGTCTCACATAAATCCAGATGCACAGGGGGGTGCATGCATCTGGAGTTGGTTTGCAGCAGCTAGAGGCCCTGGCATGCCCATTCTCACTCTCTCTCTCTCTGTCTGTATCAAATAAACAAATAAATAAAACAATATTCTATTGTGCGTATAACATATTCATTATTCACTCATCCACCAGTAAGTATCTGAGTTGATCCCCTCGCTTGGCTATGGTGACTAATGTTGTAAATCAGTGTAGGCTGCTGGGCTGGGGAGGTGGCTCGGCTGGTAAGATGCTGGCTGCCTGGGCATGAGGACCTGAGCCGAGATCTCCAGCCCCCGTGTGTAGTCGCATGTCCCTGTGATCCAGTGCTTGGGAAGTGGAGCTAGGAGGATCCGCAGGGCACGGCGACTAGCTCATCTCGCCAATCTTCAAACTCCAGGTTCGACAAGAGACCCTGCCGCATACAATAAGACTGAGCCGGGTGTGGTTGCTCACGCCTTCAATCCCAGCCCTTGGGAGGCTGAGGTAGGAGGACTGCCGTGAGTTCAAGGCCAGTGTGGACTACAGAGTGAGTTCCACGTCAGCCTGGGTTGGAGTGAGACCCTGCGTCAAAACAAACAGACGGGGCTGGAGAGATGGCTTAGCGGCTAAGGCGCCTGCCTGCTAAGCCTAAGAACGCTGGTTCCAATCTCCAGCGGTTCCAATCTCCAGGTCCCACGTTTAGCCAGATGCAAAGTGACGCAAGGGCGCAATGCCACACTTGACCACAAGGGGGCGCATGCATCTGGATTTCGTTCACAGCAGCTGAGACACTGCTGGCGCACCCATCTCTATCTGTCCTCCTCTCCCTCTCTGTCTATCTCTCTCTGTCTCTCTCTCCAAAAATAAATTATAAAAAAAACACCAAACAGACAAACACATAAATGAACACAAAAGGATGGCAAATCATTAAAGAAGACACACATGGATCCATACACTCAAACACACAGGTACACTCCTGCACATACAAACATACATATATGCTACATACATACACACATATGCACATGCACAAAACATGAGCTTGCGAATATTTTATTTATTTATTTAAGAGAGAAAGAGAGAAATGGGCAGGTAGAGAGAGGGGAGAAAGAGAGAGAGAGAGAGAGGGCGCCCTAGGACCTCCAGCCACTGCAAACAAATCCCAGATGCTTGCGCCACCTGGTGCTTCTGGTTTACGTGGGTCCTGGGGAATCGAACTTGGGTTCTTTGGCTTTGAAGGCAAACACCTCAGCCGCTAAGCCACCTCTCCAGCCAGGGCTTGCTAATAGTTTTTAAGTTTTACATACAAATGGAAACTATTTTGCTTTTTAACCAGTGGGATATTGCATCCCAGAAACTCATCCAATCCCAGGTAAACTGGCAGGCGAGTCTCGTTCAGTGGGAACCTCTTGGAACACGCCTGGCACACGAGGCGTCTTCACGCCAGATCCGACTTGGATACCAGAATTAAAATTTGTCGTTGGAGCCTTAACCTCCTACCCTCTGCCCTGACTCAATGCAGATCTCTCCATTCTCCCACCTTAGCTGAGGTCCCTTTTTTAGCGCATTTTACGGTCAACTTCACCATCACGGACTTGCACTTTCTGGAGGCCATGGGGCACGTGGGCTCGGCAGTGTTCAATGCCACTGAGGGGACTCTGCAGCAGCTGGTAAGATCAGCCACCACCGGTGCCTGCCTCACTCAGCCCCGCCGCCTGCTTCTCAGCCCCTCCAGCTCATGTCTCTCTCATTCCTTCCAGCTCAAGCCCTTGCTTCAGAACAGCACTGTTGGATCCCTCAATGCTGGCTGCACGGTGAAGACACTCAGGTGAGACTCCTGTCACTGCTCCAACAGCAACCTTTCCTCCTGTCCTTTCTTAGCCTTGCACACTCCAGGAAGCCACAGCTACCTGGGCCTTTGCTGAGAGGCAGTATAGAAAAGCAGACCTCGCCGGGCGTGGTGGCGCATGCCTTTAATCCCAGCACTCGGGAGGCAGAGGTAGGAAGATCGCTGTGAGTTCGAGGCCACCCTGAGACTACATAGTGAATTCCAAGTCAGCCCGAGCTAGAGAGAGACTCTACCTCAAAAACAAAAAATAAATTAAAGGCGTGTGCCACCACGCCCGTCTGTTACCCATGTCTCCATTGCCCTCTTTCCTTCTCCTGTAAAAGCATCCAAATATAAGAGAAAATGTGCTGTGTCAGCACCCGACTTAATTCACTCAATACAATGCCCTCCCTGTTGCATAAATCTTCCTCCAAATGACAGGATTTTGTTCTTTTCATGGTTGAGCAATATTCTATTGTGAGGGCTGGAGGGATGGCTTAGCAGTTAAGGCACATGCCTGCGAAGCCTAAGGACCCCAGTTTATTGCTCCAGGTCCCACATAAATCCAGATGCACAGGGGGGGTGCATGCATCTGGAGTTGGTTTGCAGCAGCTAGAGGCCCTGGCATGCCCATTCTTACTCTCTCTCTCTCTGTCTGTCTCAAATAAACAAATAAATAAAACAATATTCTATTGTGCGTATAACATATTCATTATTCACTCATCCACCAGTAAGTATCTGAGTTGATCCCCTCGCTTGGCTATGGTGACTAATGTTGTAAATCAGTGTAGGCTGCTGGGCTGGGGAGGTGGCTCGGCTGGTAAGATGCTGGCTGCCTGGGCATGAGGACCTGAGCCGAGATCTCCAGCCCCCGTGTGTAGTCGCATGTCCCTGTGATCCAGTGCTTGGGAAGTGGAGCTAGGAGGATCCGCAGGGCACGGTGACTAGCTCATCTCGCCAATCTTCAAACTCCAGGTTCGACAAGAGACCCTGCCGCATACAATAAGACTGAGCTGGGTGTGGTTGCTCACGCCTTCAATCCCAGCCCTTGGGAGGCTGAGGTAGGAGGACTGCCGTGAGTTCAAGGCCAGTGTGGACTACAGAGTGAGTTCCACGTCAGCCTGGGTTGGAGTGAGACCCTGCGTCAAAACAAACAGACGGGGCTGGAGAGATGGCTTAGCGGCTAAGGCGCCTGCCTCTTAAGCCTAAGAACGCTGGCTCCAATCTCCAGCGGTTCCAATCTCCAGGTCCCACGTTTAGCCAGATGCAAAGTGACGCAAGGGCGCAATGCCACACTTGACCACAAGGGGGCGCACGCATCTGGATTTCGTTCACAGCAACTGAGACACTGCTGGCGCGCCCATCTCTATCTGTCCTCCTCTCCCTCTCTGTCTCTCTCTCTCTCTGTGTCTCTCTCCAAAAATAAATTATAAAAAAAACAACAAACAGACAAACAAATAAATGAACACAAAAGGATGGCAAATCATTAAAGAAGACACACATGGATCCATACACTCAAACACATAGGTACACTCCTGCACATACAAACATACATATATGCTACATACATACACACATATGCACATGCACAAAACATGAGCTTGCGAATATTTTATTTATTTATTTAAGAGAGAAAGAGAGAAATGGGCAGGTAGAGAGAGGGGAGAAAGAGAGAGAGAGAGAGAGCGCCTAGGACCTCCAGCCACTGCAAACAAATCCCAGATGCTTGCGCCACCTGGTGCTTCTGGTTTACGTGGGTCCTGGGGAATCGAACTTGGGTTCTTTGGCTTTGAAGGCAAACACCTCAGCCGCTAAGCCACCTCTCCAGCCAGGGCTTGCTAATAGTTTTTAAGTTTTACATACAAATGGAAACTATTTTGCTTTTTAACCAGTGGGATATTGCATCCCAGAAACTCATCCAATCCCAGGTAAACTGGCAGGCGAGTCTCGTTCAGTGGGAACCTCTTGGAACACGCCTGGCACACAAGGCGTCTTCACGCCAGATCCGACTTGGGTACCAGAAGTAAAATTTGTCGTTGGAACTTTAACCTCCTACCCTCTGCCCTGACTCAATGCAGATCTCTCCATTCTCCCACCATAGCTGAGGTCCCTTTGTTAGCGCATTTTACGGTCAACTTCACCATCACGGACTTGCACTTCCTGGAGGCCATGGGGCACGTGGGCTCGGCAGTGTTCAATGCCACTGAGGGGACTCTGCAGCAGCTGGTAAGATCAGCCACCACCAGTGCCTGCCTCACTCAGCCCCGCCGCCTGCTTCTCAGCCCCTCCAGCTCATGTCTGTCTCACTCCTTCTAGCTCAAGCCCTTGCTTCAGAACAGCACTGTTGGATCCCTCAATGATGGCTGCACGGTGAAGACACTCAGGTGAGACTCCTGTCACTGCTCCAACAGCAACCCTTCCTCCTGTCCTTTCTTAGCCTTGCACACTCCAGGAAGCCACAGCTACCTGGGCCTTTGCTGAGAGGCAGTATAGAAAAGCAGACCTCGCCGGGCGTGGTGGCGCATGCCTTTAATCCCAGCACTCGGGAGGCAGAGGTAGGAAGATCGCTGTGAGTTCGAGGCCACCCTGAGACTACATAGTGAATTCCAAGTCAGCCCGAGCTAGAGAGAGACTCTACCTCAAAAAAACAAAAATAAGGGTACAATGCCACACTTGCCCACAAGGGGGCACACACGTCTGGAGTTCGTTCACAGAGACTGAAAGGCTGCTGGTGCACCCATTCTCCCTCTGTCTGTCTCTTCCTCTCTGTCTCTCTCTCTCTCTCTCTCTCTCTCTCTCAAAAAAAAAAAAAAAAACAGCCGGGCGTGGTGGCGCACGCCTTTAATCCCAGCACTCGGGAGGCAGAGGTAGGAGGATCGCTGAGAGTTCGAGGCCACACTGAGACTACATAGTTAATTCCAGGTCAGCCTGGACCAGAGTGAGACCCTACCTTGCAAAACCCCCCCCCCCAAAAAAAAAAAAAAAAAAAAAAGAAAGAGCCGGGGCTGGAGAGATGGCTTAGCAGTTAAGATACATGCCTGAGAAGCCCAAGGACCCAGGTTCAATTCTCCAGGTCCCACATAAGCCAGATGCACATGGTGGCATATGTGTCTCAAAATCATTTGCAGGGGCTAGAGGCCCTGGTGCGCCCATTCTACTCCGCCCTGTCTCAAATAAATAAATAAATAAATAAATAAATAAATAAATAAATAAATATCTTTTAAAAAAATCCTCCTTACAATGCAACTGCCCAGACAGAAATTGGCCTCGATATCCATGACCTTGCTGTGCCTAGCAATACCTTCGCAAGACCCTCATAATAGAAGTAAAAGATGATGACATCAAATTAAAAGAGAGACTAATGGAGAGAGGGAGGGGAGATGATGGAGAGTGGAGTTCTAAAGGGGAATGGGAGGAGGGGAGGGAAATATCATGCACTTTTTGTATGTAAGTATCGAAGTTGTCAATTTAAAAAAATTATTAAAAAATAAATAAATAAAAAATAAAAATAAAAAATAAATTTTAAAAAAAGATCCTATCTCAAATAATAATGTTATTGAGGAAGACATCAGACTTCAACCTTTGGACTCTACGTGCCCATGTGCACACGTCACGCACACACACATACACAAGCTGCTACAACCCGGGACTCATTCCGTCATGAAAACCAAGGTACAACTGGACAAGGAGTTGGTGAGAGTGTATTCAGCTCTCTGCTTCTCTGTATGTCCCTCTGTCCCCGTGTCCCTCTTCCCCAGGGCTGGCACAGAAGAAGCAAGCACCAAGGTGGACATGATCTGCACCTACCAAACAGATCTCATGGGTGCCAAGGTGGACACACAGAAGTTGTACTGGGACCTGAGCCAGCTGACCCACAATGTCACCCAGCTGGGCAACTACACCCTTGATAGGAACAGTCTTTATGTCAATGGTGAGTAGCTGTGCCATAGCTGGTGTGTGTGTGGGGGGGTCCCTACTTTCATCCGAGATGTGTCTCCATACCGTGTACTTTCCTACAGCCATGCTCATAGTCCTGAGCCAACCTAAAATTTCTAAAAGGCTCACCTTTCTTTACTCTTGTCATGAAAGGGCCTTTCACGGCTCCCTGCCTGTCTCTCTTTTATAGTAATGTGCAGCCCTTCATTCACTCTTCAAAGGCCAAATGGTACCACGCTTGTCCCAAGGAAATGAACTGCAAATTTCTTAGTTGTGTTGTTACCGATAAAAACCTTTGTAACAGGGCTGGAGAGATGGCTTAGGGGTGAAGGCGCCTGCCTGCTAAGCCTAAGAACGCCGGTTCCAATCTCCAGCGGTTCCAATCTCCAGGTCCCACGTTTAGCCAGATGCAAAGTGACGCAAGGGCGCAATGCTGCACTTGACCACAAGGGGCGCACGCATCTGGATTTCGTTCACAGCAGCTGAGAGACTGCTGGCGCACCCATCTCTGTCTCCCTCTCTGTCTATCTCTCTCTGTCTCTCTCTCCAAAAATAAATAAAAATTAAAATATATATATATATATAAAACATTTGTAACAATGCTTTTAGCAACAGCACCAATGGTGATACCCACCATAAAGGCTCATGTTGATTGAGGGATTCCTATGACCCAGAACCAAGAGCTTTATATATATATTTCGTAATGCTAATCTCAATCAAGCTACCCTATGAGACATATGTCACAGACGTTGTCACACCTTAACAAGTGAAACTAGGGCTGGAGAGATGGCTTAGTGGTGAAGGCACCTGCCTGCCAAGCCTAAGAATGCCCATTCCATCTTCAGGTCCCACGTTCAGCCAGGCGCAAAAGTGACGCAAGGGTACAATGCCACACTTGCCCACAAGGGGGCGCATGCCATTGGAGTTCATTTGCAGCGGCTGAGAGGCTGCTGGTGCACCCATTGTCTCTCTCTGCCTTTTCCTCCCTGTCTCTCTCTCTCCCTCTCTGTCTCTCTCAAATAATAAAAAAAAAAAGAAGAAGAAGAAGAAGTGAAACAAATGGAAGGAGGGGGTCTGGGTAAGGAATCCATTTGCCAAAGGTTAATGAGTAATAAACGGAGTAGTTAATGGCTCTTGTAGCTAGTCAGCAGAGCGCCTTCCTAGAGCGACAAAGAACCAGATGTGGTAACATCTGCCTGTCCTCCTAGCATTTGGAAGGCAGAGGCAAACATGAGGAATTGAAGGTCATCTATAGCTATACAGTGGGTTTGAAGCCAGTCTAGGCTGCGATGACACTATCATAATAAATTTAATTAATTAATATTAAAAAATAAGAGGGCTGTGCGTGGTGGCGCACGCCTTTAATCCCAGCACTGGGGAGGCAGAGGTAGGAGGATCGCCGTGAGTTCGAGGCCACCCTGAGACGAGATAGTGAATTCCAGGTCAGCCTGGGCTACAGTGAGACCCTACCTCAAAAAAAAAAAAAAAAAAAAAAAGGGAGAAAGAAAGGATAAAAGAAGGAAGGAAAAGAGGGAGAATGGGAGGTAGTGGGGAAGAAGGAAGGAAATAAAGAGGAAAAAGAGCAGAAGAAAGAAGAGGAAGAAAGAAAGAGAAAGAAGGAATGGGAACAAAAAGTTCCCTCCATCACCTTTCTCTGGTCCCGTGGGACTGACTTAAATACCCTCAGAGTGAATTTTGTTTAGTCACAGGTGTTTCTTGGTATTCTATCTTTCACTCATTCAGCAGTCCTAGAAAATCCATGTGCCTTCTGCAAGCTTTAGCTTGAAATATCTTTTTTTTTTTTTTTTTCGGTTTTTCAAGGTAGGGTCTCACTCTGGCTCAGGCTGACCTGGAATTCACTATGTAGTCTCAGGGTGGCCTCGAACTCTCGGCGATCCTCCTACCTCTGCCTCCCGAGTGCTGGGATTAAAGGCGTGCACCACCATGCCCGGTTTTTGAAATATCTTTTATTCACATGCTACCTAAAATTACTGTGACTTCAAATGAGATGAGACTGTAATGACCCAAATAAATCAAATGTCTTTTCACTTGCTCTAAACCAAGGGGTTTCTTTTCCTAATTATTATTATTTTTTAATTAATTTTTTTATTATTTTATTTATTTTTGGAGAGAGACACAGAGAGAGAGACAGACAGAGAGGGAGAGGGAGACAGATAGAGATGGGCACGCCAGCAGTCTCTCAGCTGCTGTGAACGAAATCCAGATGTGTGCGGCATTGCACCCTTGCGTCACTTTGCATCTGGCTAAACATGAGACCTGGAGATTAGAACCGCTGGAGATTGGAACCAGCGTTCTTAGGCTTAGCAGGCAGGCGCCTTAACCACTAAGCCATCTCTCCAGCCCTATTATTTTTTTTTTTAAGGTAGGGTCTCACTCTAGCCCAAGCTGATCTGGAATTCACTATGTAGCCTCATGGTGGCCTCAAACTCATGGTAATCCTCCTATCTCTGCCTTCCGAGTGCTGGGTTAAAGGTGTGCATCGCCACACCCAGCCCCTGATTTATTTTAATTAATTAAATTAATTTGGGGGTATTTTGAGACAGGATATCATGTAGCCCAGGGCTGGCCTTAAATTCACTATGTAGACAAGGCTAGCCTTGACCTCTTGATCCTGCCGCCTCTACAGTGCTTAGAAAGAAGACAGGTGCACGCCAGCATCCCTAGCTACACACAGAGGAATTTCAAGAAAGCTTTATCACAAAATAAAACAGCCCTGTTTTATTTTGCATGTCTCAAAGAACATCAAATACACATTCTGCACCATATTTGTTCAAATCATCTCTTTACCATATCTTCTCATTCTCCAAATGTATAATGATCTCTACGTCTCCCCTTTATCCATAAGTTAGTCTCTCTCTCTCTCTTTCTCTATTTTCCTCCCTCCTTATCTCAATTTAAAGTTACAGAATCCTGGGCTGGAGAGACGGCTTAGTGGTTAGAGCTCATGTCTGCAAAGCCTAAGGACCTCGGTTGATTCTCCAGGTCCCACGTAAGCCACATGCACATGGTGGCGCATGCATCTGGAGTTATTATTATTATTTTTTTGGTTTTTCGAGGTAGGGTTCACTCTGGTCCAGGCTGACCTGGAATTAACTATGTAGTCTCAGGGTGGCCTCGAACTCTCAGCAATCCTCCTACCTCTGCCTCCCGAGTGCTGGGATTAAAGGCGTGCGCCACCACGCCCGGCTTCCCTAACAATTATAAGACCCCAAATGCATATATGTAAACACACATACACACACACACACACACACACACATTCAAATAGGTCTACTTTATGACCTCACTACTTTCCTAACCTCAGTTTTTCATTTCTCCTTGTCCCTGTATAGGTTATAACCATCAGTTCTTGATCCCCACCGAAAGCAGTAAGTAATTTTTTTTTTTCCTCTGAAGTCCCTATGAGTCCTATGTGCCTGGAATCTCCTCTTTTATGACCAGTAAAGTGTTCCCATCCTCTAAGTTCTCAGCCCCGACCCCAGAGCAGAGAATTCTCCAAACACAGTTAGAGATTCCCACGAGCAGCCGTACCCTCTACAAACCTCCGTCTTTATACGTGTTGTGTTCGCCTCTAGTTCCAGTGAGCCCCACGCTTCCTCCTGGATTCTCCCCATCTGTGCTCCCCACTCCTGGCTCCACAGGTAGGCAGATTGCCACAAAACCAATCCCCATCCGGAAGCTGACGAATCGGTTGCATGATCTGGGTATCATGTTGCCTGGCCTCAGACTCTTCCACTTGGTCCCTTGCTTGCTTATCTCGGGCCAAACCAACCCCCTATCTATTTTTCCAAGGTTTACACATCCATTCCTCCACCCTCAGGGCCCATTGCCCTTGCTGTTCTTACAACTCTGCTGCTCTTGGTTCTTGTCCTGCAAAGTTCAGTTCTGCGTGTCTTTGCAAGATGACAAAATACAGTCAGGCGCGTGGCGCACGCCTTTTATCAGCACTCGGCAGGCAGAGGTAGGAGGATCACTGTGAGTTCGAGGCCACCCTGAGACTACATAGTGAGTTCCAGGTCAGCCTGGGCTACAGTGAGACCCGACATCGAAACACAAACAAAACAACACAGATGATCAAGTATGTCCTCCCCCGCTGTGCACACATCCCATCCTTATCCGTTCTCTTGTCTTTTTCTTCACTCATTTCTTTTGTGGCAATTATTAATATTTGGATTTCTCGATTGGCGGAAGTATTTGTGTCCCAGATCTGTGAATAAAAAAATCTTGGTCCCTTTCTTATCAGCGAGATGCCAACCACTTATTAGCTTTGGCTCTTCTGGGCTGAGAAGATATAAAAGCTCTCTTTGGACACAAGTCATACATCTACTGCGGCGTTCTTTCCCCTCCCGCTGGCAGGCTGAGGGACAGCTCAGATGGGATATTCCAGACCGCATCTACTCGGTATTAAGATGGATTCATTTCCTCCCCCCCCCCGTTTCCTCCAGCTCCAGATATGGGCCCACACCTGCTGCCATTCACCTTAAACTTCACAATCACCAACCTGCGCTATGACCCAGACATGGGCCACCCTGGCTCCTTGAACTTCCACTACACAGAGAAGGCTCTGAACCATCTGGTAAAAGCCCCAGCCACGCCTACCCTGGCCTAGTGTTCCCTCTGTTGCCCTCTGTTCCCTCAACCTGCCCCTTTCCATCTCTCTGCCAGCTCAAGCCCTTGTTCAAGAATACAAGCATCGGCTCCAGCTACTCCGGCTGCAGACTGTCCTGGCTCAGGTAAGACTTCCTCCTTCCTTTAGGTCGTGGACAACTGCCCTGTCACGGGCAAGCTCACCTGGAGGTGGAGACTGAAGTCTGACCTCCAGAAGGCAAGGAGTGCACAGCACTGAGGCTTTCCAGTAATTCAGATTCGAAGGCACCCTTGTGGCTGGGTTCATGCAAGCAGGCTTCCTGAAGGATGTGGTTGTCAATGCTCTTCAATTATTTAATTTATTTATTTGTTTGACAGAGAAAGAGGGAGGGAGGGAGAGAGAGAGAGAGAGAGAGAGAAATGGGTGTGCCAGGGCCTCCAGCCACTGCAAACGAACTCCAGATGCATGCACCATCTTGTGCATCTGGCTTACGTGGGGAATTGAACCTGGGTCCTTAGTCTTCGCAGGCAGGCGCCTTAACCGCTAAGCCATCTCCCCAACCCAAAACTGTGGTTTTTTTAATTATTATTTTTTTAGAGAGAGACAGACAGAGAGGGAGAGGGAGACAGATAGAGATGGGCGTGCCAGCAACCTCTCAGCTGCTGTGAACGAACTCCAGATGCGTGCGCCCCCTTGTGGTCAAGTGCGGCATTGCGCCCTTGCGTCACTTTGCATCTGGCTAAACGTGGGACCTGGAGACTGGAACCACTGGAGATTGGAACCAGCGTTCTTAGGCTTAGGAGGCAGGCGCCTTCACCCCTAAGCCATCTCTCCAGCCCCAAAACTTTTTTTTTAGGGGATTTTTTTTTTTTTTTTTTGGTTTTCCGAGGTAGGGTCTCACTCTAGCTCAGGCTGACCTGGAATTCACTATGTAGTCTCAGGGTGGCCTCGAACTCTTGGCGATCCTCCTACTTCTGCCTCCCGAGTGCTGGGATTAAAGGGGTGCGCCACCATACCTGGCTTTTTCAGAACTGTGTTTCTTAATAGGATATGAACACATGGCTATTCACCCAGTAGTGATAAGATCCATAACAAAAGAGATGTCATAAAGCCAGGACGGGCTCAATTTGAAGGGAGCATACACTCCTTTCTCGTATTTTCCAGTGTCCCCATTGCCATGTCTTTGCCATTCCAGGACTGAGAAGGATGGAGCAGCCACAGGAGTAGATGCCATCTGCACCTACCTTCCTGACCCAATGGGTCCTGGTCTGGACAGACAGCAGTTGTACCAGGAAGTGAGCCAGCTGACTCACAGTGTCACCAGGCTGGGTCCCTATACCCTGGACAGAGACAGCCTCTATGTCAATGGTAAGTATTCATGCCACAACTGGCCCAACAGACTGGTCTCTTTAAAAAAATTATATATATAATATATATATATATAATATATATAATTTATTTGTTTGAGAGAGAGAGAAAGAAGCAAAGAGAGAGAGAATGGGCACGCATGCCAGGGCCTTTAGCCACTGCAAATGAACTCCAGATGCATGCGCCCCCTTGTGCATCTGGCTTACGTGGGTCCTGGAAAATCAAACCAGGATCCTTTGGCTTTGCAGGCAAGCACCTTAACTGCTAAGCCATCTCTCCAGCCCCTGGTCTTTTCTTTTCTTTCTTTCTTTTTTTTTTTTTTTTTGGTTTGCAGGTCTCAGAACAAGAGTGAGACCCAGAGAGGCCTTGAACTCAGAACTTGGCAACCCAGGGCCTCCAGCCACTGCAATGGAACAAGAGTGAGACCCAGAGAGAGAGAGAATTGGCAACCCAGGGCCTCCAGCCACTGCAATGGAACTCCAGACGTGTGCGCCACCTTGTACACATGTGCAGCCTTGTTCACTTGTGTCACTGTGCGTCTTGCTTACGTGGGACCTGGAGAGTCGAACATGGCTCCTGTGGCTTTGCAGGCAAGCGCTGTAACCACTAAGCCATCTCTCCAGGCATCCTACTGTATTTATTTTTATTTTTATTTTTGGTTTTTCGAGGTAGGGTCTCACTCTGGCCCAGGCTGACCTGGAATTCACTATGTAGTCTCAGGGTGGCCTTGAACTCACGGCGATCCTCCTACCTCTGCCTCCCGAGTGCTGGGATTAAAGGCGTGCGCTACCATGCCCGGCAATCCTACTGTATTTTTGATGCGAGGACAAAATACTTGAGAGAAATCAAGCTCCAGAGTGAAAGGGTTATGTTTGATGTGTAGTTGATGTCCACGGGCAGCGATGCGCTGGTAACTTTTCTCGTCGCTGTGATAAAGTACCTGACGAAAGCAACTTAAGCAATGAAGGGTTTATTCCAACTCATGGGTTTGAGGAAAAACAGTCCCTCATGGTGGGGAAGGAACATGGGGCAGCTGGTCACATTGCCACCTACAGTCAAGAAGCAGAGAGCAAGCCGGGCGTGGTGGCGCACGCCTTTAACCCCAGCACTCGGGAGGCAGAGGTGGGAGGATCGCAGTGAGTTCAAGGCCACCCTGAGACTACAGAGTCTGGGCCACAGTGAGACCCTACCTTGAACAACAAACAAACAAACAAACAAACAAACAAACAAACAAACAAAAAGAAGCAGAGAGCAATCAATACTGGTGCTCAGCTCACTGTCTCCTTTTTTTTTATTATTAGTTTTTTTTATTGACAACTTCCTTAATTGTAGACAATATCCCATGGTACTTCCCTCCCTCCCCCAACTTTCCCTTTGAAACTCCACTCTCCATCATATCCCCTCCCCCTCTCAATCAGTCTCTCTTATTTTGATGTCATCATCCTTTTCTCCTATTTTGATGGTCTTGTGTAGGTAGTGTCAGGCACTATGAGGTCATGGATATCCAGGCCATTTTGTGTCTGGAGGAGCACATTGTAAGGAGTCATACCCTTCCTTTGGCTCTTACATTCTTTCCGCCCCCTCTTCCGCAATGGACTCTGAGCCTTGGAAGGTGTGTTAGAGATGTTTCAGTGCTGAGCACTCCTCTGTCCCTTCTTCTCCTCGTTTCAGAAACCCTATGCCATTCATCATTGGTCCTGTCTCCTTTTTTTATTCTATCCACGACCCAAGCCCATGGCACGGTGCCACCCCCACTCAGGGTGGGTCTTCCCTTCTTAGTTAACTCTCTGGAGAATACCCTCACAGACACACCCAGAGGGGTTTCTCCTTGGTGATGCTAAACTAGTCAAGTTCATGATTCCAAATGCTAAATGTAGGGCTGGGGTGGGGGATGGCTTAGCAGTTAAGGCGTTTGCCTGCAAAGCCAGAGGACCTGGGTTTGATTCCTCAGGACCCACATAAAGCCAGATACACAAGGGGGGTGCATGCATCTGGAGTTCATTTGTAGTGGCTGGAGACCCTGGTGCACCCATTCCCTTTCTCTCTCTCTCTCCCTCCCTCTCTCTCTCTCTTTCTGCCTCTTTCTGTCAAATAAATAAATAAATAAATAAATAAAAATAAAATATTTAAAGATAAATAAATAAAATGAATGCTAAATCTAGTCAAGTTCATGATGGAAGATCACCATTCACAGTTTTATTGAGTTTAAGCCTATGACAAGGCAGAAACATCGTAGTGGGGGGGGGACACAGCCCAGTACAGCTGCTTATTTCACATCTCACATCAGACAGGAAGGGGAAAGAGAAGGGGAGAGAGAGATGATTAGGGACAGCATACACTCTTTAAAGACCTATCCCTGGAGATCTACTTCGTCCAGTGAATTTAATCATCGATGAAGTTAATACCACCAGTAATACAGTCACCTTTCAACAATGCCACTAGCCGGGTACCAGGTGATCAACATGTGAAACTTTAGGGGGTTACTTGGTATCCAAACCATCATACCTATAGTCCCGGACACCTTTATGCCAACAGTTCTTGACTGGGTGTGGCTCTGTGTGCCATGTGGCATTTGCCAATGTCTGCAGACGTTTTTATGCCATCACTGAAAAGGTACTAACGGTTTCTGGTAGGTAGAGGCCAGGTATGTGCTAAACATTCCACAAAGTATAGGAAAGGCACAGGCCAAAAGGAAAAAATGTCGGGGTTGGAGAGATGGCTCAGTGGTTAAGGCATTTGCCTGCAAAGCCAAAGGATCCTGGTTCGATTCTCCAGGACTCACGTAAGCCAGATGCACAAGGGGGCGCATGGATCTGGAGTCCGTTTGCAGTGGCTGGAGGCCCTGGCATGCCCATTCTCTCTCTCTCTCTCTGCCTCTTTCTCTTTCTCAAATATATAAATACATTATATATATATATATAATTTTTTTTTTTTTGGTTTTTCGAGGTAGGGTCTCACTCTGGCTCAGGCTGACCTGGAATTCACCGTGTAGTCTCAGGGTGGCATCGAACTCTTGGCGATCCTCCTACCTCTGCCTCCCAAGTGCTGGGATTAAAGGCGTGCACCACCACGCCTGGCTACATAAAATATATTTTTTTTAAAAATCAATAGAATCAAGCTTGAGAAATCTCATAAACTTTAAATCTGGTACAAGCCAAATCTTTACCTGAGGGTTCATTTTGGAACCCTTAATGTGCCAAAGCAGCCCTTTCTTATTTCACCTCCTTGGATAAAATATTTTCTCCTCCTCTTATTTTTTTTTCCTTCAGCTTTCCATAAGAGCCCAATTAGAGCAGCAGACACTGAGGGGGGGGATAGATAAGAAATAAAAGGGCTGTGTGGTTAACTGCCCTCCAGCAGGCCACGGGTACCTTCAGTCCTGTATCTTCACATGACAACCTTAAAGCAATTCTCAGGTTCCCTGTGCCAGCTCAAACAACACCAACTGTGAAACACCACCACCTTTAGTAAATACACAATGCCCGGTGACTGTTGACACAGCGTCACTGGTAACAAACCTCTCACAGCAATGCTACTGCCAAGAACAACAGCATTAAAACCAGTTCATTTGTCAAAAGGATCGATTGGCCAGGTGTTGTGTATTAACTCACATTAATCTTACCCAAAACTCTCTGAGTGGTTATACTCTTTTTTTTATATAAATTTTTTGAAGCAAACCCAACAGATTGGCCTTTTTTTTTTTTTTTTTTATGAGAAAGAGCAAGAGAGAGAGAGAGAGAGAATTGGTGCTCCAGGGCCTCCAGCCACTGTAATCAAACTCCAGATACATGCACCATCTTGTGGGCAGGTGAGACCTTGTGCTTGCCTCACCTTTGTGCATCTGGTTTATGTGGGATCTGGAGAGTCGAACATGGACCTTTAGGCTTCACAGGCAAGTGCCTTAACCACTAAGCCATCTCTCCAGCCCATACTCATTTTAAAAAAAATTATTATTTTATTTATTTTTGGAGAGAGAGACACACACAGAGAGAGAGAGAGAGAGGGAGAGGGAGAAGGAGAGGGAGTGGGAGAGGGAGGGAGAGGGAGACAGATAGATATGGGTGCGCCAGCAGTCTCTCAGCTGCTGTGAACGAAATCCAGATGCGTGCGCCCCCTTGTGGTCAAGTGCGGCATTGCGCCCTTGCGTCACTTTGCATCTGGCTAAACGTGGGACCTGGAGATTGGAACCGCTGGAGATTGGAACCAGCGTTCTTAGGATTAGCAGGCAGGTGCCTTAACCTCTATGCCATCTCTCCAGCCCCCATACTCTTTTTTTTTTTTTTTTTTTTTTTTGGTTTTTCGAGGTAGGGTCTCACTTTAGCTCAGGCTGACCTGGAATTAACTATGTAGTCTCAGGCTGGCCTCGAACTCACAGCGATCCTCCTACCTCTGCCTCCCGAGCCCATACTCTTTTTTTTTGTTGTTTTTTTTTTTTGTTGTTTTTTGAGGTAGGGTCTCACTCTGGGCCAGGCTGACCTGGAATTAACTATGCAATCTCAGGGTGGCCTCGAACTCTCGGCGATCCTCCTACCTCTGCCTCCCGAGTGCTGGGATTAAAGGCGTGCACCACTACGCCCGGCTCCCATACTCATTTTTTTTTTTTTTCGAGGTAGGGTCTCACTCTGGCCCAGGCTGACCTGGAATTCACTATGTAGTCTCAGGGTGGCCTCGAACTCATGACGATCCTCCTACCTCTGCCTCCCGAGTGCTGGGATTAAAGGCGTGCACCACCACGCCCGGCTCCCATACTCATTTTTAATAAATAACATTACGCACTCAAAGAGGAAACCATTGCCTAAGATCAGCTAGAATAAAGATTCCACACAAAGATTGGAGAGTCATCAAAACTCCACGCTCCTCACCACACGGAACATCCAACATCCAACCATCCAAACAGAGCACGCATTTGTGACTTTCAGCCTAACAATTTCACCTAATGCTCAATTAGTTTCTTCCCTTCCATCCACTTAAAGATGCCCTTTGTATCTGGTATAAAATATGCACCTCACTGCAGTGTCTATTCAGCATCTTGTTCTGTGTCCATAAAAGACTCACTGCCAAACCAGAGCTTACCTGGAGAACTGCTCAGAAGGGTGGAATATTGAGTGACACATGTGTTTCTATGATGCTGGACATATGCCAGAACCCCTCCAGCCTTGGGGTGTGCACTTTCAGAATGGATTTATTTTATTTTATTTTTTATTTATTTTATTTTATTTTATTTATTTATTTATTTGAGAGAGAGAGATACAGAAATAGGCAGGTAGAGAGAGAGAGAGAGAGAGAGAGAGAGAGAGGGAGAGAATGGGTGCACCAGGGCTTCCAGCCACTGCAAACAAACTCCAGATGCATGCACTCCCTTGTGCATCTGGCTTACGTGGGTCCTGGAGAATCAAGCCTTGAACCGGGGTCCTTAGACTTCATAGGCAAGCGTTTAACCGCTAAGCCATCTCTCCAGCCCCAGAATGGATTTTTTTTAATTTTTCTATTTTTTTTTTGGAGAGAGAGACAGAGAGAGAGGGGGAGAGGAAGACAGAGATGGGCGCCAGCAGTGTCTCAGCTGCTGCGAATGAAATCCAGATGTGTGCGCCCCCTTGTGGTCAAGTGTGGCATTGCGCCCTTGCGTCACTTTGCATCTGGCTAAACGTGGGACCTGGAGATTGGAACCGCTGGAGATCGGAACCAGCGTTCTTAGGCTTAGGAGGCAGGCGC
Organism: Orientallactaga sibirica; assembly: GCA_036365145.1. Classification (NCBI taxonomy): domain Eukaryota; kingdom Metazoa; phylum Chordata; class Mammalia; order Rodentia; family Dipodidae; genus Orientallactaga; species Orientallactaga sibirica. The sequence goes on along the minus strand of JAEOAD010002037.1, from coordinate 3,947,052 downwards.
CTTAACCCCTAAGCCATCTCTCCAGCCCCAGAATGGATTTTTTTTAAAAATACAGTGTAAGGGGCTGGAGAGATGGCTTAGAGGTGAAGGCGCCTGCCTGCCAAGCCCAAGAACGCCCCTTCGATCTCCAGGTCCCACAGTTTAGCCAGACACAGAAGTGATGAAAATGCGCAATGCCACACTTGCCCACAAGGGGGTGCACGCGTCTGGAGTTTGTTCACAGTGGCTGAGAGGCTGCTGGTGCGCCCATTCTCTCTCTCTCTCAAAAAAAAAGAAATACAGTGTAAGATTGCTCTTATAGTCAGGGGATGGGAGTTAGCTTCGTCAGTAAAGTATTTGTCACCCAAGTGTAAGGATCTGAGTTCAAATCCACAACACCCACGATAAAAGCTTGGTGTGCTGGTGTGTGCGTGTCTCCCCAGTGCTGGGGAAGCAGGAATAGGAGGTTCCCTGGAGCTTGCTGGTCAACTACCCAAATCAGTGAGCTCTGGCTGTAGTGAGAGACGCTGTCTCCAAAAAAAATGGTGCAACATGATTAAGGAAGACATGTGTTGTCGACCTTTGACCTATATGCACACACACAAACACATACACATGCGTACCCACACATACTAGCACGCTCAGACACAAGTATGCGCATCACACGTACATACATATGCAAAGCAAAACAAAGAGATCGTTCTCATGATTAAATGAGATGATGTTGGGAAAGCCCTGATAAATTTCAGGATTTTTTTTCCTGGGTTCAATTCTTTATTTTCATTTGTCAGAGAGAATATGAGAAGTGAAATCTATGGTCTAGGGAAGTAGTCACAGAAAACTCCTTTGCCAAGCCGGGCGTGGTGGCGCACACCTTGCATCCCAGCACTCGGGAGGCAGAGGTAGAAGGATCGCTATGCTGAGACTGCAGAGTGAATTCCAGATCAGCCTGGGATACAGTGAGACCCTACCTTGAAAAAAAAACAACCCTCCTTTTTCTTGGGTTGGTAGTGCAGCTCAGAGGTAGTGCCTTCTCCTAGTGTTGCACAAGGCTCTGGGTTTAATCCATAGGACTGAAAAAAAATCTCTTCTGTAAATCAGATCCATCTATTATAACAGCCATCTGACCCCCTTTGTATACCATCTCATCCCTTTCCCCCACTTTTTCCTTAATATTCCAAGTCATACATATCATTTTTTCTACTGTGTCTCTATTTTTATTTCTATGTACATTTTCCCTCAATCTGCCAGTTTTTTGTTTTGTTTTGAGGTAGGGTCTCACTCTAGCCCAGGCTGTCCTGGAACTCACTCTGTCGTCTCAGGGTGGCCTCGAACTCACAGCGATCCTCCTACCTCCGCCTCCCGTGTGCCGGGATGCAAGGTGTGCGCCACCACGCCCGGTTCAATCTGCTACATTCCATTTCAATCAATACCTGACCACCCCCACCCCACGCACCCTCCCTACACACAAAACAAGCTGGGACTGGCGAAATGGCTCAGTTGTTCAAGTGCTTGCTGTGAAAGCTTGGGGACCTGAGTTAGCACCCCCAACACCCACTTACAAGCAGGATGCAGTGGCATGTGCTTATAATCACCCTGCCTGGCAGGCAGAGGCAGGAGGATACCAAGGACTTGCTGGCTGGTTAGTCTAGGGGAATTGGTGAGCTCCAGATTCAGCGAAAGAACCTGTCCCCACCCTGCCCCCAAAAATGGGTAGAGAGTGATTGAGGAAGACCCCTGACATAGATCTCTGTCCTTCATATGTACATATACACATACATACACACATAAGCATGCATATACGCATGCACTGATAACACATGCACACACCCATATGCATGCAATGAAAGTATAATCTAAGCATCATAAAACTTTTGTGTTTATCTCCTTCAGCCTTGGGGATCACGACACCAGAAAAAGGCTGAAGGAGATAAACACAGAGAACATCCAACTCCAACTAAGCCAGATATCCAGAGACACAGAGGCTCCCAAAACCTCATCACTGAAGTAGAACTAAAATGACCCCAATGTGGCTCAGGGAAATTCGCGGAAGAGGGGGCGGAAAGAGTGTTAGAACCACAAGTTGGGGCATTATGCACAGAGACTTGGCCTATTCCCCCATAACTCTTGACTACCCCCACAATGCATGACCCACATTCCCCATTGATGAGGGTCCCTTTGGAAGAGGGAGGACAGGGGGGAGGATAAGGGAGCCAACACTATGAATGTCAAATCAGAATAATATAAATAAAAATAAATTATTTTAAAAAATTTTATGGGGCTGGAGAGATGGCTTAGGGGTTAAGGCACCTGCCTCCTAAGCCTAAGAACACTGGTTCCAATCTCCAGCAGTTCCAATCTCCAGGTCTCACGTTTAGCCAGATGCAAAGTGACGCAAGGGCGCAATGCCGCACTTGACCACAAGGGGGCGCACACATCTGGATTTCATTCGCAGCAGCTGAGACACTGCTGGCACGCCCATCTCTATCTTCCTCTTCCTCTTTCTCTCTCTCTGTCTCTCTGTCTCTCTCTCTGTCTCCAAGAAAGCAAAGGCTTAAATTACCCTCATGGGGCTGGACTGGCTTAGCCATTCTCTCTGGACTGCAAAAAAAACAAAAACAAAAACCCACTTTTATGAAGCAACTGGTGTTCAAGTCAAATAAATAAATGATAGTAAAAAAATTTTTTTAATTACCTCATGGATGTGGGCACTTGTTGCTGTGAAGTTTTTAGTAAAATGAATGGTGATCATGTCACATCCTTAGTATCTGAGAACAAGGCTCGTAACCTGGGCCAAGTGAAGCACAGCCACCGTGGTCCATCTGTGCACCTCAGGAAGCTTCTCGACTTCCACCTGCGGGCCTCCCATCTTCCTGTCTCATATCGCCAACGTCCTTGCACTTTCCTTCCCATCTGCAGGTTATAACTATCAATTTCGGACCTCTACCACCAACAGTGAGTATTGAAAGCTACGCTATCAACATCCCAGCATCCCTAGAACGTTCCCTGCCTGAGCCCATTTTGTAGAGGGGAAGTTGACAATAGCCCTCCCTTCACATCTATCACACACAAATTCTTGGTCTGAGCCAAGACAGAACCTGAGTTATTCCACTTGGCATCTTATACCGCGTGTGTGTGTGTGTGTGTGTGTGTGTGTGTGTGTGTGTGTGACACAATCGTATCCTCCACATTCTTTTTCCCCAGCTCCAGTATCTTCTACATCCTTTCCAGAACTTTCCACGTCCCTCATTGCCGCTTCTACAGGTAAGGACTTATTCTCTGGAGTTTATGAAAGTTCAACACTGCACCTGCCACGACCTCTCGCCTTCATCCCTTCAGCTTGGGCCACTCCACCTCTATCTGAAGACCGGCTGTCCCAGTCTCCCTTCTCGCTTCCCAAACCTCGAACTAAGCGTCACCTTCTTAGAAAGAACTTTCTACACAACCTTCCTCGAAGCAGCAGTCTCTGCCCTTCCATCTGGCCTATGGGATTTCCTCTGTCACGTCACTCTGATGATTTCCTTTTGGGACTTTTGTTTCTGTTTAGCTTCTGTGGTCGTTATAGACTGGTCACCTACTTAATTCTCACTTTCTGTTTTATTTCTTGAATGTGCCCGTGGGTTAAAGAAGCGATCTCTGAATGTACTCGGTTTGTAGATTCCATTTGAGCACCAGAAAAATCATTCTAGACCTGGGCCAGGAATATGATTCTGGCCCAGTCTGCTCACTTTCTTACATAAAATGGTGAAGCATTGCCGTTTCTCATTCTCCGTTGTGCTTTACTTCATCTCTAGATGACATATCGTCAGTCTCTGTAGAATGTGAATGCGGGTTGTATTACTTAGGAACTAATAACAAGAAACAAGCTACGTGTTCAGTGAAAACTCATTGCTCTTGGTGCGGGGTGTGGGGTGTACTGCGTGGGGAGCATGTTTGTGCGGCATACGCACATATGTAAACATGCACACACATACACATGTATGCATAGGCCAGAGAAAGACGTCAGGCACCTTCCTCTATTGTTCTTCTGTCTCTCACTGCGCCTGGAGCGCACCATTTTTTCATTAGGCTGCTAACCAGCAAATCCCAGCTATCCTGCCTCTGTCCCCAACCAGGACTGGGGTTACAGTCGTCTGTGGTCATACAAAGCTTTTGATGTGGGTGCTGGGGATTGAACGTGGGGCCTCATGTTTATGCAGGAAGCACTCAACTACTGAACCATCTCCTCAACCCCAACAGACTCAATATTTTTTCAAGATATGGTCTCGCTGTAGCCCAGGCTGACCTGGAATTCACTTTGTATTCTCAGGGTGGCCTCGAACTCATGGTGATCCTCCTACCTCTGCCTCCCGAGTGCTGGGATGAAAGGTGTGCACCACCATGCCCGACTCAATTTTTTTTTTCATTTTTTGGGTTTTTTTTTTTTTTTTTTAGTTTTTTGAGTTAGGGTCTCACTCTAGCTCAGGCTGACCTGGAATTCACTACGTAGTCTCAGGGTGGCCTTGAACTCATGGCGATCCTCCTACCTCTGCTTCCCTAGTGCTGGGATTAAAGGCGTGCGCCACCACGCCCGGCCTTCAATTTTTTTTTTTTTTTTTTTTTTTGAGGTAGGGTCTCACTCTAGCCCAGGCTGACCTGGAATTCACTCTGTAGTCTCAGGGTGGCCTTGAACTCATGGCGATCCTCCTACCTCTGCTCCCTAGTGCTGGGATTAAAGGTGTGCCCACCATGCCCGACCTTCAATTTTTTTTTTTTTTTTTTTTTTTTGAGGTAGGATCTCACCCTAGCCCAGGCTGACCTGGAATTCACTCTGTAGTCTCAGGGTGGCCTTGAACTCACAACGATCCTCCTCACTCTGCCTCCTAAATGCTGGGATTAAAGGCATGCACCACCACGCTCGGCTTTTTCGATTTTTAAAAGCATCTTCAATCTGCAAACTGGCGAATCTTCAGACAAAGGCACTGTAGCTATAGAGAGCCAACTGTGGTACTGCCATTTTATCTAAGGTATTTGAGGGCTAGGATGTGATAGTTCGGAATTAGAATGTTCACATAGTATGTACCAAGTCCTGCGTTTGAAGCCCTGTGCTGAATAAACTAGGTGTGACAGCGCAAACCTAGAATCTCAGCCCGGAGGAAACGGTGGCAGAATAATCAGGAGTTTATGACCATCCTTGGCTACATTGCAAGTTCAGGGCAAGCCTGGGATACATAATGAATGAATGGCTGAATAGATGGACAGATTGCTAGCTAGCTAGACAGACAGACAGACAGACGGATAGATAATAAATAAACGTCTCCTACATAAACTCTGGCTTCCACATGCATGTGCGCCCACATGAAGTACCTACACACATACACCATGTCTATCACACCCTCCTCTAAAGAGTTTGAGTAGAACACTGTGGGACAGTCTCAGAGCTCATATATATGTCTTGGAGGTGGTGCAAGCTGCGGGACTGGCTGTCCAGGGATCTAGGGACCGCTCAAGGTAGAGTCTCTTTTCCATTCCCATTGCAGCTGCAACCCCTATCCTGGTGCCTTTTACCATCAACTTGACCATCACGAACCTGCAGTACACAACAGACATGGGACACCCAGGATCTGCCAAGTTCAATGGGACCGAGGCAATCCTGCAGCGTGTGGTAAGAACTTTTATATGCTGACAGTCCACTTCTTACTCTTTTTTTTAAAAAAATTATTTATTTAGGGCTGGAGGGATGGCTTAGCAGTTAAACGCTTGCCTATGAAGCCTAAGGACCCCGGTTCGAGGCTCGATTCTCCAGGACCCACGTAAGCCAGATGCACAAAGGGGGTGCATGCATCTGGAGTTCGTTTGCAGTGGCTGGAGGCCCTGGCACACCCGTTCTCTCTCTCTGTCTCTTTCTCTCTCTCTGTCTCTCTCTCTCTCTCTGTCTCTCTCTCTCTCTCTCTACCTGCCTATTTCTGTATCTCTCTCTCAAATAAATAAATAAATAATAAAATATTTTTTAATTAATTATTTATTTATTTATTAGAGACAGAGAGAAGGAGAGAGAGAGAGACACAGAGAGAGAAAGAGTAAGAATGGATGCGCCAGGGCCTCTAGCCACTGCAAACAAACTCCTTACTCTTTTTTTTTTAAATAAATATTTATTTATTTATTTTTTATCTTATTTATTTGAGAGAGAGAAAGAGTCAGAGAGAATGGGCATTCCAGGGCCTCCAGCCATTGAAGATGAACTCCAGACACATGCGCCCCCTTGTGCATCTGGCTTACATGGGTCCTGGGGAATCGAGCCAGGATCTTTTGGCTTTGCAGGCAAACGCCTTACCAGCTAAGCTATCTCTCCAGCCCCCGCTTCTCACTCTTGTGCCCCCCTCCAGTCTCTTACTCACCTCCCTCCTCTTCTTTCCCAGCTCAGCCCTGTGTTCAAGAAGACCAGCATTGGCCCGCTGTACTTGGGCTGCAGACTGGCGTCACTCAGGTGAGTGGTTGTTTATGCTCCCACGCCTCTCTCCTCTGCCTAGTGACTCCGCCTCGTTTCTCACCTGCCTTTCGTAGCAGCACTGGCCGCCTGTGATGCCCATCTGCTGAGCTTCGCCCCAGTTCTTTTTTTTTTAATTATTATTTTTTATTGACTTTTAATCTTACATACCAAAAAAACCCCACCTGATATTTCCCTCCCCTCCCCCATTCCACTTTAGAACTCCAGTCTCCATCATATCCCCTCCCTCTCTCCATTAGTCTCTCTCCTAATTTGATGACATCATCTTTCTCTTCTATTTTGAGGGTCTTGCAAAGGTATTGCTAGGCACCTCTCAAGTTCTATGTGGACCTAGCCAAAATGTAGATCACCCTTCAGCAATGAATGCTCAGTTAGGTCCAACGTTATCCTGTTCCCAGAAAAAAATGCACAAAGCCCAAATCAATAATCCTTGTTCTATGCATATCTCTTTGAATATCATAAATTATAAATATGATATAAATTTTAAATATTATAGCCAGGCGTGGTGGCGCACACCTTTAATCCCAGCACTCGGGAGGCAGAGGTAGGAGGATTGCTGTGAGTTCGAGGCCACCCTGACTGCATTGTGAATTACAGGACAGCCTGAGCTACAGTGAGACCCTACCTCAAAAAAAGCAAAACAAAAGCCGGGCGTGGTGGCTCATGCCTTTAATCCCAGCACTCGGGAGGCAAAGGTAGGAGGATTGCCATGAGTTCGAGGCCACCCTGAGACTACATAGCTGAATTCCAGGTCAGCCTGGACCAGAGTGAGACCCTACCTCGAAAAACCAAAAAAAAAAAAAAAAAAAAAAAAAAAAAAGAAAAGAAAAAAAATGTTTATATATTATATAATATATTTAAATATTATATAAATTATTAAAAAATAATTGCTGGGAGCCAGCTCCAGCTGGAGTGAGGTCCTCGAAGGAGACTCGGAGTTGGCGGGGGAGGAATGAGAGACACCAGGTGGTCATTTCAAATGATTCAGGCATCTCTGCCTTCCTCAAAACCTTGTGTTTTATTTATACTACTACAGAACAAAAGCAGGCTTATTTTTCAGGATATATCAAAACACTCAATTGTCAGTTAAAAAAAAAAAAATCAGCAAAGTGCTAGACAGACCGTTTCACACCGAAAGGCCATTCTTCCAACTTTCTTAGACTTTCCTTGTAGCCAAGCTTAGCAAAATACTTATTAACCCATTTGATTAAAGAGCTCTTTTGTTCTCTGGATAACAAACCCCAAGCAGGGCCTGATCGAGCAAGCCTTTCTAAAAAGGACAATGAACTCTAGCGTACCCATTTTCCATTCTTATTCACCACATGACCTAAGTTTTCATCACAAATTCCTGTACAGGGTCAAGGTGGGTCAGTAGGAACAGGAAACCTGAATGCATTGGCCTTACTGCCTCGAGGTGGACTTCGGAATTTCTGGTGTTGTGATGGGAGGGTCAAGCAATTCTTTTTTCCGTAACTTTGAGAAGAATTGCTTATTAGTCATATTCTAACACTTATCTAGGGAGCACAAGTCTGTAAAATGGTCTAAGTTTCATTTTCTTTCAGCCCTCTTAGTTCTGTACAGCAGGGAACAGCTAGAGTTTCCTTTTCTTGAAAGTCTAAAAAAGACAGGAGTGCTATACCATTAAAAGAATTGGCGCACACCTTTCATCCCAGCACTTGGGAGGCCCAGGTAAGAGGATCGCCATGAGTTCGAGGCCACCCTGAGACTACATAGTTAATTCCAGGTCAGCCTGGGCTGGAGTGAGACCCTACCTTGAAAAAAAAAAAAAAAAAAAAAAAAAAAAAGAATTAAACAGGGTGGTTTCGGTTTTATCATGAGATTCCAGCCACGTGGAAATCTCCCCCTAGCCGGGACCACGTGAAGGGGCAGGAGTGATTTTGCCTCCACCATCACAGTGCACTTAAAGATCTTGGTCTAGCATCTCACATCTAAACCAGACATCTCATGTCCTCTGGCTCCCTCTTGGCTACCCTGGCATTTTGATATGCCTTAGATATTGTCTCCGAGATAATCCAGTTATTGTAATTCTTCCCACCTGCCCTTCCCAGGCCTGAGAAAGACGGATCAGCCACCAGGGTCGACTTCATCTGCACCTACCGCCGTGACCTCCCAGGCTCTGGGCTGGACAGACAGCAACTATACTGGGAGCTGAGCAGGCTGACCCACAGCATCAGCCGGCTGGAACCCTACACCCTGGACCAGAACAGTCTCTATGTCAATGGTGAGCAGATGAGCAGAGGCCATTCGCGCTTTGATGTTTTACGAAACCAGCATCGTCCTTCCCTGTACCTCCGTTGCCTCACCTTTCCCTATTTCACTCGTTCTTTGGTTATCTCTGTAGGGTACACACACCAGATTCTGTCCAGCACCCCCAGAAGTGAGTATTTCTTCCAGAAAGAAGTAAGACAAAAGCCTACTGTCTCCATTTTGTACACACAACCCACCTGCAGCTAGGTGAACAGGGACGTACACCCTAAAGCGTTCCAGGCGCGTGTACTCCCGTTCTGTCCTCTTCGAGATAAGAGGTTCTTTCCGTCTTCAAACACCTTGGCTGTTTCTTTATCCCCAGGTACCATGGTTACGGCTGCTCCCACCAGCACAGCAACAACCCCTGTCTCCAGTCCCACAGGTAGGAACTCTCTCTGAAGTTGTTGCCAGCCGTTCCCGTAGTCACAGGCATAAATGAGGCACAGTGACAGGCAGCTGTGATCCCCATACATGGGAGATGGAAGAGAGAGGGTCAGGGCTTCGAGATCATCCATGGCTACAGAGTGAATTTCTTGCCAGCCTGGTGGCACGAGACCTTGTCTAAATAAACGCAATTATAGGGTTTATGTTGAAAATGTCATTGAGATACAGAACTTCAGGATGTTGACAGGAACATAAAAAGCGCCCAAGGAGCTGGGCGTGGTGGCGCACGCCTTTAATCCCAGCACTCGGGAGGCAGAGATAGGAGGATCGCCGAGAGTTCAAGGCCACCCTGAGACTACATAGTTAATTCCAGGTCAGCCTGAGCTAGAATGAGACCCTACCTCGCAAAAAAAAAAAAAAAAAAAAAGCGCCCAAGGGCTAGAGAGATGGCTTAGTGGTTAAGGCAATTGTCTGCGAAGCCTAAGGACCCATGTTCAAGTCTCCAGATCCCACATAAGCCAGACGCACAAAGGCAAGGCAAGCTCAAGGTCACACATGACCACTAGGTGGCGCATGCATCTGGAGTTCAATTTCAGTGGCTGAGGCCCTGGTGCACCAATTCTCACTCTCCCTCTGTCTCTCTCACTGTCTCTAAAATAAAAAAAATGAATTAAAAAAAATCAAAAAACACCCAAGTGTCATAGCCCAACACCACATATGTTCAATGGATAGGCAATGGTTGCGATTCTGCAATTTGGTAACTATTATTTAACTTCAGTTAGTTCAACTTTTTAAAACTATTTCATTTTTATTTACTTGAGAGAGAGAAAGGCAGAGAGAGAGAGAGGGAGAGAGAATGGGCACACCAGGGCCCCCAGCCACTGCAGACGAACTCCAGATACATGCGCTCCCTTGTGCATCTGGCTTACGTGGGTCCTGGAGAATTGAACTGGGATCCTTTGGCTTTGCAGGCAAATGCCTTAACTGCTAAGCCATCTCTCCAGCCCTCGATCAACTCTTGAATTTGTAAAGAACAACTTCTTGATCCATAAAGGGGATCCATAGTTGGAATCCCATACATGAATATACAAATCTGTGTTTCTTCCTTAAAAAAATATCTTATTTATTTGAGCGAGAGAGAACCAGAGAGAAAGAAGCAAAGAGACAGAGAGAGAGAGAGAATAGGGTTTTCATTGACATTTTCATACATAAATATTACTGGTTTTTTTTTTTGTTTTTTCGAGGTAGGGTGTCACTCTGGCTCGGGCTGACCTGGAATTCACTATGTCATCTCAGGGTGGCCTCAAACTCATGGCGATTGTCCTACCTCTGCCTCCCAAGTGCTGGGATTAAAGGCGTGCACCACGCCTGGCAAAATATTACATTTTGATTGTCTGCACCCAACATTACCTTTCCATGTCACCCCGATTCCACTGTATTCTTCTCACTACGCACCAGGGGTTACACTAGGGAAGAGAATGTCCCCACCTCCCCCAGCAAGCACTTAATTGTCATTGGCTCCTCAGAGAGAGGGCAAGTGTCATGTCAGAATGTCATCTGACCCTGTCACATTCAGGCCTTGTGCGGGTGACCACGGCTCCTGTGAGTTCTTGAGTGCAATGGCCTTGTCACTTCCAGACGAGAAGAGTTCCGGGCTGTTCCTCCCATCCTCTGCCTCTTTCTGTCCCATCCTCTTCAATGCCCCCTGATCCCTGAACAAGATGATGTATGTGTCCTGTGTAGGCTCAAACACTCATCAGACACTTATTTTTAGCACTTTCAGTAGATTGTTAAGGTAGGGTTGATTTTTTTTTTTTTTTTGCCCCCAAACATTATGGTCATTTCTGTATCTCATGATCACTTCCTATTTTTGTTCCTCCCCCCCCCCGCAGCCCCCGGGGTCTACAATGTTTTCATTGGGAAAACTGTCAAAATTGCCAGAAAGATTTCAAAATAGGGCAAGGAAAAATCCATCTGCCCACCACTGGGCTTCACTAGGTGTAGCAGACAGCTTCAGGTTCGCTGAGATAAACTTCCAGACCAGGCACAGTTATGGAGGAAGGGATATTATTTATTGAAGCTTACAAATCCAGGGGAAGTTCCATAATGGCAGAAGAAGCTGGCCTGCCTTCACAGGGCCAAGCAGAGAGAGAGAAAAACCAACCAAGCACACAGCACACAGAGCAAAGCTACAGCCAAAAACTCACACAGCACACTTCAGGAACTCCTGCTAGGCACACTTTGCATATCTTTACAATGGAATCTCAAACCCACCATTAACACCTTAGAACAGCCCCCCAGTGACATTGCCTCTAGGAAGGTGATCGTAGATGCAAACTATAAAGTAATAAAACATTGAATATATTGGGGGCCATATATTCCAACTACTGCACTAGGTAAAGCCCATCTGTCTTGTTTGACAAGAGCTCAATGAACTTCTGCTATCAGGTCACACAGGCCTGTCTAGAAGTCGCACGTCTGTGACACATTATCATGCACTCAAACTCACAGGGCTTATGTGGGAAATGTCACTGAGAAACGGCACTTGAAATGATGGCTCAGCAGTTAAGGCACTTGCCCGCAATGCCTAATGATCCAGGTTCAATTCCCAAGCACCCTCATAAAGCCAGATGCACAAAGTGGCACATGCATCTGGAGTTCGCCTGCAGTGGCTGGAGGCCCTGATGCACATATTTTCTCCATCTCTATCTCTCTCTCTTTCCCTGCAAATAAATAAAAATAAAGTTGTTTTTTTTTTTTGTTTTTTTTTTTTTTAAATCAGAATCTAGGGGCTGGAGAGATGGCTTAGCAGTTAAAATGCTTGCCTGCAAAGCCAAAGGACCCAAGTTTGGTTCCCCAGGACCCACGTCAGCCAGATGCACAAGGGGGTGCATACATCTGCAGCTTGTTTGCAGTGGCTGGAGACCCCAGCACACCCATTCTGTTGCTCTTTCTCTCCCTCTCTCAAATAAATTAATGAAAATATTTTAAAAATCGGAGTTTAATATAAAAGTTCCATCTCGTACATGTGACAAACAAGTGATATGCATATACTACTGGGCTCAGATTCATATTCAGTTCTCCCTTTTACCAGTGTGTAATTTAAAAACACTGTTCCTTGGGCTTTGCAGGCAAGCGCCTTAACCAATAAGCCAGCTCTCCGGCCCCCTAACCATTTCTCCAGACCGGCATGTTTATTGATTTAAAACTTTTAAGGGCCAGGAGCTGGCTTAATGGTTAAGGCACATGCCTTCAAAAGCAAAGGAAACAGGTTCAACTCCCCAGGACCCTAGTAAGCCAGATGCACAAGATGGCACATGTGTCTGGAGCTCGTTTGCAGCGGCTGGAGGCACTGATGCGCCCATTCTCTGGCGCGGCCTCCATCTCTGCCCACTCCTCAAATAAATAAATAAAAATTTTAGGCCTGGAGAGATGGCTTAGTGGTTAAGCACTTGCCTGTGAGGCCTAAGGAACCGGGTTTGAGACTCAATTTCCCCAGGACCCATGTAAGCCAGATGCACAAGGTGGCACATGCATCTGGAGTTCATTTGCAGTGGCTGGAGAGCCTGGTGTGTCCATCTCTCTCTCCTCTCTCTCTCTCTTCTCTCTGCATCTTTCTCCGTCTGTCACTCTCAAATAAATAAATAAAAATAAACACAATTTTTTAAAATTTAAATATTTTTTTAAAAAAGAAAAATGATTAGAGTAAAAAAAAAAAAAGCAGGAAAATAATGACATCTTTGGGCAATATGGACTTACTTATGCCTCATCCCAGTCCAAGTCCTGAAGGCTGTGCCCCCCAGGTGGTGTGAGTTTGGGGTCCCATCCCTGAGGAGACCAGGCTTCCTGAAGGAAGAACCCGCCAGTGCTGGGAGATTCACACAGGCACGTGTCATGTTCACGTTCACACAGCAGCATGAGGCTCAGCGGATGTGTTTCTCCCGCCCCACTGCAGTGCCCGGATCTGCTCTGGTGCCCTTCACCATCAACTTCACCATCACGAACCTGCAGTACGAGGACAGCATGGCTGCACCCGCATCCGGGAAATTCAACAGCACTCAGAGGATCCTGAAGGGCCTGGTGAGAGCCCAGCTCACTGCACACAGCCCCTCCCGCAGATGGGACCCAGTGTCCACGCCCGACCTCCCTGTGCCAGGCACCAGCTGGACACCCAACGTACCTTATCCCCCTCACTGATGCCAGCTCTGCTCCCCTCACCTCTGCCCGCACCCCTACTCCTGCAGCCTTGCACTGACGTCACCCTTGTCCTCCACCTCCCCAGCTCAGGCGCTTATTCAGTCAGACCAGTGTGGGGCCCCTGTATGTCGACTGCACGCTGACTTTGCTCAGGTGAGTCCTGGGAATAGAAGTGTCTCCAGACATAGGAATTTGTTCAACATCCTAACCCTGCCCTCCTAAGGTCATTGCTCAGGGAAATTCAGGAGACACTGGATTCTATATCAGCGTGCCCCTGATTCCACCACTTTCTCTGAGCTACCCCCACCGTCTGCAATCCATCAATACTGAATCCTCCCCTATCTATCCATTCTGAACTCCATCTTCCCCGCTCATTTCCTTTTCAACTTTAAAATCTGATTCCAGAGGCCAGGCGTGGTGGCACACCACTTTAATCCAGCACTTGAGAGACAGAGGTAGAAGGATTGTGTTGAGTTCCAGGCCACCTAAGACTACATAGTGAGTTCAGGTCAGCCCAGACTACAGCAAGACTCAACCTTGAAAAATCAAAAATAAATGAATGAATGAATTAATTAATTAAAATTAATCTACCCCCAGGATTTCTCTAAGGCATAGGGGTGCATGCCTTTAATCCAAGGTCTGAAGGACAAAGTTAAGAGGGTCCTTATGAGTCCCAGGCCACCCTGAGACTACAGAATAATTTCCAGGTTTGTCAGAGCTAGAATGACACCCCACCTTGAAAATAAATATATATATATATTTTTTTTTTCCTGAAATTAACCCTCAATTCTTCAATGACAATTCTGCATCTGGCTCATGAGTAACCTCCAATCTCCACCACATGAGAATGAAGATTTGAGATTTTACATTCATGAAAACATATGACTCCATGCCCACGCAGGGCCACCAGTCAGAGCACGCAGAGAGCCCACGCCTGGCTTTTCAGATCTGCACCCGAATCCCTCTTTCCCTCTGGACCCTTCCTGTCCTGTTCCCGCATCTCAGAATCCCTCCCTGGGAAACCCGTTCCTCATCAACTTCTTTCCTGTCTTTCTCAGTCCAGAGAAGAACGGAGCAGCTACAGGGGTGGACATGGTCTGCGCCCATCGCTCTGACCCCACTCGCCCCGAGCTGGACAGGGAGCGGGTGTACTGGGAGCTGAGCAGGCTGACTGCAGGCGTCACCAAGCTGGGCCCCTACACCCTGGACCACAGCAGTCTCTATGTCAATGGTGAGTAGAGACCACGTGTCCTGGGCTGTGGTCGAGTCCATGCGTCCCCACCCTCCATTTCCTCACCTTACCCAGCGTCATTACTGTTTTGATGATCTCTGCAGGTTACACACACCGGATCGTGCCCACCACCCCCACGTGTGAGTATCATGTCTTCCCGATTCTCCCTCACACCTTTGAGCTCTTCCCTCTGAGAGGAACGGAAACAAAAGCCCGTTGTCTCCTTTTCAAATACTCGTGTCACCTCCAGCCTGGGGTGAACAAAAATTTTGACTTTTAAAGGACCCAGACATTGGGCTAGAGGGATGGCTTAGAGGTTAAGGCGCTTGCCTGCAAAGCCAAAAGATCCATGTTCGACTCCCCAGGACCCATGTAAGCCAGATGCACAAGGGGGCGCATGCATCTGGAGTTTGTTTGCAGTGGTTAGAGGCCCTGGTGTGCCCATTCTCTCTCTCTCTCTCTCTGTGTCTCTCTCTCCCTACCTATTTCTATATTTCTCTCTCTCTCAAATAAATACATAATAAGAAAATATAAAACACAATAAAAGGACCAGACATGGGTCCCCTTCCTGGCATCTTTACACAGACTGTGTCCCCACTCCAAACACTTGGGTACTTTTCCTCCCCAGCTTCTCCGGTGAAATTTGTGTCTTCAACGACGTCCACCACCTTCTCCAGTCCCCCTGGTAAGCAGTCTTCTCTGCAAAGGGGCGTCCAGTTGTCCTGGTCACTGCAGGAGCAGGAGGGAGGGGGGAGCAGGTGGACCGTGGCACAGAAGCCCCGGGATGCAGCCTGGTGACTGTCACAGGGTGTTTCCAGGTGACTGAGATCTCTTTCAATACCATTCCCAACCCCGGCACCCAGCATTCCACAATGGCGTAGTTTGAATGTGAGTGCCTGTTCCCCCATAGCCTCGGGGATGTTTGAGGAAGGTGAAGCCTCCTACTTAAGTCTCCAGCACCCTGCTGGACGGTGTGTCCCTGGGCCTGATCTTGTAGAGCACCCTAAGGTGTGTGAGCAGCAGTCTGAGCTCTGGCTGTTTACACGCGCTGCTGGCGCTGCTTGTCGCCATTGTGTCTCTGTGCTGTGGGTGTGAGGAAGGGAGCCAGCTGCTTCTGCCATTGGTGTCTTCCCCTGGATTCTGTAAACCTGAACTGAACCCTTCTGCCCCCTCTGCTGATCCTAGCTGGTGTTTGTCCAGCCACGAGAAGGAGCTGCAACACAGGCTGTTATGCAGAAGCCATTTCTGAAACCTTGAGGTTTCTACTGACTTCTAGAAGTATGCAAACCAGCAAACAGCTAGCTGAGATCACATTTGAGCAGTCGCTTCTGCATCAGAAACCAAGTCAGAAAGTGAGGAGTTGCTGGGCTGGGAAAGATGGCTTAGCAGTTAAGGTGCTTGCCTGGGAAATCTAAGGACCAGGGTTTAATTGCTCAAGACCCACAAAAGGCAGATGAACAAGGTGGTGACTGTAACCTGAGTTCATATGCAGTGGTCAGAGGCCCTGGTGCGCCATCTCTCTCCCTGAAAATAAATGAAAATAAAATATTTATTTAAAAAAATCAGAATTGGGCTACAGAGATGGTTCCACGGTTAAGATCTTGTCAGTAAAACCTAATGACCCAGGATCAACCCCCTAGAACCCATATAAAGCCAGGTACACAAGGAGATTCTTGTGTTTGGAGTTCATTTGCAGTCAATGGAGGCCCTAGAGATCTCTCTCTCTCTCTCTTCTTTGAAATAAATTTTTAAAAATCAGAAAATAGGAGATGGAGAGATGGCTTAGCAGTTAAGGCATTTGCCTGCAAAGCCAAAGGAGCCAGGTTCCATTCCCTGGGACCCACGTAAGTCAGATGCACAAGGGGGCGCATGCATCTGTACCTCATTTGCAGTGGCTGGAACCCCTGGTACACCCATTCTCTTCTTCTCTCTCTCTCTTTCTCTCCCTGTCTCTCTCGACTAAATAAATATAATTTTTTTAAACATCAGAATCTAATATAAAGGCTTAATCTCATACACAATAATACACAAGTAATATGCATATAATAATGTTACTCATGTTCATATTCAGGCCGGCCTTAACCACAGTGTATAGGCTACAGAAAATTATGCCATACCTCATTGACATGGGTTTTACATCTGAAAATAGGTATCACAATAAAATCACTAGCCAAAGCAATACCCATTTTTGAACATAGTCAGCACGCCATTAATCCCAGCACTCGGGAGGCAAAGTATGAGAATCACCGTAAGTTCAAGCCCACCCTGAGACTACAGAGGGAATTCCAGGTCAGCCTGGACTAGTGTGAGACCCTACCTTGAAAAACCAAAAAAACAAAAACAAAACAAAACAAAAAAAACAGTTAGACATGTCAAAGTAAAGGATATGTGCTTCCTCAAAGAGATTTTCTGAGAGAGAAGGAAGTGGCACACCAGGGCCTGCAGCCACTGCAATCAGACTGCATACCTGGGCCTTCCACCTTGTGAGCATGTGTGACCTTGTGTACTTGCATCACCTTGTGCATCTGGCTTACATGGGATCTGCAGAGTGGAACATTGGTCTTTGGGCTTTGCAGACACGTGCCTTAACCACTAAGCCATCTCTCTATCCCTCAATCAATAAACATGCAGGTCTCAGAACAATGATTAGAATAAAAGCTAAAAATGAGTAAGAAGTGACATCTTTAGGAATTTGGGCCATATGGACTTACCCCTCAGCCCGCTCCAACAGACCGTCCCTACACACTAAGGCTGTGCCTCCCAGGTGGTGTGAGTTTGGGGTCCATCCCTGAGGAGACCAGGCTTCCTGAAGGAAGAACTCGCCAGTGCTGGGAGATTCACACAGGCACGTGTCATGTTCACGTTCACACAGCAGCATGAGGCTCAGGGGATGTGTTTCTCCCGCCCCACTGCAGTGCCCGGATCTGCTCTGGTGCCCTTCACCATCAACTTCACCATCACGAACCTGCAGTACGAGGACAGCATGGCTGCACCCGCATCCGGGAAATTCAACAGCACTCAGAGGATCCTGAAGGGCCTGGTGAGAGCCCAGCTCACTGCACACAGCCCCTCCCGCAGATGGGACCCAGTGTCCACGCCCGACCTCCCTGTGCCAGGCACCAGCTGGACACCCAACCTACCTTATCCCCCTCACTGATGCCAGCTCTGCTCCCCTCACCTCTGCCCGCACCCCTACTCCTGCAGCCTTCCACTGACGTCAACCTTGTCCCCCACCTCCACAGCTCAGGCGCTTATTCAGTCAGACCAGTGTGGGGTCCCTGTACGTCGACTGCACGCTGACGTGGCTGAGGTGAGTCCTGGGAATAGCAGGCCAGAAATGCCTAGAAGTGTTTCCAGACTTAGGAATTTGTTCAGCATCCTACCCTGCCCTCCTAAGGTCATTGCTCAGAGAAATTCAGGAGACACTGGATTCTATACCAGCGTGCCCCTGATTCCACCACTTTCTCTGAGCTACCCCCACCGTCTGCAATCCATTAATACTGAATCCTCCCCTACCTATCCATTCTGAACTTCCTCTTTTCTTTCCTCATTTTGAAATAAATAGCATTTCCTTTTCAACTTTAAAATCTGTCCCCAGAGGTCAGGTGTGGTGGTGTATCCCTTTAATCCCAGCACTTGGGAGGCAGAGGTAGAGGGATTGTGGTGAGTTCCAGGTCACCTAAGACTACATAGTGAATTCCAGGTCAGCCTGGACCACAGCAAGACTCTACCTTGAAAAATCAAAAATGAATGAATGAATGAATGAATGAATTAAAATAAATCTGTTACCAGTATTTCTCTGAGGCGTAATGGTGCACGCTTTTAACCCAAACTCTGAAGGACAAAGGTAGGAGGGTCCTTATGAGTCCCAGGCCACCCTGAGAGTATGGAGTAAATTTCAGGTTTGTCTGAGCTAGAGTGACACCCTACCTTGAAAATAAATAAATAAATAAATAAATAAATTTTCCCCTGATTGTATCCTTAATACCTCAATGACAATTCTTCATGTGACTCATGACTAACGTCCAATCTCCACCACATGAGAATGAAGATTTGAGTTTTTACATTCATGAAAACATGTGACTCCATGTCCACGCAGGGCCACAAGTCAGAGCACTCAGAGAGCCCACGCCTGGCTTTTCAGATCTGCACCCGAATCCCTCTTTCCCTCTGGACCCTTCCTGTCCTGTTCCCGCATCTCAGAATCCCTCCCTGGGAAACCCGTTCCTCATCAACTTCTTTCCTGTCTTTCTCAGTCCAGAGAAGAACGGAGCAGCTACAGGGGTGGACATGGTCTGCGTCCATCGCTCTGACCCCACTCGCCCCGAGCTGGACAGGGAGCGGGTGTACTGGGAGCTGAGCAGGCTGACTGCAGGCGTCACCAAGCTGGGCCCCTACACCCTGGACCACAGCAGTCTCTATGTCAATGGTGAGTAGAGACCACGTGTCCTGGGCTGTGGTCGAGTCCATGTCCCCACCCTCCATTTCCTCACCTTACCCCAGCGTCATTACTGTTTTGATGATCTCTGCAGGTTACACACACCGGATCGTGCCCACCACCCCCACGTGTGAGTATCATGTCTTCCCAATTCTCCCTCACACCTTTGAGCTCTTCCCTCTGAGAGGAACGGAAACAAAAGCCCGTTGTCTCCTTTTCAAATACTCGTGTCACCTCCAGCCTGGGGTGAACAAAAATTTTGGCTTTTAAAAGGACCCAGACATTGGGCCTGAGAGATGGCTTAGTGGTTAAGGCGCTTGCTTGCAAAGCCAAAATTCCCAGGTTCGACTCCCCAGGACCCACGTAATCCAGATGCACAAGGGGGCGCATGCATCTGGAGTTCATTTGCAGTGGCTGGAGGCCCTCGTGCACCTATTCTCTCTCTCTCTCTCTCTCTCTGTGTTGTAAATAAATGAATTTTTTTTTTAAAAAGTAACCAGTTCCCTATCTGACCCAGTTAAGAAACTGAACAAAAGACTTATCTTAATAAATTCTCTTCCTTCCTTTCGTTTTCTTTTTTAAAAAAGGCATTTTCAAAACTTTTTTTTTTCTTGGTTTATTCGCAAACCAGAGAAAGAGAGACACAGAGAGAGAGAGAAACAATGGCCACTCCGGAGCACAGTGTCTCTGCAAACCAATTCCTGATGCATGTGCCACTTTAGGCATCTGCCTTCATGTGGGTACTGGGGACTCGAAGTCAGCCTCTTAGGGTTTGCAGGCGAGCACCTTAACCGCCGAGCCATCTCCCCAATCCCTATTCTTCTTTTCTTAAACATATATAATTTTTTAATGTTTTAATTTAATATGTATGTATGTATGTATGTATGTATGTATGTATGTATATATTGGTTTTTTGAGGTAGGGTCTTACTCTAGCACAGGCTGACCTGGAATTCACTACGTAGTCTCAGGGTGGCCTCGAACTCATGGCAATCCTCCTACCTCTGCCTCCTGAGTGCTGGAATTAAAGGCGTGTACCACCACGCCCGGCTTTTTAACATATTTTTATCCGTGTGTGTGTGTGTGTGTGTGTGTGTGTGTGTGTGTGTGTTGGCATACCAGGGTCTGTTGCTACTACAAGCAAAAGGTGCTTGTGTTACATTTGCACTATGTGATTGCTAGGGCATTATGTCTTGGCTTGCCAGGTTTTTTTTTTTTTTTTTTTTTTTTTTTTTTTGGAGAGAGACACAGAGAGAGAGGGAGAGGAAGACAGAGGACAGAGATGGGCGCGCCAGCAGTGTCTCAGCTGCTGTGAACGAAATCCAGATGCGTGCGCCCCCTTGTGGTCAAGTGCAGCATTGCGCCCTTGCCTCACTTTGCATCTGGCTAGACGTGGAACCTGGAGATTGGAACCAGCGTTCTTAGGCTTAGGAGGCAGGCGCCTTAAGCCCTGAGCCATCTCTCCAGCCCCAGCTTGGTTTTTTTTTTCGTAGGGTTACAGTGTAGTTCAGGCTGACCTGGAATTCACTATGTAGTCGCAGGGTGGCCTCGAACTCAAGGTGGTCCTCCTCCCTCTGCCTCCCAAGTGCTGGGATTAAAGGCGTGTGCCACCATTCCTGGCTGGCTTGCCAGCTTTTCTAAATAAGCTTCTTTAAACACTGAGCCATTTCCCCAGTTCTGAATATTCATCTGGAATAGTTACGGGATAGGACTTTAGTGTTTTTGCTCATTTGGAGGCGTTTTATTATTTTTTTTTTCATGTGCATGTACGTGGTGTGAGTGCTTGTGTATGTATATGTTTGTATGTGCATGGCATACATGTTTATGAGTGCCAGGACCAATGTAAGCCAGATGCACAGGGTGGCTCATGTGTCGGGAGTTCATTTGCAGCTGCTGATGACCCTGTCATGCCCATTCTCTCTAAATAAATAAATACAATTTTTTAAAAATCTTTTAAAAAATAAGATGGAAGTCCAGTGTGGTGGTGCACGCCTTTAATCCCAGCACTTGGGAGACAGAGGTCGGAGGATCGCCATGAGTTCAAGGCCACCCTGAGACTGCATAGTGAATTCCAGGTCAGCCTGGACTAGAGTGAGACCCTACCTCAAAAAGACAAAAAAAGCCGGGCGTGGTGGCTCACGCCGTTAATCCCAGCACTTGGGAGGCAGAGGTAGGCGGATTGCCGTGAGTTCGAGGCCACCCTGAGACTACATAGTTAATTCCAGGTCAGCCTGGAACAGAGTGAAACCCTACCTCGAAAAACCAAAAAAAAAAAAAAAAAAAAAAAAAAAAAAAAAATTATTTATTTATTTTTTAAAAAGATTTTATTTTTATTTATTTATTAGAGACAGAGGAGAGGGAGAGGGAGAATAGGCGCACCAAGGCCTCCAGCCCCTGCAAACAAACTCCAGACACATGCACCCCCTTGTGCATCTGACTTACGTGGGACCTGGAGAATCAAACCGGGGTCCTTAGGCTTCACAGGCATGTGCCTTAACTGCTAAGCCATCTCTCCAGCCCTATTTACTCATTTTTGAGAGAGAGAATGGGTGTTCCAGAACCTCCAGCCACTGCAAGCAAACTCCAGATGCACCCATCACCTTGTGCACCTGGTTTATGTGGGTGCTGAGGAATTGAACCTGGGTCCTTAGGCTTCACAGGCAAGTGACTTAATGGCAAAGCCATCTCTCCAGCCCCGATATGTATCTTTTATTAAAGTGCATGTGTTGAGCCGGGTGTGGTGGCGCACGCCTTTCATCCCAGCCCTGGGAGGGGAGGCAGAGGTAGGAGGATCACCATGAGTTCGAGGCCACCCTGAAACTACTGAGTGAATTCCAGGTCCGCCTGGGCTAGAGCGAGACCCTCCCTCGAAAAAACAAAATGCGTGTGTATGTATGTTCATACGTATGTCGGTACGCATGTGTGTCAGCACATGTCTGTGCAGGTGTGTACATGTGCATGGGGTCAGAGGACGATCGGCATTATCCCCACTACTGATGATGATGTTGGGCATGGTTGGTTGTTGGGCATGGTTGGTTGTTGGGCATGGTTGGTTGTGCCTATAATCCCAGGACTGGGGAGGCAGACACAGTGAGCTCTCTGGAGCTAGCTGGCCAGCCGCGTAGTCTAATCGGTGTGCACCAGGACAATGAGAGACAGGTGGACCCCGCGGATAACGAGCCTTGAACCAGGGCCCTTAGGCTTCATAGGCAAGCGTTTAACCGCTAAGCCATCTCTCCAGGCCCGCAATAAGGGATTTTTAACACAAGGTCCTTTAAAACCCACCATTAGCTTTATGGTAAGATGTTGTAAAAGCTTTCAGTGCATAACAAATGACCCTGACATTTAGTGGCTTCTGTAAGGAAAGTGTAAGAGCTGAGGAAAGTTTAGTTTGTCACTGGGGAGTGGACAAGCCTGTCAAGGCCATGCTTCTGAAGTGTTATGGCTTCTTGGCCTTAGGGATAACCATTAACTCTTTAGTTCCCTCTAGTTTTCAAGGAAGGCTATTAACCCTTCAGGTTCTAGGAACCAGCACGTGGGTCAGCTGGGCAGTACCAATGATCTTATGTCAGCTTTATTTCCCCCCTGAGACCACATAATAATAATAATAATGGTAATAATTATTACTATCATTATCATTTTTTATGGTTTGATATTTTTTATATTTATTTATTTATTTATGTGAGACAGAGAGAGGGAAAGAGAGGGAGGGTGAGAATGGGCGCACCAGGGCCTCTGGCCACTGCAAACGAACTCTGGATGCGAGCGCCCCCTTGTGCATTGGGCTTACGTGGGACCTGGACAATCTAATCGGGGTCCTTAGGCTTCACAGGCATGCGCCTTAACTGCTAAGCCATCTCTCTAGCCCTGGTTTGATATTTTAAAATATATTTTATTCATTTATTTGAAAGAGAGAAAGAGGCAGAGAGAGAGAGAGAGGGAGAAATGGGCATGCCAGGGCCTCCAGCCACTGCAAATGAATTCCAGATGCATGTGCCCCCTTGTGCATCTGGTTAACGTGGGTCTTAGAGAATTGAACTGGGATCCTTTGGCTTTGCAGGCAAAGGCCTTAACCACTAAGCCATCTCTCCAGCCCCTGGTTTGATATTTTTTGATTAGTATACCCAATACTAGGCTCCATTATGACATCATTTGCTTTTGCTGTTTTCCCCCTTCGACATCTGGTAGTCCCCCCCCAACCCCACAATCACCAGTAGCTTATTTTTTACTTTCACGTCCCATGTGGTCTAGGACCCTCCCTCAACACTAATAAGCCCTCTTTTTTTGTTTGTTTGTTTGGTTTTTCGGTTTTTCGAGGTAGGGTCTCGCTCTAGCCCAGGCTGACCTGGAATTCACTATGTAGTCTCAGGGTGGCCTCAAACTTACGGCGATCCTCCTACCTCTGCCTCCCGAGTGCTGGGGTTAAAGGCGTGCGCCACCACGCCCGGCTTTTTTTCAATAAATGTCATATCCACCTGCAGACAAACTTTCATTCCACATCTCTCAACCCGCCCAGAACTCAGTTACCTTAATTCAAAACTCAAAAAAAAAAAAAAAAAAAATCACCCTCCAACACTTCAAGGAAAAAAAACAAAAGCATAGGGGAGAACTTTCTTAACAGGATTCCAGGAGCACAGGAAATCACACCACAGATTGAAAATGGGCTTCTTTGGGGGAACTCTCCCCTGCACATGGGCCAGGTGTTTCGGCTC
This sequence comes from Orientallactaga sibirica, assembly GCA_036365145.1. NCBI lineage: Eukaryota > Metazoa > Chordata > Mammalia > Rodentia > Dipodidae > Orientallactaga > Orientallactaga sibirica. The sequence continues at coordinate 3,923,357 of JAEOAD010002037.1, read as the reverse complement.
GTGGGGGATGCGTCACTGCTGGCTGGGGCTGCCCCACTTGGCTTGCACTTATTCATCCCAGCAGGAGAGCTCCAGATTGTTGGTATGGTGGTCTCAGGATTCCTAGAATCAGGAAAGAAAGCCAGGCATAGTGGCACACGGCTTTAATCCCAGCACTCGGGAGGCAGAGGTAGGAGGATCGCCATGAGTTCGAGGCCACCCTGAGACTACAGAGTGAATTCCAGGTCAGCCTGGACCAGAGCGAGACCCTACCTCAAAAAACCAAAAAAAAAAAAAAAGCCGGGCGTGGTGGCGCACGCCTTTAAACCCAGCACTTGGGAGGCAGAGGTAGGAGGATCACTGTGAGTTCAAGGCCACCCTGAGACTACATAGTGAATTCCAGATCAGCCTGGACTACAGTGAAACCCTACCTCGAAAAACCAAAAAAAAAAAAAAAAAAAAAAAAAAAAGGTAAAATGGGCTGGAGAAGTGGCCTAGTGATTAAGGCATTTGCCTGTAAAGCCAAAGGACCCAGGTTCAATTTCCCCAGGACCCACATAAGACAGATGCACAAGGGGCACATGCATCTGGAGTTTGTCTGCAGCAGCTAGGGGCCCTGGCATGCCCATTCTCTCTGTGTCTCTCTTCTCTCCCTCTCTCTCTCTCTGCTTGCAAATAACTAAATAAGATTAAAAAAAAAAAGAAAGAAAGAAAGAAAGAAAGAAAGAAAGAAAAAAGGAAAGACCTTGGTGTTCTCCAAGCCCTTATGTCTCTGTATGTAGCCAACGTCAGGCAGACCCAAGAAGCGTCAAAGTCATCTCTTCTCTTTGCGAAAGAGGCCACAGGAGTGTAGATACGGGGGAGCAAAGAATGTGGCTATTTATAAAAGTCTATCTCAAGTACCTTCCAGGACCAGGCATCTGGTGGCCACGTCGTTGGCCCTTAAGGCACCAAGTTGCACCCTGTGTCAGGATGAAGCACAATAGTCGAGGGACACCTAGGACCATTGCTTTCTTCCCAGAGCGCAGAGAATAGCAGTGAAAACAGACACAGCTACAAAGAACTGATGTTATTCTGACTGATTTGGGGCCACGTATGTGGGGGAAGGCCTATGTCCATTACCAGGCATGATGCAGCGGATCTTTCTACCCCTGCTTCAGCCACAGGACCACCCTTTCACTCGTTCCCCCTCAACTTCACAATCACCAACCTGCATTACAAGGACGACATGCAGGCCCCAGGCTCCTGGAAGTTCAATACCACAGAGAAGGTCCTGCAGCACCTGGTAAGAGCCCTGTGAATCGCTTTCCTGCCCGTCTACCCTATTCCAGCCTTGCCCCATTTCCTAAGCCCTACCTCCCTTTCTCTAGAACGATCCGCCCTCCCTCCAGCCTCCCTCTCTCTGGTCCTGCCAATCTTTTTCCAGCCCTAGCTCTCCGACCTCCTCTCTAGCCCTACCTCCCTCTCTCCAGTCTCCTCCACCTCTCTCTGGCCCAACTACCCTCATCTGTCCTAAGCCCACCTCACTACAGCCCTGCCCACCTCGCTTCAGCCCCACGCCTGCCTGTATCTCCCCCTGGTGCAGCTTCCATGCACCTACGCTCTGCCTCACCAATGGAAGTCCATTCCATGCCAGCCTAAGCGCCATCCTCTCATGCCATCCCATCTCCTCACCTCCCACTCTCTCTTCACAGCTTGAACGCTTGTTCAAGAACACCAGTGTTGGCCACCTGTACACTGGCTGCAGACTGACATTGCTCAGGTGAGTCCTTCGAACAGCAGCACTCCATGGCTTCCTTTGGTACTCCGGGGCCTAGCAACATGGCTGCTTCCTTCCTAGCCCCCTTGCTGATGTTGTCAGCACGTCTAAGAGACAATGGCTCCATCACAAAGGCATCTTCTGATCCCGTCGCACACTACCCTGCAGCTTTCCTCTTTCCACAGAAGGCCCCCTGCAGAATTGGACCCCTACCTGGGTCACACTGTACAAAGCAACCTTCTTCCTTCTCCTTCAGAAGAGAATTTTCTTTTCTTTTCTTTTTTTTTTTTTTGATTTTCATTTATTTATTTGAAAGAGAGAGAAGGAGAGAGAAAGAGGCAGACAGGGAATGGGCATGTCAGGGCCTCCAGCCACTGCAAACAAACTCTAGATGCATGTGCCCCTTTGTGCATCTGGCTTACATGGATCCTGGGGTGTTCAACCAGGGTCCTTTGGCTTTGCAGGCAAATGCCTTAACTGCTAAGCCATCTCTCCAGCCCTTCTTTTCTTTCTTTTTTTTTTTTATTTTTTTTTTATGAGAGAGAGAGAGAATTGGCACACCAGGGCCTCCAGCCACTGCCATCGAACTCCAGATGCATGCGCCACCTTGTGCACGTGTGCGACCTCGCAAGCTTGCAGCATCCCATGTGTCTGGCTTACGTGGGACCTGGAGAGTCAAATGTGGGTCCTGAGGCTCTGCAGGCAAGCTCCTTAACCACTAAGCCATCTCTGCAGCCTGGAAGAGAAACTTCTCCAGATTCTCAATCATGCCTGAGACAGCTCTCAAGATCAATGCTCTATCCCCCCTATTCCAGACATCATCTGTTTCAACCAGGGATGCAAATTTCAGCCTTAAGAATTTTTTTTATTTTTTATTTTTTAGAGAGAGACACAGAGAGAGACAGACGGAGAGGGAGAGGGAGACAGATAGAGAATGGGCACGCCAGCAGTCTCTCAGCTGCTGCGAATGAAATCCAGATGCGTGCGCCCCCTTGTGGTCAAGTGTGGCATTGCGCCCTCGCCTCACTTTGCATCTGGCTAAACGTGGGACCTGGAGATTGGAACCGGTGTTCTTAGGCTTAGAAGGCAGGCGCCTTAACCGCTAAGCCATCTCCCCAGCCCAGCCTTAAGAATTTAATAACACTTCCCCCATCTACTTTACCAGAAGGCAGTACACTCCAGATATCTATGTGTGACCTGCAACTCCCTACCAGGTTTGCCATTTCTCTGGAGCCTTCATGTCCTGTTCCCCTCTGCCCCCCAAAATCCCAGAACATATTTTTAATGTTTTCATGAACACATATTTGTTATATTTAATGGGTTTCATTATGCCGTTTTCACATGTGTATTTAATGTATCTTGGTCATATTAACTCCCCTTAAATTCATTCTTCTCTGGTGATTCCCTTTCTCTCTCCAACTGCTCGTGCCCCTTCTACAGTTTTTTTTTTTTAAAATTTTTTTTACTTTATTTATTTTTGGAGAGAGAGACAGACAGAGAGAGAGGGCGAGGAAGACAGATAGAGATGGGCGCGCCAGCAGTGTCTCAGCTGCTGTGAACGAAATCCAGATGTGTGCGCCCCCTTGTGGTCAAGTGCGGCATTGCGCCCTTGCGTCACTTTGCATCTGGCTAAACGTGGGACCTGGAGTTTGGAACTGGCGTTCTTAGGCTTAGCAGGCAGGCACCTTAACCGCTAAGTCATATCTCCAGCCCACTGTCTACAGTTTTTATGACCCAATGACTTTAACTAAGGTTTCAGACAGGAGCATGAGTGAGGGATGATTTACAGAAACGTGAGCACCTTGACAGTGGCTACATCACTGAAGAAAATGCCCCCCTCCCCCGTTAGCTACGTAGAGATAGATTTTCTGTAAGTGCAGAGACTTATCACTAGTCAAAGAACTGACAGTAAGTGATTGATGAGTGCTTAGTCACAAATGGGGTGTCTGTAACATGTGTGCGCACACACACACACACACACACCTGAACTTCCAAGGCTCAGGAACGAACACCGAAGGGGTAGAAAGACTGTAAGTGCTGGAGGAAGGGGTGGGATATTGTGGAACACTGTCTTCTGGGGGTGACATGGATGCTGCGTCCACGAACTCACAGTAATTATGATTAAACTGCACAAGACTGGGTCTGTGAACATCCTGTCATGGGGCGTGGGGAGAACATGGAGCAAACTATTTTTAATTTTTTTAAAATTATTTATTGCATTTGAGAGAGAGAGAGAATGGGCACACCAGGACCTCTAGCCACTGCAAACAAACTCCAGACACCTGCACCCCTTGTGCAGATGTGTGCGCCCCCTTGTGGTCAAGTGCGGTATTGCGCCCTTGTGTCACTTTGCATCTGGCTAAACGTGGGATCTGGAGATTGGAACCGGCGTTCTTAGGCTCAGCAGGCAGGCGCCTTAACCACTAAGCCATCTCTCCAGCCCACTGGCTTATGTAGATCCTGGGGAATTAAACCTGAGTCCTTTGGCTTCACAGGCAAATGCCTCAACCACTAAGTCATCTCTCCAACCCCCAAACTATCACATATATATATATATATATATATATATACATATATATGGACAGAAAAAGGCTGTACTGGGAACTGAGCCAGGCCACCCATGGCGTCACACAGATGGGGTCCTATGTGTTGGACCAGGATAGCCTCTATGTCAATGGTGAGCAATGGCTACCTGTGGACATATGTATTGCAGAGTCCACGGATGGATCTCACTCTCTTTCCTGATCCCTACAGGTTACACCAATGAGATGACAGTGACCACCCTGGACATGGTCTGTACCTGAGCTCCTGTTCCCATCTGCAGGATGCAGACCCCACAGCACCATCTGCAAAAGCAGACGTGGACAGAAAAACTGTAAAACACGCTGTACTGGTTATGTGGAACTGAGCCAGGCCACCCTGGGTTTGCTGGCCAGAATCACACAGATGGGGTCCTATGTGTTGGACCAGGATAGCCTCTATGTCAATGGTGAGCAATGGCTACCTGTGGACATATGTATTGCAGAGTCCACGTTTCTTCCTCCAAGATCTTTGTCCTTCTCCACCTTCCAGCATGTTCTCAGTCTCCTTCCTGATCCCTCTCTGCAGGTTACACCAACGAGATGACAGTGACCACCCACGTTTAGCCAGGCGGAAGAGTACTGCCGCACTGACCCTGAGCACCTGTTCATTCTACAGGAAAGGGAGAATCTTTCTCCCTCTCTAGCTCTCTCTATATATACCTCTCATTAAAAAAATCCCGGCGTGGTGGTACATGCCATCCCAGCAAAGAGGAAGCAGACTGAGCATCGTTAGGATCCAAGCCAGAAAGTCACTGTAAAAACACGTCTTCAGTGTGAATCACGCCTCTGTTGTTATGTGGACATAAAAATACCACTAAGTGGAGCTGGATAGAGGTAATTCAGTCAGTAAGGCACACACATGAGGACCTGGGTTTGCTGTCCAGAATCCATGTAAAAAAAAAACAACCCAAAGCCGGGCGTGGTGGCGCATGCCTTTAATCCCAGCACTCGGGAGGCAGAGGGAGGAGGATTGCTGTGAGTTCGAGGCCACCCTGAGATTACAGAGTGAATTCCAGGTCAGCCTGGGCTAGAGTGAAACCCTACCTTAACAAAACATAAACAAGAAAGAGAGTAAGCAAAAGAAAGAGAGAGAGAATTGATGTGCCAGGGCCACCAGCCACTGCAATCAGACTCCAGACACGTGCACCACTTTGTGCACATGTGTGACCTTGCACGCTTGAGTCACTTTGTGCATCTGGCTTACATGGGACCTGGAGATTTGAACATGAGTCCTTAGGCTTTGCAGGCAAGTGCCTTAACCGCTAAGCCATCTCTCTAGTCCTGGCTTTTTCTTTCAAATGCAAGAGGAGCAAGAGTGAGAATGAGAGAAAAAAATTGGTGCACCGGGGCCTCCAGCCACCATAATTGAACTCCGCATGCTTGTGCCACCTAGTGGGCATGTGCAACCTTGTGTACTTGTGTCACCTTTGTGCGTCTGGCTCACGTGGGATCTGGGGAGTCGAACATGGGTCCTCAGGCTTCACAGGCGAGTGCCTTAACCACTAAGCTGTCTCTCCAGCCCTGCTTTTTCTTTTTTAATTTTTTTTTTTTTTTTGGTTTTGCAAGGTAGGGTCTCACTCTGGTCCAGGCTGACCTGGAATTAACTATGTAGTCTCAGGGTGGCCTCGAACTCTCGGCAATCCTCCTGCCTCTGCCTCCCAAGTGCTGGGATTAAAGGCGTGTGCCACCACACCCGGCTTTCTTTTTTAATTTTTGATGATTCCATACTGGTATCTGATATGTTATGTTACGATGGTCCTGTCCATCCCCATTGTCCTCTCTTATCTCTCTCCCACTAAATACCTTTCTCGTCCCAACTAATTCCCTTGCTACTTTTATGTCTATTTTTTGTGACCCACTGGGTTAAATTAAGGTTTGCTTGTGTAAGTGAAAGGAGTATGGGCAACTTGCCCACACTGGGGAACATGGCTTCTCTTTGTCCAGCCATATTACATATTAGTTCCTAAGGGTAGGGTAGAGGCTCATGGGTCCTTCTAGAATATATTATGGAATGTTGAAAGGCACAATTTTTTTTGTTGTTTTTTTGTTTTGTTTTGTTTTGTTTTGTTTTGTTTTGTTTTGTTTTGTTTTGTTTTGTTTTGTTTTTCGAGGTAGGGTCTCAGTCTAGCTCAGGCTGACCTGGAATTCACTATGTCATCTCAGACTGGCCTCAAACTCATGGTGATCCTCCTTCCTCTACCTCTCTCCCGAGTGCTGGGGTTAAAGGCGTGCACCACCACACCCAGCAGCACAATCTTTTCTTAAAATATTTTATTTACTTGGGGTTGGAGAGATGGCTTAGCAGTTAAGGCATTTGCCTGTGAAGTCTAAAGATCTCGGTTCGATTTTCCAGGTCCCACGTAAACCAGATGCACATGGTGGCGTGTGAGTCTGGAGTTCATGTGCAGTGGCTGGAGACCCTGGCACGCTCATTCCCACTCTCTATTTCTCCCCCCCACTCTAATAAATAAATAAAAATAAATAAATAAATAATCTTTTTAAAATATTGTATTTACTTATTTTGGCCAGGCGTGGTGGCGCACGCCTTTAATCCCAGCATTCGGGAGGCAGAGGTAGGAGGATTGTCGTGAGTTCGAGGCCACCCTGAGACTACATAGTGAATTCCAGGTCAGCCTGAGCTAGAGTGAGACCCTACCTCGAAAAAAAAACAAAACAAAATAAATAAAAATATACATATACATATATATATATACACATATTTGTACTTATTTTGAAAGAGAAGAGAGAGAGAGAGAGAGAGAATGGGTGTGCCAGGGCCTCCAGCCACCGCAAACAAATTCAAGATGCAAGTTCCACCTTGTGCATCTGGCTTACATGGGCTCTGGGGAATTGAACCTGTGTCCTTTGGCTTTGCAGGCAGGCACCTTAGCTGCTCAGCCATTTCTCCAGCCCAGTAGGCACTGTCTTGTGCGGGAAACCAGAGCTGCTTTTGAGTTCATGAGTAGTGGCCATTGTTGTCTAGAAGAGAGCCTTTTGCAGCCCTCCTCCCCATCCTTCGACTCCCACATTCAGGCCACACCCTCTTTGATAAAGTGCCCTGAGCCTTGGAGGGCAAATAGAAATGTCCTGCCTGTTTAGGGCTGAGCACACAACGGTCACGTGCTGTCAGTGCTTCAGTCAGCTGTGTGTTTCTGCGTTAAGATCTTTCTGCCAAAGATCCTTCTGTGACTAAGGCTGAGGACAGCACTAATCTGTCACCTGTGGACTCCTTCGCGCATCTGAGGCTCCACCTGTAGCGTATAATAGTCCAATTTCACAACAGCTCATTCGGGCCTTGGTTCTAAAGTACCTTCGGCATGGCGATGAGCCCAGTGAGGTGACCACTGGTATCAGGCCGGCCATTCCAGAACCTTCCTGATCCCTGTTAACCATTAGAGGCCTGCCTCAATATGTCCTCTTGTGTCCCTTTTCTGATTCAGCCATAGGGCCACCCCTGGTGTCATTCGTCCTTAACTTCACCCTTACCAACCTGCCTTACAAAGAGGACATGCAGCCTCCAGGCTCTTGGAAGTTCAATGTCACTGACATGGCCCTGCAGCGCTTGGTGAGCGTCCCACTCATCTTCCTTATGCCTGCCCACTTAGGCAAGCCCTGCTCACGAAGTCAGCCCACCCACCCGTGACGGCTCTGCCTCTGCCTCTCAGGCTGTCTCGTTCCCTTGCTCTTCCCTCCACAGCTGGAACCCTTATTCAAGAACACCAGTGTGGCCCCCCTGTACTCTGGCTGCAGACTTCTTTTTCTAAGGTGAGACCTTAGAACAGCATCAGGGCTAACCTCAAGCGCTCCCAGGACCTGGGACGTTGGTCACCTGTCTGCCTGTCTCCTTTATGAATTATCCCCCGGGAGTGGTGACATTCAAGAGGCACTGGAGCCAACCCATATATTTTCTCCTCATCCTACTGCCTCTTCCACGAACTGTACTCAAGTTCCTGTCCTTATACCGCGAGCGTTTGGATGTGGGTCTTAACCATTTCCGCAGACAATTCTTGGATCTGTGATTCAGCTCGTGGTCTTGGACTGTAATATCTGTGCATGCACAGAATCCCAAGTCTGCCTTCTTGCCTCTCTACCAGACCCCACCCCCCATTCCCCTCTGGCGCCATCCTGTGCCCCACCCACGCATCTCAAGACTCTTCCCCGAGCCTTGATTTCTCACTATCTTTGCCCTTTATCCTCAGGCCCAAGAAAGACAAGACGGCCACTGCAGCAGACTCAGTCTGCTCCTATCACCCCGATCCCACAGGCCAGGAGCTGGACAGAGAGAAACTGTACTGGGAGCTGAGCAAATTGACCTATGGTGTCACCCAGCTGGGTCCCTACACCCTGGACCAGGAGAGTCTATACATTGATGGTGAGGGGTTTCTAACTGCTGTGACAAAAGAACTGACAAAAGCGATTTAAGGAAGAAAGCATGATGGGCTGGAGAGATGGCTTAGCGGTTAAACGCTTGCCTTTGAAGCCTAAGGACCCCGGTTCAAGGCTCGATTCTCCAGGACCCACGTAAGCCAGATGCACAAGGGGGGGCACACACATCTGGAGTTCGTTTGCAGTGGCTGGAGGCCCTGGCATGCCCATTCTCTCTTTCTACCTGCCTATTTCTGTATCTCTCTCAAATAAATAAAAATTATTAAAAAAAAAAAAAAAAAAAAAGGAAGAAAGCATGGCTCATCACACTGTGCTCACATTTAGGAAGCTGAGAGAGAGGAAATGCTGATACTTTTCGTTTACTTTCTTCTTCTTCCTTTTGGTTTTCCAGTTAGGGTCTCACTCTAGCCCAGGCTGACCTGGAATTCACTATGGAGTCTCAGGGTAGCCTCGAACTCACGGCGATCTTCCTACCTCTGCCTCCCCAGTGCTGGGATTAAAGGCGTGCGCCACCACGCCCAGCTAGGAAACAGATTTGATCCTGGAGAGATGAGGGCCTTGGCTGTCTTTTTTAATGAGTCCTAGCTATGAGTGGTCCAGCCGCAAATAGCCCATCTGTCCAATGACCACGTTGCCTGTCCTGTTGACCATCTCCTTCTCCTTCAGTAACATCTCTCCGTGTCTCTGCAGGTTACACCCATCCAGCCTCGGACTCCATCCCCAGTAGTAAGTGTTCCAGACTCCCTTCCCCTCAACTATACAAGCTGCTGGACGAGCCACCACTTGCTCTTGTTAACCACTTTAGATGGGAAGGGGTCCAGAAGAGATGCACGTAACTGTGGGTTGAGTCAGGGGTGGTAGAGGTCGGCATCTGTCTCCCCCAAATACACACCCAGGGAGGGTGCCTAATCCCAGACTGTATGGGGCAGAGAGGCCACATTCTAATATAGTTTATATAACCCAGGCTGACATCATTCATATATATAAATATATATGAATTATATATATATATATGAATGATATATATATATGTATGTATATAAAATTATACATATGTGTGTGTATATATATATGAATGATATATATGAATGATATATATATGTATGTATATAAAATTATACATATATATGTGTATGTGTGTATATATATATATATATATATATATATATATATATATATATGTGTGTGTGTGTATGTATGTATGTATATATTTGAGAGAGATAGAGAATGGGCATGCCAGGGCCTTCAGATGCATGCACCCCCTTGTGCATCTGGCTTACGTGGGTCCTGGAGAATCGAACTTGGATCCTTTGGCTTTGTAGGCAAACGTCTTAACCACTAAGTCATCTCTCCAGCCCAGCATCATTCTTGTACAAATGTAATGACTTTGGAATTTTTTGTTGGTTTGTTTGGTTTTCAAGGTAGGGTCTCACTCTGGCCCAGGCTGACCTGGAATTCACTATGTAGTCGCAGGGTGGCCTCGAACTCTTGGCGATCCTCCTACCTCTGCCTCCCGAGTGCTGGGATGAAAGGCGTTGTGCCACCACAGCCAGCGAGAAATCCTGTATTTCTCTGCATCGTTATCACTCAGACTTTATTGAGGCTACATCACAAACTTTTCTGCGAGGATAATTGGAGCAGCCTCCACTCTGCCTCCCAAACACCTTCCACAAAGCCACCACAGCTTCCCTCTGTCTGTAGTGTCATTTTCTACCTCGTACAAATGTAATGTCTAATTGTTCTGCGAGTCCCATAAAAGTTGCCGGGCTGGAGAGATGGCTTGGTTTTGCCTGCTAAGCCTAAGAACGTGATTCAATCTGGTCCCACGTTTAGCCAGATGCAAAGTGACCAAGGAATCACTTGACCGTAGGGGGCGCATGCATCTGGATTTCGTTTGCAGCAGCTGAGACACTGCTGGCGTGCCCATCTCTGTCTCCCTCTCCCTCTCTCTCTCTCTCTGTTTCTCTCTGTGTCTCTCTCCAAAAAAACAATTTAAAATTTTTTTTAAAAAAAGCTTATGCCACATAGTCATGCCTCCCCTTTCTTGACTCTCACACCTGCCACAATGAAAGAAGTTCCTCCAATGTGCCACTCTCCAGGCATTCCCCCCTCCCTGGTATGTTTTCTCTACTCGCTCAGCTCCTGTGAATCTAACTTACCTATTTTTTGGGCGCACTGATGTGCTAGGCGGGCACAAACTTGAATCCCAGCACTCGGCAGGCAGAGGGAGGAGGATGGCTGTGAGTTTAAGGCCAGCCTGGGACCACAGAGTGAGTTCCAGGTCCACCTGGGCTAGAGTGAGACCCCACCTTGAAAAAACAAACAAACAACAAAAAAACAAATAACAACTCTTTTCAAGGAGTTTTCTTCAGTCATCGGTTTGGGTTGCGTTCTCAGAATTTCACGTTCACCCTGCCATCAGCTTATCGGAAGCATAATAATATGGTTACTTCCCTGGCCCCAAAATTTCAGATGCTAAGTCATATTTATCTTTGGACCTAAAGAGCAGAAACTTGAATACATTAGGCACTCAGGAGATGCTTACCAGAGACGGGACGATGTCTCACTCCATAAAGTGCTTTCTTTTTTAAAATTTATTTTTTATTATTTATTTATTTATTGGAGTCAGAGAGGGAGAGAGTGAGAATGGATGTGCCGGGGCCTCTAGCCACTGCACACGAACTCCACATGCATGCGCCCCCTTGTGCATCTGGCTTACGTGGGACCTGGAGAATTGAACCGGGGTCCTTAGGCTTCACAGGCATGCGCCTGAACCGCTAAGCCATCTCTCCAGCCCCATAAAGTGCTTTTTGTACAAGCATGAACAACTGGGTTTGGATCCCTGGTATGTATGTAAAAGTCCAGGCCTAGCATCATGTACCTATAATTCCAGTGTGGGGAGGCACAGATAGGAGGATTCCTCGGGGCAAGATAGCAATCTAGTCTAGTTGAATGGGTGAGCTGTGGGTTCAGTGGAAGACGCTGTCTCAAAAAAGAAAATACAGCCGGGCGTGGTGGCGCACGCCTTTAATCCCAGTACTCGGGAGGCAGAGGTAGGAGGATCGCCGAGAGTTCGAGGCCACCCTGAGAATACATAGTTAATTCCAGGTCAGCCTGGACCAGAGTGAGACCCTACCTCGGAAAACCAAAAAATAAATAAATAAATAAAAATGGTAAACGGGCTGGAGAGATGGTTTAGTGGTTAAGGCACCTGCCTCCTAAGCCTTAAGAACACTGGTTCCAATCTCCAGGGGTTCCAATCTCCAGGTCCCACATTTAGCCAGATGCAGTGACGCAAGGGCGCAATGTCGCACTTGACCACAAGGGGGCGCACACATCTGGATTTCGTTCGCAGCAGCTGAGACACTGCTGCTGCACCCATCTCTGTCTTCCTCTCTCTCTCTCTCTCTCTCTGTCTCTCTCTCTCTGTGTCTCTCTCCAAAAAATAATAAAAAATAAAAAGTTTTAAAAAAAGAAAAGAAAAGAAAATACAGTGGGGCTGAAGAGATGGCTCAGTGGTTAAGGCATATGCCTGCGAAGCCTAAGGACCCCAGTTCGATTCTCCAGGTCCCACGTAAGCCAGATGCACATGATGGTGCATGAGTCTGGAGTCTGTTTGCAGTGGCTGGAGGCCCTGATGCACCCATTCTCACTCTCTCCCCACTCTGTCCCCAATAAATAAATAAAAATAAAATCTTTTTTTAAAAGTACAGTGGATAGTGATTGAGAAAGACAGTCAATTGCACCTAAGGCTTCTATATGCATGTGGACACATGGACACACATCCACGCACGTATCATATACACACGTACATGCAAAAGTGCTCACTGGGTGAATGAAAACAGGTTCTTTAGGGGTTTCGGAATGTTCCCCGTTTCGGCTCTCCTTCATCTCACAGTGTCCCATAGTTAGGGCACAAAGCAGCTTTGGTCATTAGCGGGTCTATAACCAGATATTTCTTTCTTTCCACACTTCGGCAGCCGGTGGTTCTGACATGGTGCCCGTCATCATCAACTTTACCATTACCAATGTGAAATACACGGAGGACATGGGGCATCCAGGTTCCTCGAAGTTCAACTCCACGGAGCGTATCCTACAGCGCTGGGTAAGTCTCCCGTGACCATGCTCACCTGCTGGCAGAGTCCCTTCTGCCGTCTTGGCTAAACCCTATTCTCTTTTCCCACCAGCTTGGTAGCTTGTTCAATAAGACCAGTGTTGGCCCCCACTACGCTGCATGCAGACTGGCTTCACTCAGGTGAGCCCTCCACACAGACTCTTATGAGCCAGCCGCCAATCCCCACACCCCACACCCCACACGACACCCTCATATCTTCTTGTCATGGAGTGAAGACTCGTGCACTTGGGAGGTTAGAAATAAGGAACTACGGGGCTGTGGAGATGACTCAGCGGGCACAGACCTTGCCACACACGTATGGACACATGTGTTTGGAGCCTCATCATGTTCATGTTGGGCATGCCTGTCATCAACGATGCTGAGGAGGTAGAGACAGGCAGACCCTTGGGGTAAGCTGGCACGGGAGACTAGACAAACTGATGAGGCCTTTGTTCAGAGAGAGACCCTGTTTCAAAAAATAAAACATTAGCCAGAGCCAGTCGTGGTGGCACACACCTTTCATCCCAGCACTCGGGAGGCAGAGGTAGGAGGATCGCCGTGAGTTCGAGGCCACCCTGAGATTACAGAGTGAATTCCAGGTCAGCCTTGGCTGGAGCAAGATCCTACCTCAAAAAACAAAAACAAACAAAAACAACAAAAACAAAAATAACATTAGGTGGGCGTGGTGGCACACACCTTTAATCCCAGCACACAGGAGGCAGAGGTTGGAGGATCGCCGTGAGTTCGAGGTGAGCCTGAGACTACAAAGTAAATTCCAGGTCAGCCTGGACTAGAGTGAGACCCTACCTCGAAAAAACCAAAAAATAAAGAAATAAAATAAAACACGATAAGGAGACATCTGATATTGGCCTCTGCCCTACACACACACACACACACACACACACACATGCATCCTGACACACGCATGCACCCACACATAGATGTTCACCCATACATTCACAGCACACACACATATACATTCACAAAACAAATGTTACCTGACCCCAAGGTGAGGAGTCTGTCTCAGATGAGACATAGGAGGGCCACCTCCAAACTTCACACCTCACCCCTTCAGCGTCTCTTTTAGCCTTCTACTCTGTTGCTTTTCATATCCAAGAACCTCCCTCAGCATTCTGTGTCCCTGTGTTCCTTCATGCTCCAGGTACGAGAAGGGTGGAGCAGCCACGGGTGTAGGAACCATCTGCACCTTCCACTCTGACCCCACGGGCCCCGAATTGAACAGAGAGCGGCTGTACTGGGAGTTGAGCCGTGAGACCCGCAGCATCACCCGGCTGGGCCCTTACGCCCTGGACAGGAACAGCCTCTACGTCAATGGTGAGGGGGCCACAATCCAGCCATGATCTCTCTGCCAGCTGCAGCCTTGAGTTTTCCAAAGTTCTGAGCAGAGTGTCCTTCTCTCAAAAGTGAGGTGTGAACCAGGTGTGGTGGCGCCCGCCTTTAATCCCAGCACTCGGGAGGCAGAGGTAGGAGGATCACCCTGAGTTCAAGGCCACCCTGAGACTACATAGTTGATTCCAGGTCAGCCTGGACCAGAGTGAAACCCTACCTCAAAAAAAAAAAAAAAAAAAAAAAGTGAGGTGTGCCCTGTCTTTTCCCTGTGTGGCCCGTCTTCACCGTGAATCACAACCATTAAGAGGGGTTTGGGGAAGTGGCTCAGAAGATAAAAGTGCTTGCGATTTCTGGGTTCAATGTGAGACTGTGTTTCAAAAACTAAGGTAGATGGGCTGGAGAGATGGCTTAGTGGTTAAGGCTCTTGCCTGCAGTTTGATTCCCCAAGATCCACATAAGCCAGATGCCCAAGGTGGTGCAGTGGCTGGAAGCCCTGGTGTACTCATATTCTCTCTCTCTCTCAGATAATAATAATAATAATAATAATAATAATAATAATAATAATAATGAATTTTAAAAAACTAAGGTAGTGGGCCTGGAGAGATGGCTTAGCAGTTAAGCGCTTGCCTGTGAAGCCTAGGGACCCCGGTTTGAGGCTCAATTCCCCAAGACCCACGTAAGCCAGATGCACAAGTTGGCGGATGCATCTGGAGTTCATTTGCAGTGGCTGGAGGCCCTGGCGTGCCCATTTCTCTCTCTCTTTCTCTCTCTCTCTTTCTCTCTCTCTCTCTCTCTCCCTGCCTATTTCTTTTCTTTTCTTTTCTTTTCTTTTTTTTTTCGGTAAGGTCTTGCTCTAGCCCAGGCTGACCTGGAATTCACCCTGTAGTCTCAGGGTGGCCTTGAACTCACGGTGATCCTCCTACCTCTGCTTCCCAAGTGCTAGGATTAAAGGCGTGCGCCACCACGCCTGGCTCTACCTGTCTATTTCTGTATCTCTCTCTCTCTCAAATAAATAAAAATAAAATGTTTTTTTTTCTTTTTAAAGAATCATCATAGGACAAGATGCTAATTTTATTGCCTGGTTGATCCCTCCATCACCTTTGTCCCTCTGCTTTTCCCAGGGTCCCCACATCCTCCTTATGTTCACCCAACTGTCTCTTTACTTTTCTTCTCTCTGCAGGTTACAGCTTCGGAGCCACAGCCCCCACTACCTCTAGTGAGTATTTTTGGCCTTTGTGGCCTGAGTTCTGTCTCCAGTCTCAGGGACATCCTGAAACAATGCTGTCTTCAGTCATCGGTTGGGCCACTCTGCTAGATTTTTTTTTTTTTTTTTTTTTGGTTTTGGGAGGTAGGGTCTCACTCTGGTCCAGACTGACCTGGAATTAACTATGTAGTCTCAGGGTGGCCTGGAACTCTCGGCGATCCTCCTACCTCTGCCTCCCGAGTGCTGAGATTAAAGGCGTGCGCCACCACACCTGGCTACTCTGCTAGATTTTAATACCCGTCCGCCTATCCACCAGTTTACCTGAATCATAACATACTGATTATTTCCCTGACCAAAACACTGAGAAACTATATCCATGCATGGATAGGGCAAAAAGAAACCTTTCCTGGGAAAGCAAGAAAGGCACCAGGGTTTTGCTTACACCACTCTACGTGGTGCCCGTGGACGGTGGAAATGGCCCGTGGGGATTCTCAAATCACACGGTCCCTTAACTCGCTGCTGGAGTTGTTGCCATGAATAAGTCGGGGGCAGACAAGGGATGTTTGGGAACACCCCACCCTAAGGTACATGCTGCTCCCACCCCAGCCCCACCCACCCACGGTCCTCCTGCCAACTTTGTCTCTCTGTCCACGTGCCTCAGCCGGCGAAGCCAGGGAGCTGCCATTCACAGTGAACTTCACCATCAACAACCTGCGGTATTCAGCCGACATGGGCCATGCTGGCTCTCACAAGTTCAACATCACAGACACACTTATGCAACACCTGGTGAGCTCTCCGGCCCTCCACGCCCTGCACGCCCAGCCTAGGGCTGCTGCCTGCCTGGGACCCACACTGGCTCCCTTTTTCCTCCCCAGCTCAGCCCTTTGTTCCAGAGGAGCAGCCTGGGTGCCAGATACACAGGCTGTAGAGTGGTTACCTTGAGGTGAGAAACCTCCTCCCACCACGTCCCACCTCTCCCCCTACTCCCCATGCACCATTAAAAGATGTACAGGGAGCCGGGCGTGGTGGCGCACGCCTTTAATCCCAGCACTCGGGAGGCAGAGGGAGGAGGATCGCTGAGAGTTCGAGGCCACCCTGAGACTACATAGTGAATTCCAGGTCAGCCTGGACCAGAGTGAGACCCTACCTCGCAAAACCAAAAAAAAAAAAAAAAAAAAAAAAGATGTACAGGGAGGGCTGGAGAGATGGCTTAGCGGTTAAATCACCTGCCCGCTAAGCCTAAGAACGCCTATTCCAATCTCCAGGTCCCACGTTTAGCCAGATGCAAAGTGATGCAAGGGCGCAATGCCGCACTTGCCCACAAGGGGGCGCATGCGTCTGGAGTTCATTCACAGCGGTTGAGAGGCTGCTGGCATGCCCATTCTCTCTCTCTCTCTCTCTCTCTTTCTCTGCCTCTCCCTCTCCCTCTCTGTCGCTCTCCAAAAAAAAAAATAATAAGATGTACAGGGAGAAAAGGAAAAAAACAAAGACACAGATTTCTGACAGTGCAGAAAACCTTAGGCTGTCAAGACTGTGCATATACTCTACTGCTGAGCCACACTCCCAGCTTCTCACTGGCAGATCTAAGCAGACACTCTACCTTTGAGACATGACCCTGGCACCTACCTCATCTGTTACATTGATTCAACATAACAGAATACATACACCGGGGTCTACTCAAATTGATTTTTTTTTTTTTTTTTGGAGAAGCCAGAGAGAGAGAGAATGGGTGCCAGCAGCCTCTCAGCCACTGTGAACAAACTCCAGATGCGTGCACCCCCTTGTGAGCCAGTGTGGCATTGCACCCTTGTGTCACCTTGTATCTGGCTAAACGTGGGACCTGGAGAATCGAACGGGCATTCTTAGGCTTGGCAGAGAGGCGCCTTCACCACCAAGCCATCTCTCCAGCCCCCAAATTGATTTTAAATAAGATTTTAGCTGGGAATATAGCTCAGTGGTAGAGAGCCTGCTTAACATGCATTCAATTCCCAGTTCTACAAAAATTAATACCTTGGACTATTATTGCCATTTTCAAATATTCTTCTGATTAGGGGAGACTATTGGGGAATATGAAGGGGACCAGTGAGAATGGGGGAGAACCAAGAAATGTGGGGAAATAGGTGTCATATGATCAAAAAACCTTATACACATGTATTCACATTCTATTATAAAACTCACTACTGTACAGTTGATATACATTACTAAAAAAATGGAAAAAGTGTCCATATATAGATAATTATTAGGGCTGGAGAGACAGCTTAGTGGTTAAGGCACTTGCCTACAAAGCCTAAGGACCTCCAGGTCCCATGTAAGCCAGGTGCACAAGGTGGCACATGCATCTGGAGTTCTTTACAGTGGCTGGAGGCCCTGGTGCACCCATTCTCTCCTTCTCTCTCTCTCTCTGCCTCTCTCTCCCTCTTTCTCTATCAAATAAATAGATGATACTTTTCAAAAAAAGAAAGAATACTGGGTGTGGTGATGCACGCCTTTAATCCCAGCACTGGGAAGGCAGAGGTAGGAGGATCGCTGTGAGTTCAAGGCCAGCCTGAGACTACATGGTGAATTCCAGGTCAGCCTGGGCTAGAGTGAAACTCTACCTCAGAGGAAAGAAAGAAAGAAAGAAAGAAAGAAAGAAAGAAAGAAAGAAAGAAAGAAAGAAAGAAAGAAAGAGAAAGAAAGAAAGGGAGAGAAGAGGGAAGAGGAGGTGTGAGAATGGAGATAAGAAGAGGGGAGGTAAAGGAGGAAGAAGAAGGAAATAGGAGAAGGGACAGCAAGAGTAGAAAACAGAGAAAGAAGGAAGGAAAGGAAAATAGGAAAGAGGAACAAGAGAGAAGAGGAAAGAGAAAGAGGAGGGGAAGGAGGAGTGAGAAGAAAAAGGAGAGGGGAGCCGGGTGTGGTGGTGCACACCTTTAATCCCAGCACTCGGGAGGCAGAGGTAGGAGGATCGCTGTGAGTTCGAAGCCACCCTGAGACTACATACTGAATTCCAGGTCAGCCTGGGATAGAGTGAGACCCTACCTCGAAAAACCAAAAAAAAAAAAAAAAAAAAAAAAAAAAAGGAGGGGAAATAGGAGGAAGGGAAGGAAGAGGAAGAGAAAGAACAGCTGGAAGGAAGAAAAGAGGAAAGGGGTTGGAGGTGTGGGAAGGAAGAGGAAGAAGAAGGGAAGAAACAAGAAGAGGAGGGGAAATGGAAGGAAGAGAAGGACGAAGGTGAGGAAAAGGAAGAGGAAGAAGGCAAAGAGAAGGACGAGGAAGAAAATGAAGGGAGAATTTAGAAGAATAAGAAGCAAAGAAAGGGCTGGAGAAATGGCTTAGTGGTTAAGGCATTTACCTACGAAGCCAAAGGATCCCGGTTCGATTCTCCAGGACCCATGTAAGCCAGATGCACAAGGGGCACATGCATCTGGAGTTCGTTTGCAGTGGCTAGAGGCCCTGGCGCACCCATTCTCTCTCTGTCTGCCTCTCATCTCTCTCTCTCTCTCTCTCTCTCTCTCTCTCTCTCTCTCTCTGTGTGTGTGTGTGTGTTAGCAAATAAATAAATAAAATTTTAAAAATATATTACAAAAAAAAAAAAGATCTCTTTCTTTAAAGAAGAAGAAGAAGAAGAAGAAGCGGAGAAATCAAAACCAAGACATGAAGGGTGGCAAGGAAGTGGCCCAGGACAGGAAAGGAAGCAGAGAGGTGTCCAGGCGGAAGCAACCACAAGTGTCCAAGACCCTAAGTCAGGAAAACACAGTTGGATGACAAAGCATGAAAAATGGCTTAACAGGACCAGCAGATGGGCTGTGAGATGTACAGGGGACAGTGTCGGGTGCTGTACCCTCTCCCCCCCCACACCCAAGTACACCTCTCCATCTTCCCCAGGTCTGTGAAGAACGGTGCCCAGACACAGGTGGATGTCCTCTGTACCTACCGCCAGGTCCCCGGTCTGGAGTTACCCACCAAGCGGATGTTCCACGAGCTGAGCTGGCAGACCCATGGCATCACCCGGCTGGGTCCCTACTCTCTGGACAAAGACAGCCTCTACCTCAATGGTGAGCGTTTCCTAGCCCCACCTTCCTGGGTTCTGGCTCCCATGAGGATGTCTGTTCAGCAGTCTTCTAGGGTTCTTGTATTCCCATGAAATTCTCACTGCCCCCTCCCCCCAAAGAGGAGTCCTTGAAAAGTCCCACTTTTCAGACAAAGAAAAGACCCGGCATAGCAGTGATGTTCTTGTTGCTTGGACAAAAAAAAATACCAGACCAGGGAGAGATGGCTTAGCGGTTAAGGCGTTTGCCTACAAAGCCAAAGGACCCAGGTTCAATTCCCCAAACCCATGTAAGCCAGATGCACAAGGGGGCACATGCATCTGGAGTTTGTTTGCAATGGCTGGAGGCCCTGGTGTGCCCATTCTCTCTCTCTCTCTCTGTCTATTTCTCTCTCTCTCAAACAAATATTAAAGCTGGATGTGGTGGCGCACACCTTTAAAAAAAACCAAAAAAAAAAAAAAAAAAAGCCAGATGTGGTGGCACACACCTTTAATTCCAGCAATTGGGAGGCAGAGGTAGGAGGAGCGCTGTGAGTTCGAGGCCACCCTGGGAATACATAGTGAATTCCAGGTCAGCTTGGGCCAGAGTGAGACTCGAAAAAAACAAAAAATAGGGCTGGAGAGATGGCTTAGAGGTTAAGGCGCCTGCCTCCTAAGCCTAAGAATGCTGGTTCCAATCTCCAGCAGTTCCAATCTCCAGGTCCCACGTTTAGCCAGATGCAAAGTGACGCAAGGGCGCAGTGCTGCACTTGTCCACAAGGGGGCGCACGCATCTGGATTTCGTTCACAACAGCTGAGACACTGCTGGCACGCCCATCTCTATCTGTCTCCCTCTCCCTCTCGCTCTGTCTCTCTCTTCAAAAAAAAAAATAAATAAAAAATAAATAAATAAAAATAAAAAATAAGCCAGGCATTTAATGCCTTTAATTCCAGCAGTCAGGAGGCAGAGGTAGGAGGATCACCGTGAGTTCGAGGTCACCCTGAGACTACATGGTGACTTCCAGATCAGCTTGGGCCAGAGTGAAAAAAAAAAGAAAAAGAAAAAGAAAAGCCGGGTGTGGTGGCGCACGCCTTTAATCCCAGCACTCGGGAGGCAGAGGTAAGAGGATCGCCGAGAGTTCGAGGCCACCCTGAGACTACATATGAATTCCAGGTCAGCCTGGACCAGAGTGAGACCCTACCTCGCAAAACCAAAAAAAAAAAAAAAAAAAAAAAAACAGAAGCAGCTGATGGGAGGAGAGCTTCATCACAACAGAGAAAAGCTTGGCTTACATGGGTCCATTCTCTCTTTCTCTCTATACGTAAGCCAAGCTTTTCTCTGTTGTGATGGAGCTCTCCTCCCATCAGCTGCTTCTGTTTTTTCTTTTTTCTTTTTTCTTTTCTTTTTTTCTAGGTAGAGTCTCACTCTAGCCCAGGCTGACCTGGAAGTCACCATGTAGTCTCAGGGTGGCCTCAAACTCACGGTGATCCTCCTACCTCTGCCTCCTGACTGCTGGATGGATGGATGGATGGATGGATGGATGGATGGATGGATGGATGGATGGGTGGGTGAACAGACGGACAGAAGGACGGACTCTAGGAAGTAGAAGGACCGAGGATGGCCTGGGTGGCTGCATGTTTGTATGCAGAGTAAGGTGCACACTCCAGGAATGTAACCCTTAGGAGAGCTGCTTTTTGGAAGCAAGCTAGAGAGGTTCTGGAAAGAGTCTAATCGAATTGGAATATTCATGATGGGCTGGAGAGATGGGTCAGCAGTGAAGGCTCTTGTCTGTGAAGCTTGAGGACCCAGGTTCGATTCCCCAGGACCCACATAAGCCAGCTGCACAAGGTGACGTGTGTGTCTGGAGTTTGTTTGCAGTGACTAGAGGCCCTGGTACATCCATTCCCTCTATCTTCCTTTCTCTCTCTCTCTCTCTCAAACAAATAAAATATTTTTAAAAAAAAGAAATATTCATGATGATATATAAATCAGATCTTAGAACATGGGAGCTGGAGAGATGGCTTAGTGATTAAGGCATACGCCTGCGAAGCCTAAGGACCCAGGTTCAATTCTCCAGGTCCCACGTAAGCCAGATGCACATGGTGGCGCAGGCATCTGGAGTTCATTTGCAGTGGCTAGAGGCCCTGGTGCGCCCATTCTCACTTTCTCCCTATCTCTCTCTCTCCCTCTCTCAGTCTCTAATAAATACATAAAAATTTAAAAATCGTAAAAAAGATCTTAGAACGTGGGCAGATGTGTGTGCGGGAAGTTTATGTGAGGAGCTGCCTCCGGGTGAGGCGCCATACGGGCTAAGCCATGGCACGTGATTCTTTTTCTTCCTTTCCTCTTACGTGTGGCTTTTCTTCTCTAGGTTACAACGAACCTGGTCCAGCTGAACCTCCGACAAGTATGTGTTTGCATCCGCTGCCCTGCCCAGCCTATCTGGGTCTTGGCCTTTCTCTCTTATTCACAGAGCACGCCTGCCCTAAACACAAGCCAGTCTCCTGAGCGAGGGCGAGGGCGAGGGCCACAGCTCAGTAGGGAGAATCCTTGAGCCCCTGAGCCTCTTTCTCTGTGTCGACAGCCGTGGGCTTGGATTTCTGAATTTTCCACACTTCCTGGGTTGGAGAAAGGAGTTTGAGCGAGTGTTCTCTATAGGGGTATGGAGCTGAGGTCCGGTGGGGGCCATAGACCTTACGTCTCATAACAGGAACTCCCTGGGGCCCATCAGGAGTGTCATGGGCAAATTGCAAGTGCCAAAGGCCATTTTAGTGGCTTTTGGCTAACAATTGCCCATTCTCTTATTCATTGCCCATTCATCTGTCCTTCTGGCCATCCATTCTTCTATTTTATAGTTATTCCTCCTTGCTGAGACTACGTTTCCATCCGTCTATCCAGTCATCCGTCTACGCGTTCATTCGTGCACCCACCCAGCCAGCCATCCGTCTACCCACTCACCCGTTCATTCATGCCCCCACCCACCCATCCATCTACCCACTCACCCGTTCATTCATGCACCCACTCAACCATCCGTCTACCCACTCACCAGTCCATTCATGCACACACTCAACCATCCGTCTACCCACTCACCCGTTCATTCATGCACCCACACACCCATCCGTCTACCCACTCACCCGTTCATTCATGCACCCACTCAACCATCCGTCTACCCACTCACCCGTTCATTCATGCACCCACTGAACCATCCGTCTACCCACTCACCTGTTCATTCATGCCCCCACCCACCCATCCGTCTACCCACTCACCAGTCCATTCATGCACCCACTCAACCATCCGTCTACCCACTCACCCGTTCATTCATGCACCCACTGAACCATCCGTCTACCCACTCACCCGTTCATTCATGCACCCACCCACCCATCCGTCTACCCACTCACCTGTTCATTCATGCACCCACCCACCCATCCGTCTACCCACTCACCCGTTCATTCATGCACCCACCCACCCATCCGTCTACCCACTCACCCGTTCATTCATGCACCCACCCACCCATCCGTCTACCCACTCACCCGTTCATTCATGCACCCACTCAACCATCCGTCTACCCACACTCATCCGTTCATTCATGCACCCACTCACCCGTTCATTCATGCCCCCATCCACCCATCCATCTACCCACTCACCTGTTCATTCATGCACCCACCCACCCATCTACCCACTCACCCGTTCATTCATGCACCCACCCACCCATCCGTCTACCCACTCACCTGTTCATTCATGCCCCCACCCACCCATCCGTCTACCCACTCACCTGTTCATTCATGCACCCACCCACCCATCCGTCTACCCACTCACCCGTTCATTCATGCACCCACTCAACCATCCGTCTACCCACTCACCCGTTCATTCATGCACCCACCTACCGATCCGTCTACCCACTCACCAGTCCATTCATGCACCCACCCACCCATCCGTCTACCCACTCACACGTTCATTCATGCCCCCACCCACCCATCCGTCTACCCACTCACCCATTCATTCATGCACCCACCTACCGATCCGTCTACCCACTCACCAGTCCATTCATGCACCCACCCACCCATCCATCTACCCACTCACCCGTTCATTCATGCCCCCACCCAGCCATCTGTCTACCCACTCATGCATTCATTCATGCCCCCATCCAGCTATCCGTCTACCCACTCACCCGTTCATTCATGCCCCCACCCACCCATCCGTCTACCCACTCACCCGTTCATTCATGCCCCCACCCACCCATCCGTCTACCCACTCACCCGTTCATTCATGCCCCCATCCACCCATCCATCTATCCACCCTCTTGTGTATGTTATTACATTTGTCCATCTACTAATTACCTACCTTCTTACGTCCGTTTGTCTGCTTTGCATTCATTCCTTCAATCGTTCCTTCCTCTGTACATTCGCCCACCTGCCCACATATACATCCTTCCATCCATACATACATACACACACACACACCCATCTAACCATCTACCATCCATCAACCCACTCAGCCATTCACCCACGCATTCATTCATTTATTCATCCATCCATCCATCCACATTCTTATCCACCCACTCATAATGATTCTTTTTTTTTATTTTATTTTTATTGACTTTTAATCTTACATACCAAAAAAACCCCACCTGATATTTCCCTCCCCTCCCCCATTCCACTTTAGAACTCCGGTCTCCATTGTATCCCCTCCCTCTCTCCATTAGTCTCTCTCCTAATTTGATGTCATCATCTTTTTCTTCTATTTTGAGGGTCTTGCAAAGGTATTGCTAGGCACTGCATGATCATGGATATCGAGGCCAATTTCTATCTGGGCAGTTGCATTGTAAGGAGTCGTATCCTTCCTTTGGCTCTTCCATTCTATCCACCCCCTCTTCTGCAATGGTCCCTGAGCCACTGGAGGATGTGACAGAGGTGTTTCAGTGCTGGGCACTCCTCCATCCCTTCTTCTCAGCACTATGTTGCCTTTTGTGTCATCCCAGTGGTTCATAATGATTCTTATTCACTTCTCTGTCCTTCCATCTGTTTCTTCAGTTTCTCGTTGTTTTCAATTCTTGGTGTAACCCCTCGCTTACTCTTTCTCCCATCATCCATTTATCCCTTCTATTCTCTGCCTTCCATTCCATCTGTCCTCTGTGCTCAGCCTCTCTCCTGCTTCCACTCTAATCATCTTGAATTCATTCAAGACACAAGTTTGCCCCCCTCTCCACTCTTTCCCTCACTCCTGGGTGTTTTTTTGCTTTTTTTTTTTTTCATTGTTGTTGTTTGGTTGGTTGGTGGGTTGGTTGGTTTTTCGAGGTAGGGACCTGGAACTCACTATGTAGTCTCAGGGTGGCCTTGAACTCATGGCGATCCTCCTATCTCTGCCTCCCTAGTGCTGGGATTAAAGGCGTGGATTAGTTCACTACTAGAAGGGCTTCATCTACTCTGATGGAACTCTGTGCATCCCTTCCCACAGCTCCTGAGCCAGCTGCCACTTTCCTGCCTTCTCCATGGATATCTGTGCAGCCAGAACCCACCACAGGTAACCTGCAGGGGCCCCTTTTCCTACCTGTCCCAGCCCTCCATCATCTGATTGCCAGGAGATTTGGATCCTAGTGTCAGCACACAAAGCTTGGACTAGCAACAGAGATATATCTGTCCTCAGTCAACTAACTGATTACTGGAATACAATATTGTATTTTTTATTTTTATTTTAGTTTTGGTTTTGCGAGGTAGGGTCTCACTCTGGCCCAGGCTGACCTGGAATTCACTATGTAGTCTCAGGGTGGCCTCGAACTCTCGGCGATCCTCCTACCTCTGCCTCCCGAGTGCTGGGATTAAAGGCGTGCGTCACCACGCTCAGCTTTTTTACAATGATGTATTTGTGGGGAAGAGGCCCCCGGAATGCTGTGGAGAAGGGAGGGGTACTCTGTAGAAAGTTACCCCGGAGCTGAATCTCTCAGGATGAGTAGAAGTGACCCAGACAGTTGAGGCATGAAGAGTGTTGATGGGCGGATGGTTCCATCAGCAGGACCTCAATTGAAACAGCATAGTATACGGGGAGCAATGAGAGGAAGTGGGTTTACATGAAGCATAAGGCTCTACCCAGAGTGGATGAGTACCTGAGGCTGAAAGGCAATGTCAAATCAAGAAACTTGAAACTGGGCTGGAGAGATGGTTTAGTAGTTAAGGCACTTGCCTGCAAAGCCAAAGGACACAGGTTCAATTCCCCAGGACCCACATAAGCCAGATGTACAGGGTGGCACATGCATCTGGAGTTTGTTTGTAGCTGCTGAAGGCTCTGGTGTGCCCATTCTCTCCCTCCCTCTCTCTCTCTCTCTCTCTCTCTCAAATAAATACAATTTTTAAAAAATATTTTAAAGCTGGGTGTGGTGGCGCACGCCTTTAATCCCAGCACTCGGGAGGCAGAGGTAGGAGGATCGCCGTGAGTTCGAGGCCACCCTGAGAATACAAAGTGAATTCCAGGTCAGCCTGGGCTAGAGAGAAACCCTACCTCAAAAAAAAAATTTTTTTTTTCTTTTAAAAAGCTTGAAATGTATGGCTAGGAAGATGGTTCAGTGGTTAAAGGTGCTTTGCAAAGCCTGTGGGCTCAGATTCAACCTCAAAGCTGTACAGAGAAGGCAGATGCAAACACACACACACACACAAATAAATTAATAAATATGTTTTATTTTTAAAAGGAAGCTTGAACTTGACACGGAAAGTCTACAGGGAACTGTGAGTAGGGTAGTAATAAAGCTGAGGGAGCCCGAGAATGGTTTTCATGTCAGAAAGATTCCTCTAGTGTTCAGCATAGGCAATGCCCTTCGGACATGGACGGGACATCCAGTGAGTCTGCTGGGGTGATGGTCGGGTTAAGAGAAGACAGACCTGAGGCGAGATGGGAAGGGAGAAAGAAGGCATCGGAGGGACATTCAGAACAGGAGGTTGATGTGACGGGGAGGGGAGGACATCTCACTGGACTTGGATGTGCGCACTGGCGGGTGGGAGCACAATCAATGGGAGAAAGGAGGGTGTGATTGTTCGGTTCAGAATTTAGTAACCCACCAAGACAGTTTCTTGGGGAGGGAGCTCGGAGCCAGCTGGGAAGAGGAAGAAAAATGTTTGAAAGTCTTCTTGTGGGGAAGCAGGAAGGGGGAAGGTCTTACGAAGTGTCTCGTGGGGTTTCTGGCCCACCCTGTTTTGGGGTGGGAATCTGGCTGGAGCCAAACTGTTCCAAACCTCTGGAATGTGGTTCTGCTGGGGCTAAGCTCCCGGAGTGCAGGCAGCTGTTTCCTTCAGCTCACGTACCACCAGAGGGCCTAGGAATTAACGCAAATAGAAGGTGTTGATGTTAAGATCCCAGATCCATGCTGAGCTTATAGAAACAGCTCTTTGAAACCTCAGTTTCCATCATGAAAGATAGTTTCCTCAAGGAGGTAGAGATGGGCCAGAGGGGGCAGGGGAGAACCGAGAGACTTCTGCAATCTTGCCACTGACGGTACAGGATTCCAGTCTACCCCAGACGAATTCTCCGTTATGGGCGGGTCTTCTCCTTCTCTGTAGCCATGAGACATCACCTGAAGAACATCACCCTCAGCTTCACCATCTCCAGTCTCCCGTATTCAGCAGACATGAACAGTGAGTCAGCCCTCTTCAACTCCACTGAGAGGATCCTGCAACACCTGGTGAGATCTTCATCCCCGGGGTTCCTGGCATAATTGAGCTAGGGTAACTGGACCCCAAAAATAAACACCAGCAATGTCCCGGGGCCTGGCCTTGCAGTCTCCACTTTGCTAGAGAATTCTCTTTATCTCTTGCCTAATCTGTTTTTCCACTAACAACTTGAGTCTCTCTCTCTCTCTCTCTGTCTCTCAAAAGTCCTCCTTTCCTAAAATTAAGAATTAAATCTGAGTCGGACGTGGTGGCGCATGCCTTTAATCCCAGCACTCGGGAGGCAGAGGTAGGAGGATCACTGAGAGTTTGAGGCCACCCTGAGACTACATAGTGAATTCCAGGTCAGCCTGGGCTAGAGTGACACCCTACCTCGAAAAACCAAAATAATAATAATAAAATCTGATCCTGGAATTCTGGTTGGTTAAGCTGGACCCTAAACTTGGCATCATGGCTGGCCTCTTCTTGAGCCATCCCCTAGCCCAAACTAGTCAGCCCTCTCCAAGGCTCTCATGCTCCTGAAGCTGAAGCCCACCACAATCAGTTTGTACATAGATGTTTATGAGGTGGGCTAGTCCTCTTTTTTGGCTTTTCACCGCTCCAGTAAGCCACCCCCTTCATCTAAGCCTTGCTGGCCTGAGACGGAGGCAGGACCCTTACCCCTAACCCCTGCTCCCAGGTGGGCTTCCTGTGCTGTTTGCCTTCCACATGACAGAAGCACTCTGTACTTTCCTTCTCTTTTTCCCCTGAATAAATGAAATGAGTTAATAATTATCTTTCCTGGGCTGGAGAGATGGCTTAGCGGTAAAGGTGCTTGCCTGCAAAGCCAAAGGACCCAGGTTTGATTCCCCAGGACCCACATAAGCCAGATGCACAAGGAGGTGCATGCGTCTGGAGTTTGTTTGCAGTGGCTGGAGGCCCTGGCACGCCCATTCTCTCTTTCTGCCTCTCTATCTCTTTCCCTCTTTCTTTCTCTCTGCCTGTATCATTCTCTCTCTCAAATAATTAAATTAAAATTAAAATTAAAAAAGGGAAGGGGGAGGAGAGGGAAAATATTAAAATGTTTTGTTGTCAATAAAAAAAAAAACTGAAAAAAAAATTAAAATATTAAAAAGTAATTATCCAGTCGGGCATGGTGGCGCACACTTTTAATGCCAGCACTCTGGAGGCAGAGGTTGGAGGATCACCATAAGTTCGAGGCCACCCTGAGAATACAGAGTGAATTCCAGGTCAACTCGAGCTAGAGTGAAACCCTACCTCAAGAACAACAATAATAAACTGGGCTTGGTGGCACACGCCTTTAATCCCAGCACTCAGGAGGCAAAGGTAGGAGGATCGCCGTGAGTTCGAGGCCACCCTGAGACAACATGGTGAATTCCAGGTCAGCCTGAACTAGAGTGAGACCCTACCTCGAAAAAAAAAAGCAAAATAATAAAATAATAATAATAATAATAGTTATCCTTCTCAGTCTTGTTTTTATCCTGATTCTTTGATTAAAATGGACAAAAACTCAGGATTTGGAGTGTAAGGACTCTTCCTCTTCCTGGATCCCCAAAATTCCATTACAGGATGAATCCCACCCCAGCCCCCTACTCAATGCCTCACCCCCAACCGTTCTGGTGGGATGAATCCCACATGCCCTCTCCATCTAACTCCTGCCTTCCTTTCCCTTCTCCCTCCTCTTCTCCAGCTTGGACCCTTGTTACATAAGAGCATCCTGGGCCCCTTCTACTCAGGATGCACACTGATATCCTTCCGGTAAGTTCACTCGCATCTGCTCGCCAGCAACAGCCCATCCTTTGCTGTAACCCTTCTGCCTGGTTATCCTATTCTTCTGGATCCTGCCTCATCTGGACTTCTCTGGCGTCCCCACGTCCTTTACTCTCTAGGTCTGAGAAGAACAGAGAGGCCACAGGTGTGAATGCCATCTGCACCTACCACCATGACCCTTTGAGTCCTGAGCTAGACACGCAGAGGCTGTACTGGGATCTGAGCCAGCTGACTCATGGCATCACCCAGCTAGGCAACTACACGCTGGATCAGAACAGTCTCTATGTCAATGGTGAGCAATGACCATCTGTGATTGGCTGTAGGATGCGCCCAGGCATCCTTAATTTATTCTACATCTCCCAATCTCTCTCTCTCCCCCTCCCTCCTTCCACAGGTTATACCCACCCAAAAACTACGGGAGCCACCACCCCCAGTGGTGAGTATTCAGTGATACTCCCCTCAGTCCCTAGAACCTCTTCCCCCACATCCAGACACCTGGCCTCCCTGCCGACATCTGCAGCTATTAAGGAGGGAAGGAGCTGGGCACACAGGCTGATAAGTCATTTTATGGCAATAAAAACAGCTATGAGGGCTGGGGAGATGGCTTAGTGATTAAGGCGCCTGCCTGCTAAGCCTAAGAACACCGGTTTCAATCTCCAGGTCCCACGTTTAGCCAGATGCAAAGTGACGCAAGGGCGCAATGCCGCACTTGACCACAAGGGGGCGCGCGCATCTGGAGTTCGTTCACAGTGGCTGAGAGGCTGCTGGCGCGCCCATCTCTGTCTTCCTCTCCCTCTCTCTCTGTCTCTGTCTGTGTCTCTCTCCCCCCCCCAAAAAAAAACAGCTGTGAGATCACTTCCATAATGTTAGATTAAAAGTCAGGATGGGGGCTGGAGAGATGGCTTAGTGGTTAAACACTTGCCTATGAAGCCTTATGACTCCGGTTCGAGGCTCGATTCTCCAGGACCCACGTAAGCCAGATGCGCAAAGGGGTGCATGCATCTGGAGTTCGTTTGCAGTGGCTGGAGGCCCTGGCGCACCCATTCTCTCTCTCTCTACCTGCCTATTTCTGTATCTCTCTCTCTCTCTCAAATAAATAAATAAATAATAAAATATTAAAAAATAATAATAATAATAAACAAATAAAAAATAAAATAAAAGTCAGGATGGAGCCAGGCATGGTAGCGCACGCCTTTAATCCCAGCACTTGGGAGGCAGAGGTAGGAGGATCGCCATGAGTTCGAGGCCACCCTGCGACTACCTAGTAAATTCCAGGTCAGCCTGGGCTACAGTGAGACCCTATCTCAAAAAAAAAAAAAAAAAATGGGCTGGAGAGATGGCTTAGCGGTTAAGGTATTTGCCTGAAAAGCCAAAGGACCCTGGTTCAATTCCCCAGGACCCACGTAAGCCAGGTGCACAAGGGGGCGCATGCATCTGGAGTTGGTTTGCAGTGGCTGGAGGCCGTGGTGCACCCACTCTCTTTCTCTCCATCTCTCTCTCTCATATATATATATATTTAGAAGAATTAGTAATGCCAACAGCAGCATGTTGGGGGTTGGGGTGAAGACAGAGAGAGCCGTCAGTTGGTCTCACCACACTCAGTGGAGTTAACTCTCTGGAAGGTTGCTGAGGGAGGAGGGAGGTCCGGGACCACAAAGCAGCAGGCTTAGTTAATAAGAAGCCGATGGGATGCGCATGCCGTCAGGGGGTCTCTCTGGTTCCCAGGGGCACTGGGAAGGAGAACAGTGTCCGGAGGTTCACCGCAGGCATTGCCTGCCAAAAAGGGGTGAGTGTGGAGAGATCATGGGAACTTGTTCAGGTTTCCCAGCCCCTTAGAGGTTGCAGAGATTCCTGTAGGAGGTGCGTAGGAAATGACATAGGCAGAACCTCTGCTGAGTTCTGGAATGGATTGAGGAGAGACAAATGTAAGGTTCGGGAGTGACCACGACCGTGCACACCACTCGGAGGCAAAGCTGAAAGCTTTTGTTCGGGAAAAGCACTAGCTGCCAGGGCTGGCTCTCAAGAGCGGAGCACAGCCCCCCCTGAGTTTTCAGGTAGTGGGCTGTGAAGTGCCAAGACCCCCAAATGAGTGTTGGGGTCCCCAGGGTACGCCCAGTGAATGAAAACAAGCCGAGACTTCGAATGCAATTCACAGCTGGATTCCTTTATTCTCCTACCTAGGCCGGGGCTCAATTCATACAACCAATGCAGCAGAGTGAGAACGAGGGCCCTGGCCCGCTGGGGGAAGGGGTTTATATAGGGGAAGGAACATAGGGGTCACATCTCAGGTCAGTAGATGGTTTGCAGAACTTACCTGTTGCAAGGACCAGAGGCCCCCGCAGCTGAGTATCTCTGGAAGGTCCTTTAGGTGGAGACTCCCCAGAAGCCGGGCAGGGAGGGGTTACTGCTGGGAAAGCAAGCAAGCATAGATTACAGAGGTGGAAGTCAGCACATTAGTTAGCTAGTTCCTTATCTGAGTCAGGCCTGGGCTTCTTTGTTTAGAAGGACTGTCTGTTCTACAATGGCAGTACTGTCATCTGGCTATTGAATGATGTCTCATAACTAAGGAAGAAGAAACTTTAACTTGGTTTACAACAGTAAATTAAGGGAACTGATAAGCTGAGGAATATCCAGGGGGCTTATTTCAACAATGCAATTGCAACTTGTTTCAACATACAAAAATGGCTGTACCTGAGTCAAGTGAGCAAGCAGGGTTACAGAAGCTTAAATGTAGCAAGTTAGTTAATGTTTTTGGTTCCTCAGGCTGTATAGGGCTTCTTCAGTTGGGGGAAGGTGAGGAAGGGAAAAGAACTGTTAAGCTGAATTTTAAAAGGTTCCTTTAGGGGAAATCTAAGATAGCCAGGGTGTGAGACAGCAGTGACCAGGTGATTTACAAAATAAGAGGGCAGGCAGCCACGACCTGGGGGCATTGTTAGGCAAGGAGGGGATAATGGCTGGGTAGTTTCTTGAAGAATGTGGATAATCGGGCTGGAGAGATGGCTTAGCAGTTAAGGTGCCTGCCTGCTAACCCTAAGAACGCTGGTTCCAATCTCCAGCGGTTCCAATCTCCAGGTCCCACGTTTAGCCAGATGCAAAGTGACGCAAGGGCACAATGCCGCACTTGCCCACAAGGGGGCGCACACATCTGGATTTCGTTCTCAGTGGCTGAGAGGCTGCTGGCCCACCCATCTCTGTCTGTCTTCCTCTCCCTGTCTCTGTCTGTGTCTCTCAAAAAAAAAAAAAAAAAAGA
The DNA here is from genome assembly GCA_036365145.1 of Orientallactaga sibirica. NCBI lineage: Eukaryota > Metazoa > Chordata > Mammalia > Rodentia > Dipodidae > Orientallactaga > Orientallactaga sibirica. The sequence goes on along the minus strand of JAEOAD010002037.1, from coordinate 3,891,304 downwards.
AGAAGAATGTGGATAATCCACTTCCGTATGTCTCTGGCGACTCCATCTTGGGAACCCATCCTGACCTTACAAGGATGCACTTGAAATTCGGTTTCAGATGGGTGATGTGTGGAGAACGGGTGGGGAGAAGTAAGATGGCCGAGGGAGGGTAGAGTCACAGCAGCAGACTCCTGGCAGCTAGTGCTTTTCCCGAATAAAAGCTTCCATCTTTGCCTCAGAGTGGTCTGTGCAGGAGCAGAGAACATCAGTTAGAAGCTCCAGTAAAGGATGAGTCAGATGCCCACTTGGTCAGCACGTGACCACTGCTCCCTGGCGAATGTTCTTATTGTTGGAAAGATAGTCCAACAAGTGGACAGATAGATGAATACAAGGTGGACAGATGGTTAATGGGTTTTCTATAGCCCGTCTTAAGGACTCAGCTCACGTCTCACTGCCAGGAGTAAATAGATTGGCTGGAGTGACTTCTGTTTGAAAACTTTGCCTAGAAATAAATGCCCTCCCTTTTTTAAATTTATTTTAATTTTTCTTTTTTTTTAATTATTAATTTTTTATTGACACCTTCTATATTTACATACAAAAAGCATATATTTCCCTCCCCTCCCCCCATTCCACTTTAGAACTCCAATCTCCATCATATCCCCTCCCTCTCTCCATTAGTCTCTCTTTTAATTTGATGTCATCATCTTTTTCTTCTATTATGAGGGTCTTGCGAAGGTATTGCTAGGCATTGCAAGGTCATGGATATCAAGGCCAATTTCTGTCTGGGCAGTTGCATTGTAAGACGTCATACCCTTCCTTTGGCTCTTCCATTCTATCCACCGCAATGGACCCTGAGCCTTGGAGGGTGTGACAGAGGTGTTTCAGTGCTGGGCACTGCTCCATCCCTTCTTGTCAGCACTATGTTGCCTTTTGGGTCATCCCAGTGGTCATCGCCATCTGAAAAGAGAAGCTTCTCTAACCAGAAGTGAGAGTAGCATTAATATGTGAATATGAACATTAAGTGTAGTGCTTTCAGGGCAGCTTGGTGGGAATAATATATACATTTAGTCAGACAAGAGCAGGCTTTATACCCCTAAGGCTCATGACCTCCCCTGCCATAGACTTTTGCTTAGGTTTTTCAGGACCAGGTATGTATTCCCTCCCGTAGAGAGGGCCTTCAGTCCAATTATGGAGCCGTTGGTTACCCCAAGAGCAGACATGCCACTATTGCATCTGGCCAAACTTGAATATTCAGTGTCCACTGTTTTCACTGCTGATGATTTCTGTCTTTTTTTTTTTTTTTTTTTTTTTTTGAGGTAAGGTCTCACTCTAGCTCAGGCTGACCTGGAATTCACTATGTAGTCTCAGGCTGGCCTCGAACTCATGGCGATTCTCCTACCTCTGCCTCCCAAGGGCTGGGATTAAAGGCGTGCACCACCAGTACCCGGCATTGTCCCTTTTTTATTAACATATATTAATTATACATTTTGGGTTTTTTGTTTTGTTTTTTTTTTGGGGGTTTCAAGGTAGGGTCTTGCTCTAGTCCAGGCTGACCTGGGGTTCACTATTTAGTCTCAGGGTGGCCTCGAATTTATGGTGATCCTCCTACCTCTGCCTCCCAAGTGCTGGGCTTAAAGGCATGCGCTACCACACCCGGCTCTTAATTATCATTTTAATAATGTATATAGTGCATTTTGGTCATATTCACATCCTATGACTCCCTTAATCCCCTCCAATTGATCCTCTTCCTCTTCACGACTAGCCTCCCTTGTATTTTCATGTCTTTTCTTTTTTCTTTTCTTTTCCTTCCCTGTCCTCTTCCCTCTTTCCTCTTTTTCCTTTGTCCTTTCCTTTCTCTGTTTTCATTTTTCTTTACTTTCCCCCTTTCTTCCTTTCTCTCTTCCTTCTTTCTTTTCTCTTTCTCACTCCCTTTTTTCTCCTTTCCCTTTTTCTTTATTCTTTCTTTCCTCTTCTTTCTCTCTCTCCCTTTCTTTCTTTCTTTTTTCCTTCTTTCTTTCTTTCTTCTTTCTCCCTCCCTCTTTCTTTCTTTCTTTCTTTCTTTCTTTCTTTCTTTCTTTTTCTTTCTTTCGTGTGACCCAGTGTATTTAAATTAACACTGCTTGCAGGAATGTGGGTAAGGTGTAATTCACAAGATCATGAGCAACTCAGGGTGGCTTCTCCACTGAACAGAATATCTCCCCCTCCCCCCAGGGACTAGGAGCACTCTATAATTCCTGGGGGAGGGTGGAGTCTCGCGGTCCCCTCCCCCAGTCATTGATATGGAATCTTTATATACTTGCTTTGTAATTCTAGAAGTGAGGCCATCCATTCCTCCACTGATGGAATTGCCTACAACCAGCGCTGGTACCCAGCATTTCCACCTGAACTTCACCATCACCAACCTAGTCTATTCCCAGGACATGGCCCAGCCTGGCACCCCTGGACATCAGCAGAACAAAAGAAGTATTGAATATGCAGTAAGAAGGGTTTTGTGCATCCACTCTGCTCCCAGGCAAAGACTGGCCCATGCACACTGGGTGGACACTGGTCAGAGGGTGATATTATTTTACAACTCTTTTTTTAAAGTATATTTTATTTATTTATTTTTATTTGAGAGGCAGAGAAAGAGTGGGGCTGAGAGAGTGGGCATGCCAGGGCATCCAGCCACTGCAAATGAATTCCAGATGCATGTGCCCCCTTGTGCATCTGGCTTACGTGGGACCTGGGGAATTGAACCTGGGTCCTTTGGCTTTGCAGGCTGACCTGGAATTCTCTCTATATTCCCAGGGTGGTCTCGAACTTACAGCAATCCTCCTACCTCTGCCTCCTGAGTGCTGGGATGAAAGGCGTGCGCCACCACACCTGGCAAATTCTTTTTTTTTTTAATTATTTTTATTTATTTATTTATTTGAGAGATAGAGAGAATGGGCACACCAGGGCTTCCAGCCACTGCAAACGAACCCCAGCCCCATGTGCCACCTTGTGTAATCTGGCTTACATGGGTCCTGGGGAATCGAACCAGGGTCCTTTGGCTTTGCAGGCAAGTGCCTTAACTGCTAAACCATCTCTCCAGCCCAAGACATTTTTTTTTTTGAGAGAGAGTGAGACAGAGAGAAAGAGAAAGAGAGAGAGAAAGAGACAGAGAATGGGTGTGCCGGGGCCTCTCAGCCACTGTGAATGAACTCTAGGCACATGTGCCCCCTTGTGGGCAAGTGTGGCATTGCATGCTTGTGTCACTTTTGCACCTGGCTAAACGTGGGACCTGGAGATTCGAATGGGCAATTCTTAGGCTTGGCAGGCAGGTGCCATAACCACTAAGCCATCTCTCCAGCCCCCAAACATCTTTTGTTGTTTTTTTTTTGTTGTTGTTTGTTTGTTTGTTTTTGTTTTTTGAGGTAGGGTTTCACTCTGGTCCAGGCTGACCTGGAATTCACTATGTAGTCTCAGGGTGGCCTCGAACTCTCGGCGATCCTCCTACCTCTGCCTCCCGAGTGCTGGGATTAAAGGCGTGTGCCATCACGCCCGGCTCCAACCATCTTTTGGTACATAAACCTGGGTAGTGTTTGAAGCAATCTCAGTGGTGATGAAGCATCTTAGATAAGGGGGCCTGGGGTTCTGACCTAAGAAACCATTGCCCTGTGTTTCAGCTCAACCGGCTTTTCCGAAACAGCAGCATCAAGAGCTACTTTTCCAACTGTCAAGTTTTAGCATTCAGGTGAGTGCCAGCTCAGGACCTAACGATTCTGGAAACTTCTGTGCTTTACATAAATCCTTCCTTGCTACAGTCTCTTAGTTCCTGGCTATGATAGAAGAAAACTCTAGGGAAATTGTTATCTAAAAAACAAGTCGCACAAGCTTAGGGAGGTAGAGGAACTTGTGAAGCCTCAGAAAATAGGGAGGTGTGTGGCATGAAGAGCTGTAGAACCTTTGGCATAGAATTCTTGCCTTAAATAACCAACCTCCTCAGCAAACATAACATGGATAAAAATCAGCACTGTTTGAACTAAGCAGCTTTTAATTTTTGTTTTGTTTATTTTTGTTTTTTGAGATAGAATCTCACTCTAGCCCAGGCTGACCTGGAATTCACTCTGTAGTCTCAGGGTGGCCTCGAACTCACAGCGATCCTCCTACCTCTGCCTCCCAAGTTATCGATGTGTCTCTATGTCTGGCTCCATATGGTAATTTTATAATGTTTCCCTCATCCACAAATCAATGTTTTCTGTTTAAATATTAAACACCTGAAAATTAATTTTTAAAAATATATTAATCAGGGACTGGAGAGATGGCTTAGCAGCTAAGGCGCCTCCTAACCCTAAGAACACTGGTTCCAATCTCCAGGTCCCACGTTTAGCCAGATGCAGTGATGCAAGGGCGCAATGCCGCACTTGACCACAAGAGGGCGCACGCATCTGGATTTCGTTCACAGCAGCTGAGAGACTGCTGGCACGCCCATCTCTGTCTCCCTCTCCCTCTCTCTATCTCTCTCTGCCTCTCTCTCCAAAAATAAATAAAAAATAATTTAAAATTTTTTTAAATATATTAATCAATATTTTTAGATATTTTCTTTCATTCTGTTCATATATGACATTAATCAATGTTCTTATGTAGTAAGCCAACTGTGCAGGTAGAAATGAGAACTTCTAGCTTTTTCATTTCTCTGGTCTTATAAATAATCCCACAAATTGAGAACTTTCTAGGTCTTAGGCAATACATCAGAGACATATCAACTCTTTATGAACAATCTGTCTCCAAGCTTTTCTTTTAAATCTTTGGCTCCCTCGTGCTTGCTCCTGCTGGTGTCCCTCCCTCAGGCAGCTGCAACATTGATGATAGTTTTCAACAAGAAACCGGGAATAAACTTTCCCTAGTGAGCAAACTCTGAGTTACATAAAAATAAAGATAAACATGAAGCCGGGCGTGGTGGCACACACCTTTAATCCCAGCACTCGGGAGGCAGAGGTGGGAGGATCGCCGTGAGTTCGAGGCCACCCTGAGACTACATAGTTAATTCCAGGTCAGCCTGGGCCAGAGTGAGATCCTACCTTGAAAAACCAAGGAAGGAAGGAAGGAGGGAGGGAGGGAGGGAGGGAGGGAGGGAGGGAAGGAAGGAAGGAAGGAAGGAAGGGAAGGAAGGAAGGAAAGAAAGAAGGAAAGAAGGAAGGCAGACAAACATGAGAATAGGGTTTCTGCAGGGAGCTGCAAATGGTGACAGTTCTTTGCAAAACAGGAGTTGAGGGGAATTTTACACCCGTCATGGCTACCAGTTTGGTTTTTACGCTACCATGATTTTCATGTCGTGGACTTCGTTCACAGCGGCTGAGAGGCCACTGGCCTGCCCATTTTCTCTCTCTAGCTCTCTCTCTCTCTCTCTCTCTCTAATAAAATAAATAAATAAGATAGAGACCAGTTGGGGGAAGACATATGGCATCAACTTCTGGCCTCCATATGCACAGGCACACAGTGCACGCTTACCCACCCACACATGTGCCCCCATATGTGAACACACACGTGTGTAACACACACACACACACACACACATGAACAAAGAGAAAAATAAACTGCCGGTGCAGAACGTTTACATGGTTGCACAGAGTTCTCCTGGACAGGGTCTAGCAGTAGAGACTGTGTGCTGAAGGCCAAATTCCAAGCGCCCTTGTTTATCTGTCACGCTCTCCCAGGTCTGTCTCCGACAGCAACCACACCGGGGTAGACTCCCTGTGTAACTTCTCACCATTGGCTCGGCGAGTGGACAAAGTGGCCATCTATGAGGAATTCCTGAAGATGACCCAGAATGGCACACAGCTGCTGAACTTCACCCTGGACAGGAAGAGTGTCCTTGTGGATGGTAAGGTTTGCTGGCTGTTGCAAAGCCAGGACAGGAGTTCTACCTTCCAGGCCTGCCTGGGGCTTCCCTGAGCAAGGTGCAGAGTTGAGCTTTGTGGCATGTCAGCCGCATCACACAAGGCCCCTGTCAGTGAAGCAGGAGGTGGAATGTTCCTCCAGGTGTTGGGCAACAGTGAGGGAGCGAACATCACACCTACGGGTCGTGGTAGCCCTCCCCTCTCTCCTGGAAAGTTCTGTGACCTCATGGCAGTCAATTGTCTTCTCTGGACTACGGTTTGTTTGTTTTTAATTTATTTTTAATTTTTACTTTATTTATTTGTATTTATTTATTTGAGAGAGAAAGAGACAGAGAGGGAGAGAGAATGGCAATGGCCATGCCCAACTTTCCAGGACAGCATTCCACTGCAAACGAACTCCAGACGCATGCACCACCTTGTGCACCTGGATAACGTGGGTCCTGGGGAATCGAACCTGGGTCCTTTGGCTTTGCAGGCAAACGCCTTCACCACTAAGCCATATATATGTGTGTAGTGTATATCCATGTATGTATGTATGTTAGTATGCAAGTGGCCTCACGTTTGTGTATGTGGATATGTGCACACATGTACATGGGGGTTTGGAGGCCAGTAGTCAATGTTGAGTGTCTTCACAATTGCTTCCCACCTTATTTTTTTGGGGGGAGCGATCGTGAAGGGCGGGAGGCAGGGGATGGGACAGTAGGGACAGGCAAGAAGGGGAGCCCCCCCACAAACACACAGCTGGTGGGAGGAGGGGGTGGAAGAGGAAGGGGGAAAGAAAGAGACCCTGGGGCGGGTGGAGGGCAGACCGGAAAGGGCGCAGGTGGCGGATGCTCCGGATGCTGCCTTTGCTGATCTGGAAGGGGGACCCAGGTTATTTTTATTTATTTATTTTTATTGATAACTCCCATACTTACAGACAATAAACCATATTTCCCTCCCCTCCCCCTTTCCCCCTTCAGAACTCCACTCTCCCATCATATCCCCTCCCTCTCTCCATTAGTCTCTCTTTTAAATTGATGTCATCATCTTTTTCTCCTATTATGAGGGTCTTCTGAAGGTATTACTAGACACTGTGAGGCTGTGGCCAATATCGAGGCCAATTTCTGTCTGGACAGTTGCATTATAAGGAGTCGTACCCTTCCTTTGGCTCTTCCATTCTATCCGCTCCCTCTTCCGCAATGGTCCCTGAGCCTTGGAGGGTGTGACAGAGATGTTTCAGTGCTGGACACTCCTCTGTCCCTTCTTCTCAGCACTGTGTTGCCTTTGGGGTCATCCCAGTGGTCATCGCCATCTGAAAAGAGAAGCTTCTCTAACGGGAAATGAGAGTGGCATTAATACATGAATATTAGCCAGGCGTGGTGACGCACGCCTTTAATCCCAGCACTTGGGAGGCAGAGGTAGGCGGAGCGCCGTGAGTTCGAGGCCACCCTGAGACTACATAGTTAATTCCATGTCAGCCTGGAACAGAGTGAAACCCTACCTCAAAAAAAAAAAAAAACATGAATATTAAGTGTAGTGCTTGCAAGGCAATCCTACGCTATTTTTTTAACTCAGAGCTTGAGAGCTCACTGCTTTGGCTAGCCCGGGTGGATCCTCCTGTCTCAGCCTCCCCAGCCCTGGGATCGCGGGCACATGCCACCACAATGAGCATTTCACGAGGTGCTAGGTCTTTATGCTTGTACAGCGAGTACGTCAACGGCTGCATCATTGTCCCAGTTCTAGCTGCTGTTTTAATAAGATGACATATTAATGCTGAAATCTAAGTCGTAGAAACTTATCATACCATGCTGCCTCTACATTTGGAAATCTTTATTAGAATAAGGAATGGGTGGCAGAACACTCACTTGGCATTCTCAAGACCCTGGGATCTATCCCCAACATGACAAGACTGAAAAGAAAAAAATGTAAAAGGGAGCCATGATCACACACATTCTCCATGCCATTCATTCGCAGGGTATTCTGGCCACACAAGTGATGCTGCGACTGGGGATTCTGGTAAGCGTCAAAGCTGCTCACGCCTGGGGGAGGGTTTGAAGTTTCGCAATGTGTGAGAGTTGTGAAGTGCGGAGGTCTTGGGCCTCAACCCGTGGTAAGGACAGATGAGACCCAAGGGAAGGGAAAGAGCCTGGCTATTATTCTGCTAAGAGGCCACCTCTCTCTCTGGGGAAGGGAGCTTTCAGGCAATAGTGAGCTGGTACGGTCTCCCCGCCCTATTCACGCCCACACTCAGGCCCCACAGGGTTCAAGTCGGGTCCCTGGGAAGTGGCAAGAGGTGGCTCATCCCAGCACTGTCTCCACAGACCTTCCCTTCTGGGCCATCATCCTCATCTGTTTGGCTGCACTCCTGGGATTCATCACATGCCTGATCTGCGCTTTCCTGGTGAGCAAGGGATGCTTGTCTCGTACCTGTATTGATAAGAATGTGTGTGTGTGTGTGTGTGTGTGTGTGTGTGTGTGTTATGCACGTGGAGATACAGATGCTGGATAGATGATTAAAAGGTAGATGATTGACAGATGCGGCCTGTTGACAGAGAAACAGAAGACCAATAATAGATGATTGATCAAAGGAGGATAGATGATGATACATAAATGATAGAGAACGGATAGGCAATTGACAAGATGGTACACAAGGGGATAACAGATGGTTGATAGATGATACACAATTTTTTAAAATCTTTTTTTTTTTTTTTTTTTTTTTCGTTTTTCGAGGTAGGGTCTCACTCTGGCTCAGGCTGACCTGGAATTTACTATATAGTCTCAGGGTGGCCTCAAACTCTCGGTGATCCTCCTACCTCTGCCTCCCGAGTGCTGGGATTAAAGGCGTGTGCCACCACGCCCAGCTCAAAACATTTTTTAAAATTTTTATTTATTTATTTGACAGAGAAACAGGGAGAGAGGGAAAGAGAGAGAGAGAGAGAATATAGGCATACCAGGGCCTCCAACCACTGAAAACGAACTCCAGACACGTGCGCCCCCTCGTGCAGCTGGCTTACATGGATCCTGGAGAATTGAACCTGGGTCCTTTGGCTTTGCAGGCAAACACCTTAACTGCTAAGACATCCCTCCAGCCTGATGATAGATAATTTTATGTTGACACACTGATGAAAGATATGATGTGGGGGAGAAGAAAACTGAATGAAAGGGGTATGAGGGACCTTTTAAAAATGAAGAATGGGGCTGGAGGGATGGCTTAGCAGTTAAGGTGTTTGCCTGTAAGGTCAAAAGATCCCAGTTCGATTCTCCAGGACCCATGTAAGCCAGATGCACAAGGGGGAGCACACATCTGGAGTTTGTTTGCAGTGGCTGGAGGCCCTGGCGCTCCCATTCTCTCTCTCTCCCTCTCTCTCTCACTCTCTCTCTCTACCTGCCTATTTCTGTATCTCTCTCTCTCAAATAAATAAATAAATAAAATTAAAAAAATTAAGAATGGATAGGGGGAGTGAAAGGCTGAGGGAGAAAGCTGAGCAGCTGGAAAAGGAAGAGAGACAGAGGGAAGAGGGAGCAGACACCTGAGGGAAGTAGTCAGGCAGGCAAAGAAATGGAAGAAAAGCTTTGGAGAAAGAAGAAAAGGCTCAGGAGCCGGGTGTGGTGGCACACGCCTTTCATCCCAGCACTCGGGAGGCAGAGGTAGGAGGATTGCTGTGAGTTCGAGGCCACCCTGAGAATGCATAGTGAATTCCAGGTCAGTCTGAGCTAGAGTGAGACCCTACCTCGAAAACCAAAAAAAAAAAAAAAAAAAAAAAGAAGGAGAAGGAAGAAGAGGAAGAGGACGAGGAAGAGGAGGAGGAGAAAAAAACCCTAGTGGCCAGAGCCTGAGTTAAGACCAGCTACAACATGCCCACGAGCTACATGGAAGACTAGAGAAATGGCACTTGCTTGCAGCATGATGGCCCCACCTTCGATTCCCTAGTCCCCACGCAAAGCCTCATGGAGCCAGAGTGGCTCATGTGTCTGGATTTTGTCTGCAATCGTAGGATGCCCCAGAGTACCCATTCTCTCTCTTTCTCTCTCTCTCTCTCTCTCTCTGTCTCTGTCCTATCTATCAATCATCTATCCATCTAGCTAATCTATGTGCTTCTTTCTCTGTCTCTCTCACCAATAAATAAATAAGATCTATATGAGCCAGGTGTAGTGGCACATGCTTTTGATCCCAGCACTGGGGAGGCAGAGGTGGGGGAAGCGCTGTGAGTTCGAGGCCACAATGAGATGACATAGGGAACTCCAGGCATCTGCTTTTGTCCATATCTTCTGTCGGAGGCCTCCAATCCTTGGGTGGCTAGTCCATCCTAATGCCTTCTCTTCACGCTCACAGGTAACTGTCTGCCTGCGGAGGAAGGAGGGGGGCTACCAGGTCCAGCATCACACCCTGGGCTATTACCTACCACATCTGCACTTGAGAAAGCTACAGTGACGACACCTGTCAGGACCGCCTTTGTCCAAGCTGGGTCCAAAGAAGAAATAAACCACATTGGTCGGACAGTCTCCGTGCCTTTCTTTCTTTTTCTTATTTTAACACAGGGTCTCAGGCTAGAGAGATGGCTTAGTGGTTAAGGTTCATACCTGTGAAGCCTAAGGACCCAGGTTCGATTCTCCAGATCCCACGTAAGCCAGATGCACATGGTGACACATTATCTGGAGTTTGTTTGCAGTGGCTGGAGGCCCTGGCGTGCCCATTCTCAACTCTCTCTCTCTCTCTCCCTCTCTCTCAAATAATTTTTTAAAAATAAAATCTTCTAAAGCCGGGCGTGGTGGCTCTCCCCTCACCTATAATCCCAAGGACACTTCTCCAGAGGCAGAGGGTAGGAGGATGGCTGGAGGCCCTTGGCCACCCATTCTCAACTCTCTCTCTCTCTCCCTCTCTCTCAAATAATTTTTAAAAATAAAATCTTCTAAAGAGACTACCTAGTAATCCCAGCACTCGGGAGGCAGAGGTAGGAGGATCGCCGAGAGTTCGACTACATAGTGAATTCCAGGTCAGCCTGGACCAGAGTGAGACCCTACCTCGCAAAACCAAAAAATAAAAATAAAAAAATAAATAAAATAAAATCTTCTAATGGAGAGAGGGAGGGGATATGATGGAGACTGGTGTTCTAAAGTGGAATGGGGGGAGGGGAGGGGAGGGAAATATATGTTTTTTGTATGTAAGTATAGAAGGTGTCAATAAAAAATTAATAATTAAAAAAAATTTTTTTTTTTTTTTGCGAGGTAAGGTCTCACTCTGGTCCAGGCTGACCTGGAATTAACTATGTAGTCTCAGGGTGGCCTCGAACTCACAGTGATCCTCCTACCTCTGCCTCCCGAGTGCTGGGATTAAAGGCATGCACCACCACACCAGGCTAAAAATAAAATCTTATTTTAAAAATTTTAATATATTTATTTATTGGAGAGAGAGACAGATATATAGAGAGAATGGGCACGCCAGGGCCTCCAGCCACTGCAAACGAACTCCAGGCGCATGCGCCCCCTTGTGCATCTGGCTTACATGGGTCCTGGAGAATTGAACCGGGATCCTTTGGCTTTGCAGGCAAACGCCTTAACTGCTAAGCCAACTCTCCAGCCCCAAAATAAAATCTTTTTTAAAAAAGACAGGGTCTCATTTAAGCCAGGCTGTCCTTAAACTTGTGCTATTCTAGCTTCCAAATCCTCAGCTCTGGGATTATGAGCGAGGGCCACCACACCCACATTGAGTAGACCCATGCTCAGACTAGGGCTGGGATCTTGAAGTCTCTCCCCACTGTCCTGGTAAATGAGTATGCCTTCCTATTGTCTGTCTTTGGACGGACAGGAAATTCCAAGCCTCACTTCCCCTAAAAGTTCAACAGGATGTCCAGCCAACCTCACTGCTGCAGGCTTCAGTTATTGCTCAACCCTCTTCACGACCCAGCAAAGCGCAGTCTGCCCCTCCTCTCCCCAGAAGAGATTTCCAAACCCTCTGCTAGCTGGCTCTGAACACCGCTACTGTCTCACCTGGATTTAAGATCAAATCTTTAGGTCAGAGAAGACAGAAAGGCTTAGATGTAAGAGCTCCAGAGCCGTCTTCTCCTCCCCTTTCCTCCCTGTCTCCCTCTTCCCACCTAGTCATGCTCAGACTAGCTCTGGTTTTTTTGTTTGTTTGTTTGTTTGTTTGTTTGTTTGTTTTGTTTTGTTTTGTTTTGCGAGGTGGGGTCTCACTCTGGTCCAGGCTGACCTGGAATTCACTATGTAGTCTCAGGGTGGCCTCGAACTCTCAGCGATCCTCCTCCCTCTGCCTCCCCAGTGCTGGGATTAAAGGTGTGCGCCACCACGCCCGGCTAGCTCTGGTTTTTGAGGACACCTCCGGTTAGGATAATTGAGTACTCCTGGACTAAGAAAAGGGACTGTTGGGCTGGAGAGATGCAGTTAAGGCGTTTGCCTGCAAAGCCAAAGGATGCCAGTTCGATTCTCCAGGATCCACCTAAGCCAGACGCACAAGGGGGCGCATGCATCTGGAGCTCGTTTGCAGTGGCTGGAGGCCTTAGCGCACCATTCTCTCCCTCTCTCTCCCTATTTCTCTCTCTCAAATAAATAAATAAAATATATAATTTTTTTTTAAAAAAAGAAAAGGGAATATCACCTTCTCTGTTAGCCACACCATATAAGGCCCCTTTCCCTTTACCCAGAGTGTCAGATACTCCCCCCCCCCCACACACGCTGTCTGTATGGCTTTAGTTCTCCCGGTGTTAAAGTCTTGGGCCCAGAGCTGGAGAGATGGCTTAGTGGTTATGGCGTTTGCCTGCAAAACCAAAGGATCCCTGTTCAACTCTCCAGGACCCACGTTAAGCCAGATGCGCATGGTGGCGCATGCATCTGAAGTTCCTTTGCAATGGCTGGAGGCCCTGGCGCGCCCATTCTCTCTCTCTTTCTTTCTCAAATAAATAGCCCAAGAAACAGTTCGTGTCCACTCTCCCTCAACCTCGAACCCAGAACCTAACAGTGACTACTTCATTCCCAAAGGAAGCTGTCAGTTGGATTGTGTGGCACTGTTCTCTGAGAAAACAATTATGATTATCTTCATCAGAAGTTGGGGGTACCACTCACTAGAAATCTTCAAGGCAGGGTCTATTGACCTCCCAGTATACATGCTGTGGCCCCAACCCCCAAACTAATCCCTCCCACAGCCAAGCCACCAGGAACCTCTCCCCCTAAGCCACGCCCCCAGGAACCTCTCCCCCTAAGCCACGCCCCCAGGAACCTCTCCCCCTAAGCACGCCCCTGGAACCTCTTCCCCTAAGCCACGCCCCCTGGAACCTCTCCCGCATAAGCCACGCCCCCCGGAACCTCTTCCCCTAAGCCACGCCCCCTGGAACCTCTCCCCATAAGCCACGCCCCCAGGAACCTCTCCCCATAAGCCACGCCTCCATGAACCTCTCCCCATAAGCCACGCCCCTGGAAACTCTCCCCCCTAAGCCACGCCCCTGGAACCACTCCCATAAGCCATGCCTCCAGGAACCTCTCCCCATAAGCCACGCCCCCGGGAACCTCTCCCGCATAAGCCACGCCCCTGGAAACTCTCCCCCTAAGCCACGCCCCTGGAACCACTCCCATAAGCCTTGCCTCCAGGAACCTCTCCCCATAAGCCACGCCCCTGGAACCACGCCTCATAAGCCACGCCTCCAGGAACCTCTCCCCATAAGCCACGCCCCTGGAACCTCTCCCCTTAAGCCACGCCCCTGGAGCCACTCCTCATAAGCCACGCCTCCAGGAACCTCTCCCCCATAAGCCACGCCCCTGGAACCCTCTCCCCTTAAGCCACGCCCCTGGAGCCACTCCCCATAAGCCACGCCTCCAGGAACCTCTCCCCCATAAGCCACGCCCCCTCTGAGCCACTCCCGTTCACAAACCACGCCCCTCAGGGATGGCTCCCGCATAGGGTCAACCTTGTCCTGCAAGCTTGCTTCCGCCCACAAGCCACGCCCCCTCCAGGGACGGCGCCCACAGAGGGCCAATCTTCCGCACACATCTTGGCACGTTGCCGCCCACCGAAGTGGATCGGGGTCTCAGAGGCTGCACGCGTGTCTGTCCGCAGCGCAATCCTGTGTACACACATGTGGATGGCGCCGAGGCCCCCACGGCCGGAAGCGGAAGTGCGTAGGGAAGGGAGCGGCTGCACCCCGAGGCCGAGGGAGAGCGGGAAGGGGTATCGGTGAGTGCTCTGCAAGCTCGTCAAGTTCTGCAAGCTCTGCGCGCACCCCCGAGCGCTGCAGCCGGCTCGAGCCCGGGGACCCCGCTGCACCCCTCGCCCAGTCCGCACACCTGGGGGGACGGGGCACGTGCGCAGGTGTGCAGAGTTTCAGAGCGGGGAGCTGCTGTCAGGTCAGGCCTGGAGGCCGGGGCAGCTGCGTTCTGCCCTGCAGTAGTGCACGGTGCAGCCTGCACAACAAAGGAAGCACGATTGGCCGGCGGGGAGAAGGGGGGGGGAAACCTAAACATCCCTGAAGATCCGGATGAAAACCTATAAATTCATGCAGAGTCCTGACAGGGCCTCCAGCTGGCGTCTGCTTGCACCTGCGCAGGTCGTCACAGCTGGCTGCAGCTGAATGAGTCCGGCGATTGCCATGCACGCAGCAACAGCAAGCTGCTTTCAACATGTTTGCACATACATGCTCAGATAGGAGCCCGGTAAATGAATGCAGCTACCACCAGCGGGGCCGAACGCTTTATTACGTGTTAAGTCTGTAAATACGAACAAGAAAAGGAGGGGGGGTGGTGAATGAAGGTCCCCTCTCCCCAGAACACAGAGGCCTCAAAGCTAAGCTTAGTGTGTTTTTATGTTTGTTTGGGTTTTTTTTCAGACAAGAAAAGCATCGTTCAAATGCATTTATGTTGAAACCAGCCGCCATAATCTCACCCTTCCCTCAGCAATCTATGGATTTTATGTGACCAGGTGAGTACAGCTGAAGTATAGACCTGTTAAGATGCCTTTCTTTTTTCTTATAACGACAGGCTGTAACCACAAGGAGCCAGTTAAGAGGGAGGGCTATTTTTTAAAATATTTATTTTATTTTTATTTATTTATTTGAGAGAGAGATAAGAAAGAGGCAGGGAAAGAGAGAGAGAGAGAGAGAATGGGCATGCCAGAGCCTCCAGCCACTGCAAACGAACTCCAGATGTGTATGCCCCCCCCTTTGTGCATTTGGCTTAGGTGGGTCTTGGGGAATCAAACCTGGGTCCTTTGGCTTTGCAGGCAAGCGCCTTAACCGCAAAGCCATCTCTTCAGCCCGAGGGAGGGCTATTTTAAGAAGTGTTATTTCTGTTTGATGGCTTATACTCAGGAGAACATGCGTGCGTAGCTGTAAAGAAGTAGCTGTAGTTCAATGAAAACATGTACACACATGTAAACATCTAGGTATGTGTAAGTAGACACAGGACAGGTTTTCTTGCATACAATAATGTAAATTCCAGGATTTTATGTAAGTATTGAATGTATGAGATACTCGTGTATACTTGAAGTCATTCCAAGTTTTCCAGTAAACATTATCAGGGCTATTCATCAGCATCCCATTTGGCCCCTAAAAAATTGCGATCTGGGCAAGAGAGATGGCTTAGCAGTTAAGGCGTTTGCCTGCAAAGCCAAAGGACCCAGGTTCAATTCTCCAGGACCCACGTAAGCCAGATGCACAAAAGGCGCATGCATCTGAAGATCGTTTGCAGTGGGTGGAGGCCCTGGCATGCCCATTCTCTCTCTCTCTCTCTCTCTCTCTCTCTCTATCTCTCTCAAATAAATAAATAAAATATATAAAAAAGGGCTGGAGAGATGGCTTAGCGGTTAAGGCACCTGCCTCCTAAGCCTAAGAATGCTGGTTCCAATCTCCAGGTCCCATGTTTAGCCAGATGCAAAGTGACGCAAGGGCGCAATGCTGCACTTGACCACAAGGGGCCGCATGCATCTGGATTTCATTCACAGCAGCTGAGACACTGCTGGCGCGCCCATCTCTATCTGTCTCCCTCTCCCTCTCTGTCTGTCTCTGTCTGTCTCTCTCTCTGTGTGTCTCTCTCCAAAAAAAAAATAATAAAAAATAAAAAGTTTAAAAAAAAAAAAAATATATATACTGCAATCCTGCATGAAGCTTCAAAATACACAAGACATCTGTGAAAAAGATGCCTTAAGTTTCTTTATATTTAGTAACAGGAACTTAAAAATTCAATTGGCTTGCAACTAATTATATTTTGAACAAGTGATCATTGTTTTCCTAGTGAGATTTAAAACATTTGGAAGAATATTAAGGATAAGAGACACTAGTTTCCACAAAAGGTTATCCTCCCCACCACTAGCACTCAATTTAAATATTCTATTTTTATTTATTATGTGTGAGAGAGAATGGACATGCCAGGGCTTCTAGCTACTGCAAACAGATGGGGGCTGGAGAGATGGCTTAGTGGTTAAGGAGCTTGCCTGTAAAGCCAAAGGACCCAGGTTCAATTTCCCAGGACCCACATAAGCCAGATGCACTAGGTGGCACATGCATCTGGAGTTTGTTTGCAGTGGCCAGAGGCCCTAGTAGGCCCATTCTCTCTGTCTGTCTTTCTCTCAAATAAATAAATAAAAATAAATTTTTAAATATTTTATTTAAGAGGGAAGCAGAGAGAGAAATATGAGGTGGTAGGGCCTTTAGCAGCTGCAAAGAAACTCCAGACACATGTGCCATCTGTGCATCTGGCTTATGTGAGTCCTTGGGAATCGAACCTGGGTCCTTTGGCTTTGCAGGCAAGTATCTTAACCACTAAGCCATCTCTCTAGCCCTATTACTTTTATTTTTGTCCAGTGCTTGAGATCAAACACAGGGTCTTAGGCATGTTAAGTAAGTACTCTACTCAAGCCTTGCCTTTTTCTTTATAGTTTTTCTATAAATATATATATTTAGTTTTTCAAGGTAAGGTCTCGCTCTGGTCCAGGCTGACCTGGAATTCACTATGTAGTCTCAGGGTGTCCTCGAACTCATGGTGATCCTCCTACCTCTGCCTCCCGAGCGCTGGGATTAAAGGTGTGCACCACCACACCTGGCTCCTGTAATAATATTAAGGAAATATTTGCTTATCATGCATTTGATATTCATTGAGTATACAATTTAGGATGATCATGTGTCCCCATTTTTTCAGTATTAAGGAGTTTGTCAAAACGAAGGATGTTCAGTGATCTAGCCAGAACAATCCCAGAGAAATCAGCACAGTTGGTCACCTCCATGAGTGGAGCCCCAGGTCAGATGCACTAGGACCCTATAAAACCAAAAGAGACTGTTTCTCTTTCTTTCTCTCTCTCTGTCTCTCCCTTTCTCTCCCTCTCTCTCTCACTTTCTTTCTTTCTTTCTTTCTTTCTTTCTTTCTTTCTCTCCTCTGTCTCTCCCTCTCCCTCTCTCTCTTCTCTTTCTTTCTTTCTTTCTCTCCCTTTCTCTCCTCTCTCTCTCTCTTTCTTTCTTTCTTTCTTTCTTTCTCTGTCTCTCCCTTTCTCTCCCCTCTCTCTCTCACTTTCTTTCTTTCTTTCTTTCTTTCTTTCTTTCTTTCTTTCTTTCTTTCTCTGTCTCTCCCTTTCTCTCCCTCTCTCTCTCACTCTTTCTTTCTTTCTTTCTCTCCCTTTCTCTCCCTCTCTCTCTCTTTCTTTCTTTCTTTCTTTCTCTCTCTCCCTTTCTCTCCCTCTCTCTCTCACTCTTTCTTTCTTTCTTTCTTTCTTTCTCTCTCTCCCTTTCTCTCCCTCTCTCTCTCACTCTTTCTTTCTTTCTTTCTTTCTTTCTCTGTCTCTCCCTTTCTCTCCCTTTCTCTCCTTTCTCTCTCTCTCTCTCTTTCTTTCTTTCTTTCTTTCTTTCTTTCTTTCTTTCTTTCTTTCTTTCTTTCTTTCGTAGTTGTTGTTTTTGACTTAGCATTTGACTGTAGCTCAGGCTGACCTGAGATTTACTATATAGTCTCAGGGTGGCCTCGAACTCATGGCAATCCTCCTACCTCTGCCTCCTGAGTGCTGGGATTAGAGGTGTGCACCACCACGCCCGGCTAAAGCAGACTTTTTCTGCCTTCACAGAGTGTACATTCTAACAGGAAAGACAAGTTAAGATGAGAGCATTGTGTGGCTCAGTCTGAAGAGACAGGGAAGTCGTTTGGGTAGGAGTGGAGATTAGCTTGAGAGCTGAAGGGGAGGTTGGGTGTAGTTGGTCACGGGGTTGACTGAGATGAAGGAACACGGGTGTGTTCGTAAGAGCGCTGCATGAGAAAAGCCCCTGTGCTCACCAAGGTCCTTTAAGGAACGGAACTGATACAATGAATATGTATATTATAAAGGAGGTTTGTTAGATTAGCTTAACATGGTACAGGCTGAACAGTCCCAACACTGGCTGCCTGCAGGCTGGAGAAGCTGAGACCCTGGTATCTTTCCAGTTCAGGAGGCTGGATGCTTCCGCATTTCCAACCTGGCC
The DNA here is from genome assembly GCA_036365145.1 of Orientallactaga sibirica. Classification (NCBI taxonomy): domain Eukaryota; kingdom Metazoa; phylum Chordata; class Mammalia; order Rodentia; family Dipodidae; genus Orientallactaga; species Orientallactaga sibirica. Next base: position 3,873,045 of record JAEOAD010002037.1, on the reverse strand, counting down.
CTGAAAGTTTGGAAGATTCCCTGGAGAGCTGCTGGTCTTCAGAGCATCATGGAAGGCTGAAGAACATAGATAGGATCGAGTGTCTGTGAAGGCATGCCGCAGAGGGTAGATATGCTCTTCAGCAAGTAGCAAAGACAGAAAGGCAAAAGACAGGATCTCTTTATTTATTCATTTATTTGCAAGCAGAGAGAGAGAGAGAGACAGTGGGCACACCAGCACGTAGTTCCACTGCAGATGAACTCCAGATGCATGCACCACTTTGTATATCTGGCATTGTGTGGGTACTGGGGAATTGAACCCAGGTTGTTAGAATCTGCAGGCAAGCACCTCAACTGCTGAGCCATTTTCTCAACCCTATTTATTTATTTTAATTTTTTTAAATTATTTTTTTAATTATTTTTTTTTTGGAGAGAGAGAGAGAGGAAGACAGAGATGGGTGCGCCAGCAGTGCCTCAGCTGCTGCAAACAAAATCCAGATGTATGCGCCCCCTTGTGGTCAAGTGCGGCATTGCGCCCTTGCGTCACTTTGCATCTGGCTAAACGTGGGACCTGGAGATTGGAACCAGCGTTCTAGGCTTAGGAGGCAGGCGCCTTAACCCCTAAGCCATCTCACCAGCCCTATTTATTTTAAATTTGATTTACTCATTTGCACGTGTGTGTGTGTGTGTGTGTGTGTGTGTGCGCACTCACCAAAGTCTCCTGCTTTGTGATAGCATTTTTGGGGTGTTGGTAGCTTGGGAATTGAACTCCACAAGGCTTTTCCTTCTTATGTAGCATATCCTACAGTGAATGGTGGTGGTGGTGATGGTTCTTTTTTCCCAGCAGACACAGCAAAGGTCCAGTGTGGGAGAAGGAATGGCCATTGTGAAGGAGAGCCACTGTGCAGAGTTTTTGTATCCTTTTCATTGCACAGCGCTGCCCTGAGCCTGGCAGAGTCAGAGGAGCCCTGTCCAGGCCCATCGACTGCCTTGTGTCAGGAGCTCTGCCTTGAAGTCGGGATGGCAGCCACCATTCTATTTTATTTAAGAGGGAAGCAGAGAGAGAAAATATGAGGTGGTAGGGCCTTTAGCAGCTGCAAAGAAACTCCAGACACATGTGCCATCTGTGCATCTGGCTTATGTGAGTCCTTGGGAATCGAACCTGGGTCCTTTGGCTTTGCAGGCAAGTATCTTAACCACTAAGCCATCTCTCTAGCCCTATTACTTTTATTTTTGTCCAGTGCTTGAGATCAAACACAGGGTCTTAGGCATGTTAAGTAAGTACTCTACTCAAGCCTTGCCTTTTTCTTTATAGTTTTTCTATAAATATATATATTTAGTTTTTCAAGGTAAGGTCTCGCTCTGGTCAGGCTGACCTGGAATTCACTATGTAGTCTCAGGGTGTCCTCGAACTCATGGTGATCCTCCTACCTCTGCCTCCCGAGCGCTGGGATTAAAGGTGTGCACCACCACACCTGGCTCCTGTAATAATATTAAGGAAATATTTGCTTATCATGCATTTGATATTCATTGAGTATACAATTTAGGATGATCATGTGTCCCCATTTTTTCAGTATTAAGGAGTTTGTCAAAACGAAGGATGTTCAGTGATCTAGCCAGAACAATCCCAGAGAAATCAGCACAGTTGGTCACCTCCATGAGTGGAGCCCCAGGTCAGATGCACTAGGACCCTATAAAACCAAAAGAGACTGTTTCTCTTTCTTTCTCTCTCTCTGTCTCTCCCTTTCTCTCCCTCTCTCTCTCACTTTCTTTCTTTCTTTCTTTCTTTCTTTCTTTCTTTCTTTCTCTGTCTCTCCCTTTCCCTCTCTCTCTCACTCTTTCTTTCTTTCTTTCTCTCCCTTTCTCTCCCTCTCTCTCTCACTCTTTCTTTCTTTCTTTCTTTCTTTCTCTGTCTCTCCCTTTCTCTCCCTCTCTCTCTCACTGTCTTTCTTTCTTTCTTTCTTTCTTTCTTTCTTTCTTTTTCTTTCTCTGTCTCTCCTTTCTCTCCCTCTCTCTCTCTCTCTTTCTTTCTTTCTTTCTTCTCTCCTTTCTCTCCCTCTCTCTCTCTTTTCTTTCTTTCTTTCTTCTCTCTCTCTCCCTTTCTCTCCCTCTCTCTCTCACTCTTTCTTTCTTTCTTTCTTTCTTTCTCTCTCTCCCTTTCTCTCCCTCTCTCTCTCACTCTTTCTTTCTTTCTTTCTTTCTTTCTTTCTCTGTCTCTCCCTTTCTCTCCCTTTCTCTCCCTTTCTCTCCCTCTCTCTCACTCTTTCTTTCTTTCTTTCTTTCTTTCTTTCTTTCTTTCTTTCTTTCTTTCTTTCGTAGTTGTTGTTTTTGACTTAGCATTTGACTGTAGCTCAGGCTGACCTGAGATTTACTATATAGTCTCAGGGTGGCCTCGAACTCATGGCAATCCTCCTACCTCTGCCTCCTGAGTGCTGGGATTAGAGGTGTGCGCCACCACGCCCGGCTAAAGCAGACTTTTTCTGCCTTCACAGAGTGTACATTCTAACAGGAAAGACAAGTTAAGATGAGAGCATTGTGTGGCTCAGTCTGAAGAGACAGGCAAGTCGTTTGGGTAGGAGTGGAGATTAGCTTGAGAGCTGAAGGGGAGGTTGGGTGTAGTTGGTCACGGGGTTGACTGAGATGAAGGAACACAGGTGTGTTCGTAAGAGCGCTGCATGAGAAAAGCCCCTGTGCTCACCAAGGTCCTTTAAGGAACGGAACTGATACAATGAATATGTATATTATAAAGGAGGTTTGTTAGATTAGCTTAACATGGTACAGGCTGAACAGTCCCAACACTGGCTGCCTGCAGGCTGGAGAAGCTGAGACCCTGGTATCTTTCCAGTTCACGAGGCTGGATGCTTCCACATTTCCAACCTGGCCCTGAAAATCTGGAAGATTCCCTGGAGAGCTGCTGGTCTTCAGAGCATCATGGAAGGCTGAAGAACATAGATAGGATCGAGTGTCTGTGAAGGCACGCCGCAGAGGGTAGATATGCTCTTCAGCAAGTAGCAAAGACAGAAAGGCAAAAGACAGGATCTCTTTATTTATTCATTTATTTGCAAGCAGAGAGAGAGAGAGAGACAGTGGCACACCAGCACGTAGTTCCACTGCAGATGAACTCCAGATGCATGCACCACTTTGTATATCTGGCATTGTGTGGGTACTGGGGAATTGAACCCAGGTTGTTAGAATCTGCAGGCAAGCACCTCAACTGCTGAGCCATTTTCTCAACCCTATTTATTTATTTTAATTTTTTTAAATTATTTTTTTAATTATTTTTTTTGGAGAGAGAGAGGAAGACAGAGATGGGTGCGCCAGCAGTGCCTCAGCTGCTGCAAACAAAATCCAGATGTATGCGCCCCCTTGTGGTCAAGTGCGGCATTGCGCCCTTGCGTCACTTTGCATCTGGCTAAACGTGGGACCTGGAGATTGGAACCAGCGTTCTTAGGCTTAGGAGGCAGGCGCCTTAACCCCTAAGCCATCTCACCAGCCCTATTTATTTTAAATTTGATTTACTCATTTGCACGTGTGTGTGTGTGTGTGTGTGTGCGCACTCACCAAAGTCTCCTGCTTTGTGATAGCATTTTTGGGGTGTTGGTAGCTTGGGAATTGAACTCCACAAGGCTTTTCCTTCTTATGTAGCATATCCTACAGTGAATGGTGGTGGTGGTGATGGTTCTTTTTTCCCAGCAGACACAGCAAAGGTCCAGTGTGGGAGAAGGAATGGCCATTGTGAAGGAGAGCCACTGTGCAGAGTTTTTGTATCCTTTTCATTGCACAGCGCTGCCCTGAGCCTGGCAGAGTCAGAGGAGCCCTGTCCAGGCCCATCGACTGCCTTGTGTCAGGAGCTCTGCCTTGAAGTCGGGATGGCAGCCACCATTCTACCTCCCACTTGTGGTGAGTCTGTGTGGTGGAAATTCTCTGGAAAGATCACTCCTGTGCCAGAAAGAGTGAAAGTAGAGGAGTTTATTACCCAGGGGCCAAAGAGCTTGAGGTAGCCCTGCAAAGCTTTGGCCCTGAGCAGAAAGAAACTTTGTTTCCATTTTATGTTTCCATAGCCATGGGGAGGGGTAAATGAACACACAAGGTGTGGCAATTTGCATATCAATCACTTCTGTAGTCAGGCCACCCTAACAAGGAAGTCAGCTGGAGAGATGGCTTAGCAGTTAAGGCACATGCCTGTGAAGCCTAAGGACCCCGGTTCAATTCTCCAGGTCCCACATAAGCCAGATGCGCAACAGCTGGAGTTTGTTTGCAGTGGCTAGAGGCCCTGGTGTGCCCATTCTCACTCTCCCTTTCTCTCTTTCTTTCTCTCTGTCGCTAATAAATTAATTAATTAAATAAAAAATAAAACCTTTAAAAAAAAAAAGATAAAGGCATGTGCCACCATGCCTGGCTCTCAAAAACAATGAACTCCATTTCACTTTATTTCAGCCTAAACTTTAGTTCCTTCTTATCGTCCCTTTGGGCCCTTTCTGGACGGTTCCTTCTTTGGGATTTTTCATCTGCTGACAAAGATAAAGTTTTAGCTGCTCAGCAATGAACTCTGACAGTCTCTCAGAGGACCAGTTCAACTGTCGGCTGCTTCTCTATCACATGTGGCTTCTGGCATGCCTCAAAGTCGGATTTCAAGGCCTCCAGGCCCACAGAGCAGTACAGGGAGCCATGGGCCTCTCAGGTGAGGCAGAAGTGTAGCCCAGTGGTCCTTGGCAGCTCCTGGGACGGGGACTTGGGTGTTGGTGGGTTTGTCATCTGGTCATACATGGTCACTGTTGAGCTCAGCCTTGAATCCTTGCTGTAATAAATGGCGGTGCCTTCAGAACTCCAGCTCCCTCGCCTGTAGAACGGACGTCATCTTTTCCTCGGAGGCAGACAGACCCTTGAGCCCTGTATTTTGGTCAGGACTAGCTGCAGGATGGATGGGTATGGAGTGGTGGAGCATGCCCTGTGGGTGCCGTGCTGTGTACGGCCTCCAGGACATCCAGGTCCGTGATGGCTTAGATCCTCAGGACTGGTTTCTTGTTTCCCCAGTTTTGTCATCCCTGTACCCGTGTCTCCGAAGAAAGCATGTACAGGCAGAGAAAGGCTGGCCAGTGAACTGCCGAGCTTGTTACAGGTGAGCTACGTCTTCATTTCTGCCAGTCACTGTTCTTAGACAGAAGTTAGACTTGTTATCTTCTGGGGTGCAAAATCCCAGGATTCCAAGTATCTCCTGGGGGGTAAGGGACTGCCCAGAAATGGCCCCTGTGCCAACACTCACTGCAGTTTTTCTTTTTTTTTTTTTTTTTTTTTTTTTTTTTTGGTTTTTCGAGGTAGAGTCTCACTCTGGTCCAGGCTGATCTGGAATTCACTCTGTAATCTCATGGTGGCCTCGAACTCACAGTGATCCTCCTACCTCTGCCTCCCAAGTGCTGGGATTAAAGGCATGCACCACCACACTGGCTTTTTTTTTTTTTTTTTTTTTTTTTGGTTTTGCAAGGTAGGGTCTCACTCTGGTCCAGGCTGACCTGGAATTCACTCTGTAGTCTCAGGGTGGCCTCGAACTCTCCGTGATCCTCCTACCTCTGCCTCCCGAGTGCTGGGATTAAAGGCGTGTGCCACCACGCCCAGCCTTTTTTTTTTTTTTTTTTTTGTGTTCCCCCCCCCCACCTTTGTTTTTTTGAGGTAGGGTCTCACTGTAGCTCAGGCTGACCTGGAATTCACTATGCAGTCTCAGGGTGGCCTCGAACCCATGGCGATCCTCCTACTTCTGCCTCCTGAGTGCTGGGATGAAAGGCGTGCGCCACCACGCCCGGGCTGCTGTGTTCTTTTTAATTTGTGTGTGTGTGTGTGTGCATGCGCATGCGGTGTGTGCATGTGTATACGAAAACCAGAGGTGTCCTCTTTTGTCACTCCCTGGACCCATTTCATCGAGAGAGGGTCTCCCACTGAACCCCACCAATCCTCCCGTCACCAGCTTCCTTGGGTGTGAAGCTAGAGGCATGTACTTTTTACGTGGGTGCTGGAGATGGAACTCAGACCCTCGTGCTTGCACAGTAACTGCTCTTACCCACTGGGCCATCCTCCCAGCCCCTGCTCACTGCATTTTCAAAGCTCTTTCCAGAGTCCCTAAGTACACCATGTCCTCCTGAGGGTCCTATGGGGGAAGCCGATTGGCCATAGAACGTCATTTGTCAATGTAGCGGCGATTTCTGCATTGCCTGAGGCCTATGCTCAGGAGATGGGAGGAAATGAGGTTCCAGGAGTTCACTGTCTGAGTGGGAAGAGAAAGTAACTTGGGGAGGGAGTCACAGACAGAGGAGGAGCCAGAGTTTGATCAATGATCAGCCCAGAAGAGAAGGAGGAGCGCTCAGAACTGTGCGTGTGTCTTGTGCTCTGTGCTCCCGTGCGTGGATCTGCCTTCTTACGTCTGCTTCCTGTTCTCTTTGCGGGGGGATCCTCGGTCCAGGACCTGGTGACCTTTGAGGATGTAGCTGTGAAGTTCTCGCAGGAGGAGTGGGCTTTGCTGGACCCTTTACAGAGAACTCTGTACAGGAAGGTAATGCGGGAAAACTGGAAGAATGTGGTCTCACTCGGTAAGCCACCATCAAACCAGCTCATTTAATGACTCAGGAGCAAGGCTTTCATTCCTATTTTTAGAAATATTTCTTTTCGCCGGGTGTGGTGGCGCACGCCTTTAATCCCAGCACTCGGGGGGCAGAGGTAGGACGATCGCCGTGAGTTCGAGGCCACCCTGAGAATACAGAGTGAATTCCAGGTCAGCCTAAACTAGAGTGAGACTTTACCTCAAAAAAAAAAAAAAAAAAAAAAAAAAAAAAAAAGAAAGAAAGAAAGATTTCTTTTCTGAGAGAGGCAGAAAGAGAAAGAAAAAGAATATGGCATGCTTTACATGGGTACTGGGGAGTAAAAGTTGGCCAACAGGCTTTGCAAGAAAGTTTCTTTAACTCCGTCAAAAATATTTTTATTTGAGCCGGGCATGGTGGCTCACGCCTTTAATTCCAGCACTCGGGAGGCAGAGGTAGGAGGATTGCCGTGAGTTCAAGGCCACCCTGAGACTACATAGTGAATTCCAGGTCAGCCTGAACTAGAGTGAGACCCTACCTCGAAAAACCAAAAAAAAAATATATATATATATACATATATATATATATATATATATATATATATATATATATATTATTTGTTTATTTGCAAGCAGAGAGACACTGAGAGAAAAGAGACAAAGAGAATGGGAGAACCAGGGCCTTTAGCCTCTGCTAATGAACCCCAGATGCATGTACCACTTTGTGCATCTGGCTTTACATGGGTATTAGGGAACTGAACCTGAGTTGGTAGGCTTTGCAGGCAAGCACCTTAACCACTGAGCCATCTCTCCACCCCTTTTTTTTTAATATTTTGTTTATTTATTTATTTTATTTATGTGACAGAGAGGAGAGAGAAAAAAAAGAGGCAGATAGAGAGAAAGAGAAAATGGGCCTCTAGCCACTGCTAACGAACTCCAGACGCATGTGCCCCTTTGTGCATCTGGCTTACATGGATCCTGAGGAATCGAACCGGTGTCCTGAGGCTTCACAGGCAAATGTCTTAACCACTAAGCCATTTCCCCAGCCCACCCCCTATTTTTTATTGATGTAAAATTTACAAAACATAAAATTCAACATTTGAATTAATCCGTTTAGTGGCATTTAATATATTCACAGTAGGGCTGGAGAGATGGCTTAGAGGCTAAGGCGCCTGCCTCCTAAGCCTAAGAACACTGGTTCCAATCTCCAGCGGTTCCAATCTCCAGGTCCCACGTTTAGCCAGATGCAAAGTGAGGCAAGGGTGCAATGCCGCACTTGACCACAAGGGGGCGCACGCATCTGGATTTCGTTCACAGCAGCTGAGAGGCTGCTGCCACGCCCATCTCTGTCTTCCTCTCCCTGTCTCTCTCTCTCTCTCTGTCTCTCTGTCTCTCTCTGTGTCTCTCTCCAAAAAAATAAATAATAAATAAAAAATAAAAAGTTTAATATATTCCCAGTATATAGCACTGTAATTTCATAGCACTTCAGTACTGTTGCTGTGGTTTGGTTCCCAAAGTTCATTTGCTGGAAACTTGGTTCCCTTGGAAACAGTGTTGAGAGAGTGGAACCTTGAAGTGGTGAGGTCTGATGAGAGACACGACCCTCAATGCTGTCTTAGGAGTGGCTCAGTATTATGGGACCAGATCAGTTCTGTTGAGAGCGGGTTGTTATAAAAGGATGCTTGGGGGCTCAAAAGATGGCTTAGCAGTTAAGATGCTTGTCTGTGAAGACTAAGGACCCAGGTTCGATTCCCCAGGACCCATGTAAGCCAGATGCACAAGTGGTGCATGCATCTGGAGTTCATTTGCAGTGGCTGGAGGCCCTGGTGCACCCATTCTCTCTCTCTCTCTTTCTCAAATAAATAAAATGTTTATTAAAAAAAAAAAAAGACAAGGGTGCTATCCCACATCCATAGCCCTCTCCAAGGATGCTATGGAATTGAACCAGGGTGAGCAGGCTTTCTGGAACTATCTAATAGTCCTCTGTGTAAAATGAAGATCTCTTTCTTACCCTCACTTTGTATGTCCTGGGTTTAACATTTTTAGGTCCTCTGAAGTATGTATCTGAACTAGGTGTGGACTAACAGTGCTGTTATTAAGTGACAGCTCAGAATATCGAGGTTCTGATGCCAAATGATTGCTCCTTGCTCCCAAGGAGCAATTATCAACACAATTACTGTACTTGGTAGAATTTAAGCAGAATTACTCCACTACTTCTAAAGTCACACTCTTCCATGTTCACAAGGGTTGGCTTCAGTATTGTGGAGCAGCTTACTCCCTAAATAATCTCCCTACAGACCACGTATTTTCTCCATCAGTAGGACACCATGTTGATAAGCCCAGTCTAATATCCCAGTTGGAGCAAGAAGGCAGAGCGATGCCAAAGGAGAGGCGAATTCTTTTTTTTATTTTTATTTTATTTTTTTATTTTTTATTTATTTTTGGAGAGAGACACAGAGAGAGACCGACAGAGAGAGAGGGAGAAGGAGACAGAGATGGGCTCGCCAGCAGTCTCTCAGCTGCTGTGAACGAAATCCAGATGCGTGCGCCCCCTTGTGGTCAAGTGTGGCATTGCACCCTTGCCTCACTTTGCATCTGGCTAAACGTGGGACCTGGAGATTGGAACTGCTGGAGATTGGAACCAGCGTTCTTAGGCTTAACAGGCAGGCGCCTTAACCGCTAAGCCATCTCTCCAGCCCTAATTATTATTTTTTATTGACAACTTCTATACTTACATACAAAAAAAGCCACCTGATAGTTCCCTCCCCTCCCCCCATTCCACTTTAGAACTCCACTCTCCATCATATACCTTCCCTCTCTCCATTAGTCTCTCTTTTAATTTGATGTCATCATCTTTTACTTCTATTATGAGGGTCTTGCAATGGTATTGCTAGGCACTGCAAGGTCATGGATATCAAGGCCAATTTCTGTCTGGGCAGTTGCATTGTAAGAGGTCATACCCTTCCTTTGGCTCTTCCATTCTATCCGCCCCCTCTTCCGCAATGGTCCCTGAGCCTTGGAGGGTGTGACAGAGGTGTTTCAGTGCTGGGCACTCCTCCATCCCTTCTTCTCAGCACTATGTTGCCTTTTGGGTCATCCCAGTGGTCATTGTCATCTGAAAAAGAGAAGCTTCTCTAACCAGAAGTGAGAGTAGCGTTAATATGTGAATATGAACATTAAGTGTAGTGCTTTCAGGGCAGCTTGGTGGGAATAATATATACATTTAGCCAGACAAGAGCAGGCTTTATACCCCAAAGGCTCATGACCTTACCTGCCATAGACTTTTGCTTAGTTTTTTCAGTACCAGGTGTGTATTCCCTCCCGTAGAGAGGGCCTTCAGTCCAATTATGGAGCAGTTGGTTTCCCCAAGAGCAGACATGCCACTATTGCACCCGTTCAGTCATTGGGCCTGTCTGGCCAAGCTTGAATATTCAGCGTCCACTGTTTACACTGCTGATGACTTCTGGAGAGACAAATTCTTGGAGGCACCTGTCCAGGTGAGCATCAGGTGCCTGTGAGCCCTCATGAGGTGCAGCTGTGGCCAGGAAACCGGGCGTTGGGATTATTAAAGTGAAGGGACTTGGGAACTTTGAATCGCCACTTTTCTCTGACAGATAGATGGGCACATTCAGCGTGAGTGCTGTTGTGTTGTCTCACTTTACTCTTTCATTGTCTCCATCATTTTATGTGATTGCATGGGGAAGCAAAGGCATAGATTTTTTTTTTTGTTTTGTTTTTCATTTTTAAATTCAAGTCCTAATTTCCACTCCTTATGCTTCCTTCTTTGTCATCTCATATCACTCTCTCTCTCTTTAAACCTTTCTTTCATTAATAGCTAAACTTTGAAAACAATTCCCCTTTCTTTGCAGAACTTAGAGATTCTTATCTGTGTCTGCTTTAACGGTGTGTATGTACACCACCATCTCTTTTTTTTTTCTTTTGACCTAAACTTCTTCTCAATTTGTTTCAGATTTGGAGACAGTCCTTAAAGCCAAATGGCTAACTTCTAAAAAGCCTATTTTTAAAAAAGAACAGGCTAAAAGTGTCAAAACGGTAAGACTGACATTAATGATTTCTGGTTTTCCACAGTAAGAAAATGCTTTACGTTAGAAAAGACTGAAAACCCTAGACAGTCGTGGTAGAAAGTCTCACTTACACTTGAGGAAATGACGTCCCAGGAAACTCTTGTCCTTTAGAGAAAATACAAGTTAGCTTGAAACATGTTTCTTCACTGCAGCTCCCACAAGTATATATGTCATTAAATTTGAATCAGAAGGCTGGAGAGATGGCTTAGCGGTTAAGGCGTTTGCCTGCAAAGCCAAAGGATCCCGGTTCAATTCTCCAGAACCCACATAAACCAGATGCACAAGGGGGTGCATGCATCTGGAGTTCATTTGCAGTGGCTAGAGGCCCTGGCATGCCCATTCTCTCCTTTTCTCTTTGTTTCCCTCTCAATTAAATAAAAATAAAATATGGGTGGAGAGATGGCTTAGTGGTTAAGGCACTTACCTGCAAAGCCAAAGGACCTCGGTTCGATTCCCAAGGACCCACTTAAGCCAGATGCACAAGATGGCACATGCCTCTAGAGTTCCCTTGCAGTGGCTGGAGGCCCTGGCACACATGCTTTCTCCCTCTCTCTCTCTCTCTCTCTCTCTCTCTCTCCCTCCCTCCCTCCCTCCCTGCCTTGCTCTCTCTCTCAAATAAATAAAAATAAAATAAATAAAATACATTTCTAAAAAATTGAATCAGGTGTGGCTCTGAGCAACATACAAGTGATCTTAAATTTAGCAGAAAATGGCCTGTGAGTATGCTAAGGACTTGTAGGTAGGCATCTATCTTTTTGACTTCCAGAGGTTTAAACTGGACCAAAGCCATCAACAAGCACTGAAAATTCCCAAAGGCTCAGTTATGTCCTCAACTTTCTGGGAGAGAAGTAGTGCTATAGCATGGGCTGGTAAATCTACGTAGTTACCATTCATCTCTTAATCAATAGGAGAGAGATCGTCATGGAATGAAAATCAATGAATGTAATCAGTGTTTTAAAGTCTTCAGTACGAAGTCCAACCTTACTCAGCACAGGAGGACTCATACTGGAGAAAAACCCTATGAGTGCAAGCAGTGTGGAAAATCCTTCAGCAGCCGATCTTATCTCACCATTCACAGGAGGATCCACAGCGGGGAGAAACCATACGAATGGGAGAAACCATACGAATGCACTCACTGCAGGAAAGCCTTCGGCGACCCCTCCTCCCTGCGGCTGCACGTGAGGATCCACACGGGGGAGAAACCCTACGAATGCAACCAGTGTTTCCACGCCTTCCGCACCAGCTGCAACCTCAAGAGCCACAGGCGAGTGCACACGGGGGAGAACCACCACGCGTGTGCCCAGTGTGGCAAAGCCTTCAGCACGAGGTCCTCCCTCACGGGACACAACAGCATTCACATGCAGTGATTGCGGGAAGACCTTCCGAAAGAGCTCGTACCTGGCGCAGCACGCGAGGACTCACACGGGAGAAAAGCCGTACGGGTGTGCCGAGTGTGCAAAGGCCTTCAGCAGCGGCTTCTCTCTGACCGTACACAAGAGAACACATACCGGGGAGAAGCCCTACGCATGCACCCACTGCGGGAAGGCCTTCAACAATCTCTCGGCTGTGAAGAAGCACCTACGGACTCACACCAGGGAAAAACCCTATGAATGTGGCCATTGTGGAAAATCCTTCACCAGCAACTGTTACCTCTCTGTGCATAAAAGAATACACAGGGCTGGGGAGATGGCTTAGCGGTTAAACGCTTGCCTATGGAGCCTAAGGACTCCGTTCGAGGCTCGATTCTCCAGGACCCATGTAAGCCAGATGCACAAGGGGGTGCATGCATCTGGAGTTCGTTTGCAGTGGCTGGAGGCCCTGGCACACCCATTCTCTCTCTCTCTCTCTCTCTCTCTCTCTCTCTCTCTCTAGCTGCCTATTTCTGTATCTCTCTCTCTCAAATAAATAAATAAAAAATAAAATATTAAAAAAAAAAAAAAAAGAATACACAACAGGGCTGCAGGGATGGCTGAGCCATGAAGGTGTTTGCCTGCAAAGCCAAAGGACCCAGGTTCAATTCCCCAGGACCCATGTTAGCCAGATATACAAGGGGATGCACACATCTAGAGTTCGTTTGCAGTGGCTGGAGGCCCTGGTGTGCCCTTATCTCTTTCTCTCTCTCCCTCTTTCTCTGTCAAATAAATTAATTAAAATTTTAAACAAAGAAGAAGTTAAGGATTTTGAATAAAGGTACCCATACTGTGAGGGCATTCCCAGGAACCTTAGGGTTGTTGGGTAAAAATTCCACTGTTGGGCTGGAGGGATGGCTTAGCAGTTAAGACATTTGCCTGCAAAGCCTGAGGACCCAGGTTCGGTTCCCCAGGATGCATCTTAGCCAGATGCACAAGGGGGCACACACATCTGGAGTTCATTTGCAGTGGCTAGAGGCCTTGGTGCTCCCATCCTCTCTCTCTCTCTCTCTCTCTCTCTCCCTCTTTCTCTGTCAAATAAATAAATAATGCCAGGCATGGTGCGCACACCTTTAATCCCAGCACTCGGGAGGCAGAGGTAGGAGGATCACCGTGAGTACAAGGCCACCCTGAGACTACATAGTGAATTCCAGGTCAGCCTGAGCTAGAGTGAGACCCTAATTCCAGTGTCAAAGGTAGGTTACCCCCTAGACTATTGGCCAGAGAGGACCTGAGGTTCCACAAATCATAAAGTCTGTTACCACTACTGTCGGTTGCATGTCACAACTACATGGCAGGACACCACAAGTTCTGGCTGCTGGATCTGGAGAAAACAAGCTGGGGATTAGCTGGAAGCCGCTCCCTGATAGCTGGCTTCTGTAGTGTCAGAAGACACTGCATGTTTCTGGGAATGTGGGGGGAGGGGAGAATTGCAAAGTACAGACTGTATGTTACACTATCAACATGCCAGACAAAATGTACGTGGTGGTGCAGCAAACTGTTTTCGGATTGGATTTAAGACACATTCCAGGGCTAGAGAGATGGCTTAGTGGTTAAGGCACTTGTCTGCAAAGCCAAAGGATCCCGGTTCGACTCCCCAGGACCCATGTAAGCTAGATGCACAAGGGGGCGCATGCATCTGGAGTTTGTTTGCAGTGGCTGGAGGTTCTGGCACACCCATTCTCTCCCAAATAAATAAATAAATAAATATATATATATATATATATATATATATATATATAATATATATATATATATAATTTAATATATTATATATATATATATTATATATACAAATATATATATAAAATTTTAAGCCAAATGGCACGCTCCATAGGTGGTAGAAATCCTAACTATGAGACTATAATCAGCCTGGAAGACCCTACCTTGCAAAAGGACAGACCATAATGTCTGTCTGGGGGTCACAGACCCAGTGGGGAGGCCATTGCTCTAACTTTGTTAGGTTTGTGATGTGTCTTGCAAGTTTCCTTTTAACCATTTATTTTCATACATGCATTACTGCTGCTATTGGCCTCCATTCTGGAGAGCAAGTCTTCCCAGTGGGTGGTAGTTTACTGCGGAGATTCATAACCAGTAAAGCCGTTGAGAAATGACTGTTGCTCTGACATAATGGCCATGAGACACTACAAGATGCAGAAAGGTAGAAAACTGAAGCCCAGGTTGGAGGGATGGCTTAGTGGTTAAGGCACTTGCCTACAGAGCCAAAGGACCCAGGTTCAATTCCCCAGGACCCACGTTAGCCAGATGTACAAGGGGGCACATGCGTCTGGAGTTTGTTTGCAGTGGCTGGAGGTCCTAGCTTGCCCTCTCTCTCTCTCTCTCTCTCTCTCTCTCTCTGTCAAATAAATAATGAGAAGAAAGGAAGGGAGGGAGGGAGGAAGGAAGGAACGAAGGAAGGAAGGGGGGAAGGAAGGAGGGAAGGGAAGAAAGAAGAAAGAGAAAACTGAAGCTCAGGTTGGAGAGATGGCTTAGCAGTTAAGGAGCTTGCCTACAGAGCCAAAGGACCCAGGTTCAATTCCCCAGGACCCACGCTAGCCAGATGCACAAGGGGGCGCATGCATCTGGAGTTCATTTGCAATGGTTGGAGGGCCTAGCTTGCTCTCTCTCTCTCTCTCTCTCTCTCTCTCTCTCTCTCTCCCCCTCCCTCCCTCTTTCTGTCAAATAAATAATGAGAAGGAAGGGAGGGAAGGGGGCAGGAAGGAAGGAAACTGAAGCCATCCCTTGTTGGTGAGGGGAGGAAACTTTGGAACTGCCTTCAAGTTGGGCAGGGAGCTCAAGGGATGCAGTTTGGAGTCACAACCCATGCTGGGGTGGGCTTTTCAGCAGTGCAGCTACTTTTGTACCACCCATGCTCCTATTAGTAAGCCCTCACTCATGCTCTTGAAAATACAAATGGGGACTGGAGAGATGGCTTAGCGGTTAAGGCACTTGCCTGCAAAGCCAAAGGACCCCAGTTCAAATCCCCAGGAGCCACATAAGCCAGAGGTGCAAGGTGGTACATGCGTCTCAAATCATTTGCAGCAGCTGGAGGCCCTGGTACACCCATAATCTTTCTAACAGCCTCTTTCTCTCTCTCTCTCTCTCTTCAAATAACTAAATATATTTTTAAAAGAATACCAAGTGATTCTCAACATAAAAAGAGGATTTCCAATTCCACTTGTTAAAAAGTATGGATTACGATAATGACATTCCTTGTTTAATTGATCAGATTGGGAGTTTGCTTTTCAGTTTTCATTTAATAAGATAATGGACTGACCAGGATGTGAGGGAAAATGGCATTCCTCGTTCCTGTATCGTAACAATGAGAGGTGATTAATAAATATGTGTGTGTGTGTGTTCATGCATATATACATATGTATACATGATGCAATAATTTCTCTTGAGTCAGTACTTTTGAAGAAAATGCACCTCCAATAACAGAAGAAGCTGGGTATGGTGGCACATGCCTTTAATCCCAGCACTTGGGAGGCAGAGGAAGGAGGATCACTATAAGTTTGAGGCCACCCTGAGACTACAGAGTGAATTCCAGGTCAGCCTGAGCTAGAACGAGACCCTACCTCGAAAAACCAAAAAAAAAAAAAAAAAAAAAAAAAAAAAACAGAAGAGAGATACAGAAAGTCACCTGATGTTCTCTAGCCTGCACACATTTGTGTACAACTACATACAAAAACACATAACATGGGATGGAGAGATGGATGGCTTAGTGATTAAGCACTTGCCTGTGAAGCCTTAGGACCCTGGTTCAAGGCTCGATTCTCCAGGACCCATGTAAGCCAGATGCACAAGGGGGTGCATGCATCTGGAGTTCGTTTGCAGTGGCTGGAG
Organism: Orientallactaga sibirica; assembly: GCA_036365145.1. Lineage (NCBI taxonomy): Eukaryota > Metazoa > Chordata > Mammalia > Rodentia > Dipodidae > Orientallactaga > Orientallactaga sibirica. The sequence goes on along the minus strand of JAEOAD010002037.1, from coordinate 3,857,162 downwards.
GCCCTGGTGCATCCATTCTCTCTCTCTCTCTCTCTCTCTCTCTCTCTCTCTCTACCTGCCTAGTTCTGTATCTCTCAAATAAATAATAAAATATTTTTTTAAAAAACGCATCACACCACACATACTACCCAGTGCAAACCAACAAATACACGAGGCATTACATTAACATTGCATCCTAGAACCATCATCTCTTCCTTTAATGTGTTAACAACAATATGTAAGGGGCTGGAGAGATGGCTTAGCAGTTAAGGTGTTTGCCTGCAAAACCAAAGGACCTCAGTTCTATTCCCCAGGACCCACGTAAGCCAGAGGCACAAGATGGCGCATGCACCTGGAGTTCATTTGCAGTGGCTCATGGTTCTGGCAAACCCATTCTTTCTCTTTCTGCCTCTTTCTCAAATAAACAACAATAAATATTAAAATATTAAAAATTACTTTAGCACTCGGGAGGCAGAGGTAGATGGTTTAGGCACCCTGTTTAATTCCAGGTCAGCCTGGACCAGAGTGAGACCTTGCAAAACCAAAAAAAAAAAAAAAAAAAGATTACTTTAGGGCCAGAGAGATGGTTTAGCAGTTAAGGCATTTGCCTATGAAGCCAAAGGACTCAGGTTCGACTCCCCAGGACCCACGTAAGCCCAATGCACAAGAGGGCACATGCATCTGGAGTTCATCTGCAGTGGCTAGAGGCCCTGGCGTGCCCATTCTCTCTCTGTGTCTGTCTCTCTCCTATCTCTCTCTGCTTGCAAATTTAAAAAATTACCTTAAAAAAGAAAAATATGGGCTGGAGAGATGGCTTAGCGGTTAAACGCTTGCCTATGAAGCCTAAGGACCCCGGTTCGAGGCTCGATTCTCCAGGACCCACGTAAGCCAGATGCACAAGGGGGTGCATGCATCTGGAGTTCGTTTGCAGTGGCTGGTGGCCCTGGCACACCCATTCTCTCCCTCTCTCTCTCTCTCTCTCTCTCTCCACCTGCCTATTTCTGTATCTCTCTCAAATAAATAAATAATAAAATATTTTTTTTAAAAAAGAAAAATATGTAAGTATAAAACACTGCGTAGGAGGTTGAAATGGAGCTTAGTTGGTGGACTGTTTGCCTAGCATGCATAAACAAGGTGTGGAAAAACATGCTGAGCCGGGCGTGGTGGCACACGCCTTTAATCCCAGCACTCGGGAGGCAGAGGTAGGAGGCTCACCGTGAGTTCAAGGCCACCCTGGGACTACATAGTGAATTCCAGGTCAGCCTGGGCTAGAGTGAGACCCTACCTTGAAAAAAACAAAACAAACAAACAAAAAAAAAACATGCCTAGAATCCCAGCACTCACACTCAGGAGGTAGAGGTAAAGGATTGCAAATTCAAGATCATTCTTAGCTAGTCTGGAGCAATGACAAAAAAAAAATCACTAAGTAATCCTTTTGGCTATACTTACTCCTATAGACTTAAAATGAGTGAAGAGTTGAGTGTGGTGGTGCCCAGCACTCGGGAGACTGAGACAGGCAGATCTTGAGTTCAAGACCTGTTTGGGCTACATAGACTGTCACATCCACAAAATAATTATGTACTGAAATTGAACAATTATAACAGACCCTTTATTCGTTCCGTGAACCCTAATATCACAAAGCACGTACTGTTCACACTTTGTCTTTCCAAAAAGATTTTAATAAAGAGCCATTGGGCTATAAAGAAAGCATCCTTATTCGAGCAAGATTGCTATTTAAAGATAGGGTTAAAAAGAGAAAGTTACTTCATGGTAAACTCTCTCTGGTCAGTTTTCATCTCATTTTCAGACCCTCTGCCTTCTTAGCAAGCCTGTCCGCCTCCAGGGCTTCAGCCAGTCTCTTCCTCACTTCCTTCACCTTCTGGGTCTGCCTCTGGATGTCTTCGGGAGTGATCTGATGGCTACAGAGCCATGGCGAAACATTAGGACCAGGGAGCGTGTCTCTCCAAAAAGTGGCTTGGCCAGAGTCCTGGGACGTGTGTGGATCAGCTCCGGTTGCCCCCGGGGATTCATTCTGCATTCCCAGTGCAATTATTTTTAAGGCATTTGCAAAATCCAGTTGACCCGCATCTGCTTCGCCACCTCGGATCTGGAGCCCCTGCAGTCTCCCGAAAGCACAGAGCTGTTGGGGTCTCTCCAGCCTCTCGTCCTTCTGTCTGCGCCTGATCTGATCGCCAGGGTTGGAAGTTATTCGTGTCACGGGCTTCTGGAAGATGCAGCTGGTCATTCTCACAGGAAGTGCAGAACCTACGCCGAGTCTGTGCCTGGCCTTAGTCACCTGGACTCTTCTCTTCCTCCTTAAAGTCTCAGGTATCATAGTTCTTGTGAGCCTCCCCTTTAAAAGCAACAAATGAGAAATGTAAACGGCACCAGTCAGGAAGATGTTCTTAGCTTATTTGGGTCTTCCACCCTCCCTTTCCCCTGAAAAGATGCCTCGAGTCTCATTGAACACTAACTATAGCAGTCATCTGTGTAGAGTCAGGTTGGCTTTGAACCTCCTACCTCTGCCTCCCAAGTGCTGGGATTAAAGGCGTGCGCCTCTGCGCCCGGCCTATACCAGTCAGATCTGATCCCAAGAAGAGTGGTGCGGGGGAGCGAGGGGGCAGAGTTTGCATTTTTTTTTTTTTGTTACCAGATGTTGCAGATTATACACACCAAGCTCCCCGGTACATCTTCCAGCTGATGTTACTATCAAAGACAGGAAGCTGAAGGTCTCTACCGGGCTAGTTGCAGACAATTCCACTCCATCTTTCTTTGAGGATGCTATTCTTGTCTTTCCTGTTACTGTCATCACCTGCTGATGCCCCAAACCCACTCTTCTTAGCACACAGGGACAGTAAGTGCCTGGCCTGCACCATCTGAGTTTGTATAAGAACACTGTAAGCCAGGCGTGGTGGTGCACGCCTTGAATCCCAGCACTGGGGAGGCGGAGGTAGGAGGATCGCCATGAGTTTGAGGCCACCCTGAGACTACATAGTGAATTCCAGGTCAGCCTGAGCCAGAGTGACACCCTACCTCGAAAAACCAAAAAAAAAAAAAAAATCTCCTCTTGCTTTAGGTCTAACTGACTGCTAACTCAAAGAGGTTTAAATTGAAGGGAAAGGCACAAGAATGGACAGTACATAACTAGGCTAACTTACCAAAACAGGCTGGTTTGGACTTGAGTCTTCTGCAGTCTCTTCCATGGTCCTAGAATTTTATTTATTTATTTCTTTGTTGTTGTTCTGGCACTACTCCTGAGATGAAGGCCGGCTGAGAACTGTTGGAAAATGCAGTGACTGCCTCAACTGGCTCTCCTTTTCTATAGGAAGAGAAATGGACAAAGCCAGTCAGCGGAAAAACCCACCCATGGGGCTGGGGAGATGGCTTAGTGGTTAAGGCGCTTGCCTGCAAAGCCAAAAGACCCAGGTTCAAGTCCCCAGGACACATGTACACAAGGTGGCCCATGCGTGTGGAGTTCCTTTGCAGTGGCTGGAGGCCCTGGAGCACCCATTCTCTCTCTCTCTCTGTCTCAAATAAATAAATAAACAAAAAATATTTTTTTAAAAAATCACCCACGGATAAGCCAGAGTAAAGCACTCATGGAATAAGTCAATCTCTATGAATGATCCATGGAAGACACAGCCCCATTCCTACCGGCACTTGAGTCTATACAAAAGAAAAATATGGGGCTGGAGAGATGGCTTAGTGGTTAAGGCGCTTGCCTGCAAAGCCAAAGGACCTCGGTTCAATTCCCCAGGACCCACATAAGGCAGATGGACAAGGCATGCATCTGGAGTTTGTTTCCAGTGGCTGGAGGCCCTGGCACACCCATTCTCTATCCCCCCCTCTGTTTCTTTCCCTCTCTCAAATAAATAAGCAAAAATAAAAGAAAGAAAAATATGTGGAATTGCACTGTCAGAAATTGTAAATGAAAAAAAAAATCAAGGTAGGGTCTCACTCTCTGACAAATAAAGGGTGGCCTCGAATCAAAAGTAAAAATAAAATTTGGTTTTTGAGAAAACTAAAGCCCAGGCTGACCTGGAACTCACAGTGTAACCCAGTTGGCCTCAAACTCACTGTAATCCTCTTAACTCAGCCTCCCTAGTGCTGGGATTAAAGGGCAAAATAAGAATTTTTAATACATTTATATGCAATGGGAGTATTTGAAGCTACTATCAGATTTTTATTATGTTTGAAATTTTAGTTTTTGTTGTTGTTGTTCAAGGTTGGGTCTCGTTCTAGCCCAGGCTGACCTGGGATTCACTGTCTCAGGCTGGCCTAGAATTTATTATTTTTTTGTAGGTTCTTTTTTTGAGAGAGAGACAGAGAGAGAGGGAGAGGAAGACAGATAGAGATGGGAGTGCCAGCAGCTGCTGACCCTTGAACTCACAGCCATCCTTTGCATCTGCTAAACTCCTGAGTTCTGGGATTAAAGGTGTGTGCTAAGCCATCTCTCCAGCGCTTTTTTACTTTTGTAGTCTCTGGGTGGCCTTGAGTTTTTCTGTTGTTTTGTTTTTTCAAGGTTCTCCTAGGCCTCTTGCAAGATAAGGTTTCACTCTATCCCAGGCTGACCTGGAAATCACTATGTAGTCTCAGGCTGACCTTGAACTCACAGCCATCCTACCTCTGCCTCCTGAGTTCTGGGATTAAAGGTGTGTCCAACCCAGGCTGACCTGAAATTCACTATGTAGTTTCAGGGTGGCCTCCAACTCAAGGCAATCCTCCTACCCCTGCCTCCCGAGTGCTGGAATTAAAGGCATGTGCCACCACATCCAGCTATTTTATTTTATTTTATTTATTGTTTATTTATTATTTATTTTGGTTTTTTGAGGTAGGGTCTCACTCTGGCCCAGGCTGACCTGGAATTCACTATGTAGTCTCAGGGTGGCCTCAAACTCAAGGTTTGAGTGCTGGGATTAAAGGTGTGTGCCACCATGCCTGGCCTTTTTTAGTTTTTTTTTTTTTAATATTATTTATTTATTTGAGAGAGATACAGAAATAGTCAGGTAGAGAGAGAGAGAACAGGCACACCAGGGCCTCCAGCCACTGCAAACAAACTCCAGATGTGTGTGCCACCTTGTGCATCTGGCTTACATGGGTCCTAGGGAATCGAGCCTCGAACCGGGGTCCTTAGGCTTCACAGGCAAGCGCTTAACCACTAAGCCATCTCTCCAGCCCCTTTTTAAGTTTTTAATTGAAAAGAAACGGTGTTTATAAAGAACAAAGTGATGCTTTGCTTATGTGCATAAAATAGAGATTCAGTTAATCTAATTGACATATCCCTTACTCACCAGTTTATTAATATCAGCATTTTTAATGTTTCCATCTTTTCCCCACTAATTCAACATCTTTGATTACATCCTATAAAAGCAGAAATGGAAGTTTCTGTTGATAGGTAGAGTCCTTTCCTAGCAAGCAAAAGCCCTACGTTTGATCCCCAGCACCTGTGGTGAAGTTCAGACTTAAAAAACGTACATATTTTAAAAGCCGGGTGTGGTGGCGCACGCCTTTAATCCCAGCACTCGGGAGGCAGAGGTAGGAGGATCGCCGTGAGTTCGAGGCCACCCTGAGACTACATAGTTAATTCCAGGTCAGCCTGGGCCAGAGTGAGACCCTACCTCGAAAAACCAAAAAAAAAAAAAAAAAGTACACATTTAAGGAAAGTATTCCCATTGGGAATAGAATTCTGGTCTGACAGATTTATTTAGCACTTTAAAATTCTGCTGCATGAAACCAGGCACGGTGAAGCACACCTTTAATCCCAGCACTTGGGAGGCACAGGTTGGATTACCGTGACATTGAGGCCAGCCTGAAACTCCATAGTGAATTCCAGTTCAGCCTGAGGTAGAGAGAGACCCTACCTTGAACAACAACAACAACAAAAAAATGTAGAATGGACGTCAGTCTTTTTAAATCTTTTTAAAGGCAGGTGTGGTAGCTCTTGCCTTTAATCCCAGGACTGGGAGGGCTGAGGTAGGAGGATCACTGTAAATTTGAAGCCAGCTGGGCTAAAGGGAGGCCCTGCCTCGAAAAAACAAAACAAACCAGGCGTGGTGGCACACGCCTTTAATCCTAGCACTCTGGAGGCAGAGGCAGGAGGATCACTGTGAGTCTAAGGCCAGCCTGGGACTACAGAGTGAATTCCAGGTCAGCCTGGGCTAGAGCGAGACCCTACCTCAAAAAACCAAAAAAAAAAAAAAGTCATAGTAAGATACTAGTATACATACATGAGTTTAGCTAAAGTGAAAACAGGCAGTGATACCAGACAATGAGAAACCCATAGAGCCATCCGGTTATTCATATAAAGCCACTGGTGTTAGCACAACCACCCTGAGAAACTTTTACAATATCTATAAAAGTTGTATTTAAAGCAGAGCATGGTGGCGCACGCCTTTAATCCCAGCACTCGGGAGGCAGAGGGAGGAGGATCACCATGAGTTCGAGGCCACCCTGAGACTACATAGTGAATTCCAGGTCCGCCTGGGCTAGAGCGAGACCCTACCTCAGAAAACAAACAAAAGTTGCATTTAAAAAGTAAATAAAGCCGGGCATGGTGGCGCACGCCTTTAATCCCAGCACTCAGGAGGCAGAGGTAGGAGGATCGCTGTGAGTTTGAGGCCACCCTGAGACTACATAGTGAATTCCAGGTCAGCCTGAGCTAAAGTGAGACCCTACCTCAAAAACCAAAAAAAATAAAATAAAATAAAATAAAAATAAAAAGTAAATAAAATCACCCTGAGAAGACAGAGTTAATTCCAGGTCAGCCTGGACTAGAGTGAAACCCTACCTCGAAAAAAAAAAAAAAAAAAAAAAAAAAAAAAGTAAATAAATTGCACCAAGCATGGTGGGACATACCTGTAACCCAACACTGAGGAGGCTGTGGCAGAAGGATTGCAAGTTCTAGTTCAACCAGGGCTAAATAGTGAAATACTGTTTAACACACACACACACACACACACAAAATCCAGGCGTGGTGGCTCACACCTTTAATCCCAGCACTCAGTAGGCTGAGGTAGGAAGATCACTGTGAGCTCAAGGCCAAACTGGGCTATAGAGTGAGTTCCAGGCCAGGCTGAGTTAGAGTGAGACTATATATATATATATATGAAACAGAAATAGTAATAGCCAGGCGTGGTGGCGCATGCCTTTAATCCCAGCACTCGGGAGGCAGAGGGAGGAGGATCACCATGAGTTCGAGGCCATCCTGAGACTACATAGTTAACTCCAGGTCTGCCTGGGCCAGAGTGAGACCCTACGTCGAGAAACCAAAAAAAAAAAAAAAAAAAAAAAAAACCTCAGTAGCAGGAGAATGGATACATACTGTATACATACACAAGAATTCACAGGTAACGACTCCTGGATTAGGGGCGTCTCACTCACCTGATGTTAATCCGTACCTAAGAGAGTGCTCCCGCTAAAATTCTTTGTGGGACACGTTGTTAAAGGGGGCCTCTTCTCCCTGGGACACGAGTAGGTATTATTAGAGGACCATTCCATCCCTGTTAACAATAAGCCTGTGCTGTAACCCTTTGAATGTTGATTTTTCTTTTAAACAAGCTGGGGCCCTTTGACCCCCACCCCCACCCCTAATTGACAGCTATTAGGCCCTTCCCAAACGCCCTGCCTGCCTTCAGTGGAGCCTGGTCAGTTGAGCAGCCAGCTGGGACTATTCTCCCGGCTGCTTTAAACACTCCACAGACACTTTGAGTTTCTCTCTCTCTCTCTCTCTTCTTTTATTTTTATTTATTTATTTTGGATTTTCGAGGTAGGGTCTCACTCTAGCTCACACTGACTGGAATTCACTATGTATTCTCAGGGTGGCCTTGAACTCACTGCGATTCTCCTACCTCTGCCTCCCGAGTGCTGGGATTAAAGGCGTGCGCCACCACGCCCGGCTCTCTTCTTTTATTTATTATTATTATTATTATTATTTTGGTTTCCGAGATAGGTCTCACTCTAGCCCAGGCTGACCTGGAATTCACTCTGTAGTCTCACAGTGGCCTTGAACTCACTGCGATTCTCCTACCTCTGCCTCCCGAGTGCTGGGATTAAAGGCGTGCGCCACCACGCCCGGCTCTCTTCTTTTATTTATTTATTATTTATTATTTATTATTATTATTATTATTATTATTATTATTATTATTTTGGTTTCCGAGATAGGTCTCACTCTAGCCCAGGCTGACCTGGAATTCACTCTGTAGTCTCAGGGTGGCCTTGAACTCGCGGTGATCCTCCTACTTCTGCCTCCCCAGTGCTGGGATTAAAGGCGTGTGCCACCATGCCTGGCTACTTTGAGTTTTTCTAAGTCTAAGTGAACTATGAATGACGCACAGCTTGTCTCGCCGAGAGGGGCAGGTCTTTCTGCACTGACACACTTTCGTTTCTGCACGAGCATGTGGCATGATGGGTATGGACAGGACCCTTCCATTGCGTGAGCATCTGGTGTTATGTGCACTCACCGTGCCACACCTCTGCTCATAGGAGCAGAAGGCTTTTTTAAAATAATTTTTAAATTTTTATTTATTTATTTGCAAGCATAGAGAGATATAGAAGAGAAGCAGACAGACAGAGGGAGAATGGGCACTCTAGGGTCTCCAGCCACTGCAAACAAACTCCAGATGCATGTGCCCCTTGTGCATCTGGCTTATGTGGGTCCTGGAGAATTGAACCATGATCCTTTGGCTTTGCAGGCAAATGCCTTAACCACTAAGCCGTTTCTCCAGCCCCGCAGAAGGCTTTTAAAAAATATATTTATTTATTTGAGAGAGGGAAAGAGGCAGAGAGATTGGACATGCCAGGGCCTCCAGCCACTGCAAACGAACTCCAGACGCATGAGCCCCCTTGTGCATCTGGCTTATGTGGGACCTGGGGACTAGAACCGAGGTCCTTAGGTTTTTCAGGCAGGCGCCTTAACTGCTAAGCCATCTCTCCAGCCCAGGAGACTCCTTAAGTTAGTCTTGAGTTACTTTTCCTGTGCCTCCCTCCCCGAGGTTTTGCGACACCAGGTCCAACAAAAGGCTTCTCATAAATGGCCATTTCTTGTTTCGTTTTTATGCTTATCATGAAGGGAGTAGTCTGAGCTGTTAAGACAACGTGTGAATGGCAAAAGAGCAGCTGATAACAGTTGAAAAGATGGCAGCAGCTATGTAGGTAGATGATGGCCACTGCGCCCTGCTAGCTGCATTGGAACAGAGGAGGGTCTGTCTGCCACACGTCACTGGAAGAGCTGAGGATCCGCGGACCTCTGGTCACTTGAACAGCTGAGGATCCGCGGACCTCTGGTCACCGGAACAGCTGAGGATCCGTGGACCTCTGGTCACCGGAACAGCTGAGGATCCGTGGACCTCTGGTCACTGGAACAGCTACCTAATTATTTAATTTGTTTTTGTTTTTGTTTTTTTCAGGTAGGATCTCACTCCAGCTCAGGCTGACGTAGAATTCACTGCGCACTCTCAGGGTGGCCTCGAACTCACGGCGATCCTCCTACCTCTGCCTCCCGAGTGCTGGGATTAAAGGTGTGCGTCACCACGCCCGGCTAATTCTTTAATTTTTTTTTCAGACAGCTGCACTATTTTGAATTGGTCCAAGGAATTTTTCATTTTAACTAAGCCTACGTAAACCATAAGCACTTCTAGAAATGTGCCCATGTTTTCTGAATGATATTTTAAGGCTTTATTTTCATATCTCAGTGCAAATGAAACAAGACTTTAACTACACATAGAAATTTGTTAAATGATGGGCTGAGCATATAGTTCAGTGGTAGAGCATTTGCGTGATAGATAAAAATCTCTAGGTTTGGGCTGGAGAGATGGCTTAGCAGTTAAGGTGCCTGCCTGCTAAGCCTAAGAATGCTGGTTCCAATCTCCAGTGGTTCCAATCTCCAGGTCCCACGTTTAGCCAGATGCAAAGTGACGCAAGGGCGCAATGCTGCACTTGACCACAAGGGGGCGCATGCATCTGGATTTCGTTCACAGCAGCTGAGACACTGCTGGGGCGCCCATTCTCTATCTCTCTCTCTCTCTCTCTCTCTCTGTGTCTCTCTCCAAAAAAATAATAATAATAAATGAAAAGTTTTAAAAAAATCTCTAGGGTCTATCCTCAATACTACGAGAGAGACAGAGAGAGAGAGAGGAGAGAGATTTGTTAAATACACTCATCTCTCCATATATGAGGGGACTGCATTCATGTGTTGAACCTATCTCAGGTAGAAAATAGTTATAAAAATCCATGTCTAGGGCCGGGCGTGGTGGTGCACGCCTTTAATCCCAGCACTCAGGGAGGCAGAGGTAGGAGGATCGCCAAGAGTTCGAGGCTACCCTGAGACTACATAGTTAATTCCAGGTCAGCCTGGACCAGAGTGAGACCCTGCCTCGAAAAACAAAAAAAAAAAACCAAAATTCATGTCTAGGGCTGGAAGGATGGCTTAGCAGTTAAAGCGCTTGCCTGCAAAGCCAAAGGACCCAGGTTTGATTCCCTAGGACCCACGTTAGCCAGATGCAAAAGGGGCACATGTGTCTGGAGTTCGTTTGCAGTGGCTGGAAACCCTGGCGCACCAGGGCTATCATTAGGGTTAAGTTTAAGGATAGAGCCAGGTTTAGGGCTAGCAATTAGGGTTAGGGTTAAGGATAAGGCCAGGCTAGCATTAGGGTTAAAGTTACAGCTATGTTTAAGCCTAGGAGTCTGGCTAGGACTAAGGTTAGGGTTACGGTCAGGTATAGAGTTAGGTTTCAAGCGGGGCGTGGTGGTGCACACCTTTAATCCCAGCACTCGGGAGGCAGAGGTAGGAAGATCACCTTGAGTTCAAGGCCACCCTGAGACTACAGAATGAATTCCAGGACAGCCTTCGCTCCACTGTGACCCTACCTCAGAAAACCAAAAGATAAATAGGTTTCAGTTTAGTGTTAGGGTTAGGGTCAGGATCAGGTGGAGAGTCAAAATTGCGGTTAGCTTTAGGGCTAGGGGTGGGGTTAGATTTATATTAAGGTTAATATTGGGGTTAAGGTTAAGTTAGGGCTTTGTTTAGCCCCTAGTGTTTTTGTTAGGGTTAAGTTCAGCGATAGAATTCTTTTTTTTCTTTTTTTTTTTTTTTTTTCTTGGTTTTTGAGGTAGGGTCTCACTCTAGCCCAGGCTGACCTGGAACTCACTATATAGTCTCAGTGTGGCCTCGAACTCACGGTGATCCTCCTACCTCTGCCTCCCAAGTCCTGGGATTAAAGGCGTGCGCCACCACGCCCGGCAGAATTACTCTTTTACTGTGCAAATGTTTTTTTATTTTGTACCATTATGTGGTTGTCTGACTTCTTCTTTACAGTTAAGAGACCTTGGATTCTGGGGATGTTTGAACAGTGTTGGCATTGATTAAAAACTATGGGAACTTATAGGCTGGAAAGATGGCTTAGCAGTTAAGGCACATGCCTGCAAAGCCTATGGACCCCAGTTCAATTATCCAGGTCCCATGTAAGCCAGATACACATGGTGGCGCATGAGTCTGGAGTTCATATACAGTGGCTACAGGCCCTGGCATGCCCATTCTCCCTCTCCCCACCCCCCACCATCTCTAATAAATAAATAAATAAAAATAAATCTTTTTTAAAAATAATGTTTTCTCTTCTATTTATTTATTTTGGTTATTTATTTATTTATTTATTTTTAATTTATTTATTTATTTTGGTTTTTCAAGGTAGAGTTTCACTCCAGCCCAAACTGACTTGGAATTCACTATGTGGTCTCAGGGTATCCTTGAACTCATGGCGATCCTCCTGCCTCTGCCTCCCTAGTGCTGGGATTAAAGGCGTGTGCCACCATGCCTGGCTCTAAAAATAAATCTTAAAAAAAAAAAAACTATGGGAGGGCTGGAGAGATGGCTCAGCGGTTAAACGCTTGCCTATGAAGCCTAAGGACCCTGGTTCAAGGCTCGATTCTCCAGGACCCACGTAAGCCAGATGCACAAGGGGGTGCATGCATCTGGAGTTCCTTTGCAGTGGCTGGAGGCCCTGGCGCACCCATTCTCCCTCTTTCTCTCTCTCTCTCTCTCTCTCTCTCTCTACCTGGCTATTTCTGTATCTCTCTCTTTCAAATAAATAAATAAAAAATAAAATATTTTTAAAAATACTATGGGAACTTTTAAAGTTGGTCGGGAAGTATTACATGTTACATCATGCATGGTTATGAGTTTAGGGGGGTCAGGGCGAAACGTCATGGTTTGAGTTAGATGTCCCCTGTCATCTCGAGTGTTCTGAATGTTAGGTTCGCAACTGGAGGCAGTCGGAGTTGGAGCCCTTCTGGAGGCGGAGCGTTGTTGTGGGTGGGCTTGTGGGTGTTATAGCTAGCATCCCTTGACAGTGTTTGGCACACTGTCCTGCTGATGTTGTCCACCTGATGCTCATGCCACAGTTTCCTCTGCCATCATGGAGTCTCCCTTGAGTAGGTAAGCAAAAATAAACCCTTTCACATAGTGAATTCCAGGTCAGCCTGGACCAGAGTGAGCGCTCACCTCAAAAAAATAAAATAGGGGCTGGAGAGATGGCTTAGCAGTTAAGGCGTTTGCCTGCAAAGCCAAAGGATCCTGGTTCGAGTCTCCAAGACTCATGTAAGCCAGATGCACAAGGGGGCACATGCATCTGGAGTTCATTTGCAGTGGCTGGAAGCCCTAGTGCGCCCATTCTCTCTCTCCCCCCCTCTTTCTCTCTCTCAAATAAATAAATAAAATATATATTAAAAATAAAATAAATTAAAATAAAATAAAATAAAATAAGTAAAACAAATAAAATAAAAATAAAATAAATTAAAATAAAATAAAATAAAATAAGTAAAACAAATAAAATAAAAATAAAATAAATTAAAATAAAATAAAATAAAATAAATAAAACAAATAAAATAAAAATAAAATAAATAAAATAAAATAAAATAAAATAAAATAAATAAAATGAATAAAAATTAAAAATAAAATAAAATAAATTAAATAAAAATAAAATAAAATAAATAAAATAAATAAAATGAAATAAACCCTTTCCCATAAGCTGCGTTTGGCTGGGTGTTTTTTGCCAGTGTATCTTTCCTGGGTGCAGGATTGTGTAGCCTTTAGGTCCACCACTGGTTAATACTCATGCTGAAAAAATATATGTATTTAACAAAAAGTCGGTTTGTTTATTGGTTTGTTTACAATAACCTTAGGTTTGATGAGACCTGCATTTCGCTCTCCTGACCACACTTACTCCGTTAGGACTCCAGGATTCTTCCCATCTATTTACATATGTACTATAGCCTCCACGTAAGCCCTCCCTTCTCCCCCCTCCTTCTTGACCCCTGCTTAGCTTGCCTGACCTCTACTGCGGCCTCTTGCCCCAATTCACATACAAATCTAAACATTCAAAGCCAGGGTCCGCGCGTGAGAGAGAACATGGGGAATTGTCTTCCAGAGCATGGATTACTTCAACTACTGTAATATTTTCCAGAGCCATGCATTTTCCTGCAAGTTTCATAATTTTGTTTTTTTAATTTTTTTTATTATTTTATTTTTGGAGAGAGACACAGAGAGAGATAGACAGAGGGGGAGACAGATAGAGATGGGTGCACCAGCAGTGTCTCAGCTGCTGCGAACGAAATCCAGATGCATGCGCCCCCTTGTGGGCAAATGCAGCATTGCGCCCTTGCGTCACTTTGCATCTGGCTAAACGTGGGACCTGGAGATTGGAACCCCTGGAGATTGGAGCCAGCGTTCTTAGGGTTAGGAGGCAGGCGCCTTAGCCGCTAAGCCATCTCTCCAGCCCCATAATTTTGTTTTTGTTTAGAGCAGAATGAAACCCCATTGTGTATGTATATGCACCACATATTCATTATCCATTTATGATCTGACTGGCACCTAAGCTGACTCAGTTTCCTTCCTCTTGCACGTAGTGCAAGACTAAACACAGATGAGCAAGGATCTTTATACCAAAGAAAACAGTCTTTAGGGTATATGCCCAGGAAAGGCAGAGCTGGGTCATATGGTGAATCTATTTTTTAATTATTATTTTTATTTATTTACTTATTTATGAGACAGAGAGAGAACTGGGCATGCAGGAGCCTCGAGCCACTACAAACGAATTCAAACTCTGGATGCATGCACCACCATGTGTATCTTGCCTACATGGGTTCTGGGGAATTGAACCTGCGTCCTTGGGCTTTGAAGGCAAGTGCCTTAACCACTAAGCTATCTCTTAGCCCCTGGTAAATCTCTTTTTAGCTGTCTAAGAAACCACCAGGTTGATTCCTGTCATGGCTGAACTACTTTACATTCCCATAAGCAATGGATAAGGGTTCCTCTTTTCCCACACACATTTTCTTTCTTTCTTTCTTTTTTTTTTTTTTTTTTTTTTTTTTTTTTTGTTATTTTGATTCTAGACTTTCTGACCAGGGGAAGATGTAATTTCAAAGTAATTTTACATTGCATTTCCCTGATGGCTAAAGATGTTGAACATTATAATACACACACACACACACACACACACACACACACACACATAGTCCATCCATGTCTCTTTTTTTAAAAAAAATATAATATATATATTTTTTGGAGAGAGACACAGAGAGTGAGAGAGAGAGACTGAGAGAGAGGGAGAGGGAGACAGATAGAGAATGGGCGCACCAGCAGCCTCTCAGCCTCTGTGAATGAACTCCAGATGTATGCATCGCCTTGTGGGTAAGTGTGGCATTGCACCCTTGCATCACTTTGCATCTGGCTAAACGTGGGACCTGGAGATTGGAACTGACATTCCTAGGCTTAGCAGGCAGGTGCCTTAACCGCTAAGCCATCTCTCCAGCCCTAAAAAATATTTTTTTTAAAGTTTATTTATTTGAGAGAGAGAAAGAGGGAGACAGAGAGAGAATGGGCACACCAGGGCCTCCAGTCACTGCAAATGAACTTCAGATGCATGCGCCTCCTTGTGCATCTGGTTTATATGAGTCCTGGAGAGTCAAACCGGGATCCTTTGGCTTTGCAGGCAAATGCCTTAGCCACGAAGCCATCTCTCCAGGCCCATCCATGTCTGTTACTTTGAAAATGCTTTATTCTGTTCTGTTACTCCCTTTTGGTTGGGTTGTTTGATTTCTTATTATTTATGTAACAATCTATGGCTTCTGTACATGGCATTATGTACCCACCCCCCACAGGATACTTCTGCCCAAACGCTCTCTGTTTTAAAATATATATTATTGGGGCTGGAGAGATGACTTAGCAATTAAGACGGTTGCCTGCAAAGCCAAAGGACCCAGGTTTGATTCCACAGGACCCACATAAGCCAGATGCACAAGCTTGCCATGTGTCTGGAGTCTGTAAAAAAATTAATTAAAAAATATATTATTTAGCTAGTAAAGAAGTGGAATTCCATAAGGCTTGTTGATAGCCTCTTGAATTTTGATTAAATCTCCTTCTACTCCTTCATTTCTTCCATTCCTTCCCTGACCCATCTCAACCATTTCACCCCCAGCATTCTGACCATCCCTTTATTTTTGAATAAATGGATGCTCTATACTATACTACATCAACTAAAGTATTAGATCTCCTTCTCATCAATGTTTTTGTTGCTTGTGCTACATATAAAAACATAAACAAAAGGTACAGTGTCTTATTTAATAATTATTATCGTTACATTATATATATACTATATATACAACATATTTTTACACGTAAAATAGGAATCAATCATTAGAAGCAAGATGATGCCAGGCGTGGTGGCACACGCCTTTAATCCCAGCACTCGGGAGGCAGAGGTAGGAGGGTCGCCATGAGTTCAAGGCCACCCTGAGACTACATAGTTAATTCCAGGTCAGCCTGGGCCAGAGTGAGACCCTACCTCAAAAAAAAAAAAAAAAAAAAAAAAAGAAAAGAAACAAGATGGCTTAGCAGTTAAGGCACTTGCCTGAGAAGCCTAAGGACCCATGTTTGACTCTCCAGATCCCATGTAAGCAGATGCACAAAGGTGAGGCAAGCACAAGGTCTCACATACCCACTAGGTGGTGCAAGCACCTGGAGTTCGATTTCAGTGGCGGAGGCCTGGGTGCGCCAATTGTCTCTCTCTCCCTCCCCCCCCCGTCTCTCTCTCTCTCTCTCTCTCTCTCTCTCAAATAAAAAAAATTAAATTTAAAAAATTTAAAAAGAATTTGTGGGGCTGGAGAAATGGCTTAGCGGTTAAAGCATTTGCCTGCAAAGCCAAAGGATCCCGGTTTGATTCTCCAGGACCCATGTAAGCCAGATGTACGAGGGGCTCATGCATCTGGAGTTTGTTTGCAGTGGCTAGATGCCCTGGCGTGCCCATTCTCTCTGTCTGCCTCTCTTCTATCTCTCTATCTCTGCTTGCAAATAAATAAATAAAATTTTTTTTTAACTTTTAAAAAGCCGGGCGTGGTGGCGCACGCCTTTAATCCCAGCACTAGGGAGGCAGAGGTAGGAGGATTGCCAAGAGTTCAAGGCCACCCTGAGACTACATAGTTAATTCCAGGTCAGCCTGGACCAGAGTGAGACCCTACCTCGAAAAAAAAAAAAAAACTTAAAAAAAAGAATTTGTGCTATAAAAGTAATGTGTGTTTCAGAATGTACAATCAATAATTAATATAAGCAGAACTGAAGAATGTTAACGAGGCCTCAAGATTTGGTCAGGAAATCAACTAGACAGAACTCTTCCCTTCTGGTGAGTGTGCATTTAAGAAAATGCACACTGGGAGTGAAAGTGATGGTAAAATAACCAATATAATGAGGAGCCTTGGATATTGAGCCCCAGGGACACGAAGAGTGATGGTTGAATATCTGATGTAATAAAGAGTGTTGGCTATTGAACCCCAGTGGAACGCAGATGGAGAATTCAGCCTGAAACCCTTTAGTAATGAGCCTTGTGAAAACACACACACACACACACACACACACACACACACACACAGTACCTGCTCCTCCTTGGCAAGATGATTCTTCTTGACCAGAAACCAGCTGACCGGGGAGCTTGCATGACCTTCACAAACATACCTACTCCATTTTCAATATTCAGGTGACATGTTTAACACTCTTCCTCTGGAATCCAAGCAGATAATGAGAGTCCATTAGTGAGTGTGTCACGAGACCTGCATTGTGGTGGGTTGATTCGGGCGTCCACCATAAACTTAGATGTTCTGAATTCCATGTCCTCAGCTGATGGCAGTTTGGGGATTAAGGTCTCCTGGAGGCAGTGTATGGTTAGAGCAGACATATGGGTGTTCTGACTGGCTTCTCCGTCCCAGTGTTTGGCACACTCTCCTGCTGATGTTGTCCGTCTGATGCTCAGCTTCTGCACGTGCCATCATGGAGCTTCCCTTCCAGTCTGTAAGCCAACACAAACGTTTTTTTTCCCCCACAAGCTGCTCTTGGTCAGTGTTGTCTGCCAGCAATACAAAATGACTGCCACATTCACCTTGGCTATCCATGATAAAACTATGAAAAAAGGACTGGAGAGATGGCTTAGCGGTTAAGGCACCTGCCTGCTAAGCCTAAGAACGCTGGTTCCAATCTCCAGCTGTTCCAATCTCCAGGTCCCACGTTTAGCCAGATGCAAAGTGACACAAGGGCGCAATGCCGCACTTGACCACAAGGGGGCGCACGCATCTGGATTTTGTTCACAGCAGCTGAGACACTGCTGGCGCGCCCATTCTCTATCTGTCTTCCTTCCTCTCTCTCTGTCTCTCTCTCTAAAAATAAAAAAGAACTATGAGCCGGGCGTCGTGGCTCACGCCTTTAATCCCAGCACTCAGGAGGCAGAGGTAGGAGGATTGCCGTGAGTTCGAGGCCACCCTGAGACTACATAATGAATTCCAGGTCAGCCTGGACCAGAATGAGACCCTACCTCAAAAAACCAAAAAAAAAAAAAGAACTATGAAAAAAAGACTCTCTTGTGCTCTCTCTAAAATTAATTAATTAACTAATTAAAAGGCTGGAGAGATGGCTTAATGGTTAGGGTGCCTGCCTGCGAAGCCTAAGGACCCACGTCCAATTCTCCAGGTCCCACGTAAGCCAGGCACACAAAGGTGAGGCAAATGCAAGGTCACACATGCCCACTAGGTGGTGGAAGTGCCTGGTGTTCAACGGCATTGGCTGAGGCCCTCTCTCTCTAAACCAATTCTCTCTCTCTAAAATAAATAAATAAATAAATTGATTTTTTAAAATATTTTTATTTATTTATTTGACAGAGAGAGAGAATGGGCACGCCAGGGCCTCCAGCCACTGCAAACAAACTCCAGATGCGTGCGCCCCCTTGTGCATCTGGCTTACATGGGTCCTGGGGAATCGAACCTGGGTCCTTTGGCTTTGCAGGCAAACGTCTTAACTGCTAAGCCATCTCTCCAGCCCCTTTAAATATCTTTCATTGTCTCCAGAGAGCTTTTTAATATTTTTATTTCTTATTTATTTATTTGAGAGCAAAAGAGACAGAGAGAATGGGCATGCCAGGGCCTCCAGCCACTGCAAATAAACTCCAGACACATGCACTACCTTGTGCATCTGGCTTATGTGGGTCCTGGGGAATGAATCTGTGTTCGTTGGCTTTGCAGGCAAGTGCCTTGCTCTTTAAGCCATCTCTCCAGCCCCTAATGACTATTTTCAATGTGGCATATGTATGTTTGTAGCAATAATGATGCTGCCTGAATTCTCCAAGTCTCATACCTTGTACAAAAACAGCACCAATTTCCTATACGGCAGAAGTCTGTTCTTATTCAGTATGATATATGCTATCAAATATTCTGAAATTTGGGCTAGGGAGATGGCTTAGCGGTTAAGGTGTTTGCCTGCAAAGACAAAGGCTCTAGGTTGGATTCCCCAGGACCCACATAAACCAGATGCACAAGGTGATGCATGCGTCTGGAGTTCATTTGTAGTGGCTGGAGGTCCTGGTGCGTCCATTCTCTGTGTGTGTGTGTGTGTGTGTGTGTGTGTGTCTGTCTGTCTGTCTGTCTCTCTCTCTCTCTCTGCTTCTCTCTCTCACTCAAAAAAATAACTTAAAGCCAGGCATGGTGGCGCACGCCTTTAATCCCAGCACTGGGGAGGCAGAGGTAGGAGGATCGCTGTGAGTTCAAGGCCACCCTGAGACTACATAGTTAATTCCAGGTCAGCCTGGGCCAGAGTGAGACCCTACCTCGAAAAAACAAAACAAAAAAAAAAAAAAACAAATCAAACAAGACATGGAGAGTGAATCATAGAAGAAGACATGCAGAGTTTGGTTATTATATTATATCATATCATATTATATTATATTATATCATATCATATATTATATATATTATATAATATATATTATACTATATCATATCATATATTATATATTATGTTATATATATTATATTATGTATATATTACATTATATCATATTACATATTATATAATATATTATATCATATCATATATTATATTATATTATACTATATTGTATATATTATATTATACTATATCATATTATATTATATTATATATATTATATTATATATTATATCATATCATATTATATATTATATTATATCATATCATACACAAGGCACTCTACAATATGAGCGTAAACAGTGACCACTGAAGAAGAAAACATTTTCATGGTGTGAGAATGGCCAGAGTTATTGTTGTGTGAACATATATTTTCATGTCCAATTTATTTATTTATCTTGGTTTTTTGATAGGTAGGGTCTCGCTCTAGCCCAGGCTGACCTGGAATTCACTATGTAGTCTCAGGGTGGCCTCGAACTCACGGCGATCCTCCTACTTCCCAAGTTCTGGGATTAAAGGACTGTGCCACCACACCTGGCTTCATGTATAATTTATTTATTTTTGTTTGTTTGATTTTATGTTTTTCAAGGTAGAGTTTCACTCTAGCTCAGGCTGACCTGGAATTCGCTCTGTAGTCTCAGGGTGGCCTCGAACTCACGGCGATCCTCCTACCTCTGCCTCCCGGGTGCTGGGATTAAAAGCGTGCGCCACCATGCCCGTGGGTGTCATTTTTAAAGATGCTTGCTGAGTATGCAGCAGCTTGGCAACCAACCCCATACACCCTTTGAATCAGACTCTCAGAAAACTCAGGGCAACAGTAAGCACTTCTCTTAACATTCATAGCCATATATTAATGCCACTCTCACTTTTGATTAGAGAAGCTTCTCTTTTCAGATGGTGGTGACCTTGGGATGACTCAGAAGGCACCATGGTGCTGAGAAGAAGGGACAGAGGAGTGCTCAGCACTGAAACATTTCAAACCCACCTTCCAAGGCTCAGGGTCCATTGCGGAAGACGGGGGGAAGAAAGAATGTAAGAGCCAAAGGAAGGGTAGGACTCCTTACAATGTGCTCCTCCAGACACAAAATGGCCTGGATATCCATGACCTCACAGTGCCTGACACTCCCTCACAAGACCCTCATAATAGGAGGAAAAGATCATGACATCAAAATAAAAGAGAGACTGATTGCCGGGCGTGGTGGCGCACGCCTTTAATCCCAGCACTGGGGAGGCTGAGGATTGAGAGTTCGGAGAGACTACATAGGATTTGAGGTGCCTGGGCCTGAGTGAGACCCTACCTCGTTTCAAAGATGGAGAAAGTTTCAAAGGGAAAGGGGGAGGAGGGAAGTACCATGGGATATTGTCTACAATTATGGAAGTTGTCAATAAAAAATAAATAAAAATTGGGCTGGAGAAATGGCTTAGCGATTAAGGCATTTGCCTATGAAGCCAAAGGACCCAGGTTCAATTCTCCAGGACCCACGTAAGCCAGATGCACAAGGGGCGCATGTGTCTGTTTGCAGTGGCTGGAAGCTCTGGCACACCCATTTTCTCTCTCTCTCTTCTCTCTCTCTCCCCTTGCAAATAAATTAATTAAATTTTTAAAAACTTTAAAATAAATAAACATTAAAAAAGAAAATTCAGGGCAAGTGTCACAGGACTTTTGGGGTGAAAACTGACAGCAGAATATCATTAAACTGCAGGGAAGAAACTTTGAACTCTGAACCTCATCAGTGACATTAAAGAACCTGACACAGCCGGGCGTGGTGGCGCACGCCTTTAATCCCAGCACTCGGGAGGCAGAGGTAGGAGGATCGCCGTGAATTCAAGGACACCCTGAGAATACATAGTGAATTCCAGGTCAGCCTGAGCTAGAGCGAGACCCTACCTCGAAATAAATAAATAAATAAAATAAAAGAATCTAACAGAAAAGGATTTCCACGGAGCAGGCCAGTACTCACCATCAGACTTCTGAAAGAGCTCTGGAGGTGTGACCAGAATCTGTGGCCTGACCGTCCAAGCACTGCCCACTGAGACAAACAGCTCAGTGACTCAAACTCCACTTCACAATGGACTCCAGAGCGGCAGGACAGTACTTGCTCCTGAGCCCTGAAGGACTTCCCAGAAAGGTGGTTGGCTTCTGTTTTTGTTTTTCTTTAATTACTTTATTTATTTGAGAGAGACAGAGAATGGGTGTTCCAGGGCCTTCAGCCACTGCAAACGAACTCCAGACACGTGCGCCACCTTGTGCATCTGGCTTACATGGTTCCTGGGGAATCGAACCTGGGTCCTTTTGGCTTTGTGGGCAAGCGTCTTAACCACTAAGCCATCCTTCCAGGCCCCGACCCACTTCTTTGACATGATCTCTGAAGGAGCGGAGCAGCTATGACTTGACTTTGCAGACGACCACTCAGGAGTGCAACAACCATCTTGTACACTGGTTGGAAAAGTGAGAGAGTTGGGGCTGCCACTAGAAATCAGAAAACCTTCTCTCTCCCCTTTCTTTCCTCTATCATGGCTTGCTTGCTTTCTTTCTAAGGATTTATTATTTTTTTTGTATTTATTTAATTAATTATTTATTTATTAAAGACAGACAGAGGGAGGGAGAAAGAAAGAAAGAATGGGCACACCAGGGCCTCTAGCCACTGCAAAAGAACTCCAGATGCATGCGCCACCTTGTGTGTCTGGCTTTACATCAGGACTTTTGGGGTGAAAACTGACAGCAGAATATCATTAAACTGCAGGAAGAAACTTTGAACTCTGAACCTCATCAGTGACATTAAAGAACCTGACACAGCCGGGCATGGTGGTGCACGCCTTTCATCCCAGCACTCGGGAGGCAGAGGTAGGAGGATCGCCGTGAGTTCGAGGCCAGCCTGAGACTACATAGTGAATTCCAGGTCAGCCTGAGCTAGGGTGAGACCCTACCTCGAAATAAATAAATAAATAAAATAAAATAAAAGAATCTAACAGAAAAGGATTTCCACGGAGCAGGCCAGTACTCACCATCAGAATTCTGAAAGAGCTCTGGAGGTGTGACCAGAGTCTGTGGCCTGACCCTCCAAGCACTGCCCACTGAGACAAACAGCTCAGTGACTCAAACTCCACTTCACAATGGACTCCAGAGCGGCAGGACAGTACTTGCTCCTGAGCCCTGAAGGACTTCCCAGAAAGGTGGTTGGCTTCTGTTTTTTGTTTGTTTGTTTTTTTAATTACTTTATTTATTTGAGAGAGACAGAGAGAAAATGGGTGTTCCAGGGCCTTCAGCCACTGCAAACGAACTCCAGACACGTGCGCCACCTTGTGCATCTGGCTTACGTGGTTCCTGGGGAATCGAACCTGGGTCCTTTTGGCTTTGTGGGCAAGCGCCTTAACCACTAAGCCATCCTTCCAGGCCCCGACCCACTTCTTTGACATGATCTCTGAAGGAGCGGAGCAGCTATGACTTGACTTTGCAGACGACCACTCAGGAGTGCAACAACCATCTTGTACACTGGTTGGAAAAGTGAGAGAGTTGGGGCTGCCACTAGAAATCAGAAAACCTTCTCTCTCCCCTTTCTTTCCTCTATCATGGCTTGCTTGCTTTCTTTCTAAGGATTTATTATTTTTTTTGTATTTATTTAATTAATTATTTATTTATTAGAGACAGACAGAGGGAGGGAGAAAGAAAGAAAGAATGGGCACACCAGGGCCTCTAGCCACTGCAAAAGAACTCCAGATGCATGCGCCACCTTGTGTGTCTGGCTTACATGGGACCTGAAGAATTGAACCTGGATCCTAAGGCTTCACAGGCAAGTGCCTTAACCACTAAGCCATCTCTCCAACCCTCCTTCCTTCCCTCCCTCTTTCCCTCCCTCCCTCCGTCCTTCCTTCCTTCCTTGCTGGGCATGGTGGCACACACCTTTATGAAAGTGAGAATGAGGGCTGGAGAAATGGCTTAGCGGTTAAGGCACTTGCCTGCAAAGCCAAAGGACCTCGGTTCGATTCCCCAGGACCCACATAAGCTACATGCACATGGCACATGCATCTGGAGTTCATTTGCAGTGGCTGGAAGCCCTGGTGCACCCATTCTCTCTCTCTCTCTCTCTCTCAATCTGCCTCTTCCCCTCTCTCAAATGAATAAAAAAAAAGAAAGAAAGAAAGAAAGTGAGAATGAGAGAGAGAGGAAAGAGAGAGAATTGGTGAGCCAAGGCCTCAGCCAGTGCAATCGAACTCTAGATGCGTGCGCCACCTAGTGGGCATGTGCGACCTTACGCGCTTGCATCACCTTTGTGCATCTGGCTTATGTGGGACCTAGAGAGTCGAACATGGGTCCTTGGGCTTGGCAGGGAAGCACCTTCACCACTGAGCCATCTCTCCAGCCCTCATGGCCTCTTTGTAGCTTCCTGGCCTCTATTGATTCTCATTCCAACTTACATGTGTGTGTGAAAATGTGAAGCTAGGATCTGCAGGTGAGAGGGAGCTTGCAGTGCTTATCTCTCTCGGCCTGGGTCACAGCACGTAGTGTGATATTTTCCACATCTATTCGCTTTCCTGAAAATTTCACAGTTTCACTTTTCTTTCTGGATGAATAAATCTGCACTGTTTTTTTCCTAATTTTTTTTGTTGTTGTTGACAAGTTCCGTAATTGTAGACAATATCCCATGGTACTGCCCTCCCTCTGCACTGTGTAAATGCACCACATCCTCATTATCCACTCGTCACGTGATGGACATCTAGGCTGATTCCATTTTCTAGTGACTGCGGAATACTGCATCAGTGAACATGGAGGAAGAGCGTAGTTTGGCCTTTAAAAATATTTATTTTGGGCTGGAGAGATGGCTTAGCGGTTAAGGCGCCTGCCTGCTAAGCCTAAGAACCCGGTTCCAGTCTCCAGGTCCCACGTTTAGCCAGACGCAAAGTGACGCAAGGGCGCAATGCCGCACTTGACCACAAGGGGGCGCACGCATCTGGATTTCGTTCTCAGCAGCTTAGAGACTGCTGGCGCGCCCAGCTCTGTCTCCCTCTCCCTCTCTGTCTCTCTCTGTCTCTCTCCAAAAGTAAATAAAATAATAATAATAATAATAATAATAATAATAATATTTATTTTAATGAATGCTGCCTGAAACGTCTTTACTCAAAGTTAAGACTATTGTATATTTTGAATTGCAAAGTTTTAAGTAAATACAATTTCCTGCTCTTATAGACATATAAAGTTTTAATTACAGAAAATGTATTAATATGTTTCTAGCATCATTCCTCAGAATGTAAATAGAAATTAGTCTGCCTTCAGACTATATTGGGTTAGAATGTTTGATTTATACAAATGCTGTTTGAGTTGCTGGTTTGTTTCATTTAAAAAAAAAATCATACCAGCTGGAGAGGTGCCTCAGTGGTTAAAGACACTTGCTCAATTCGCAAGTACACATAAAGCCAGATGCATTAAAAAAAATCATTAAATGAATTTTTGGGTTGAGATTAGGAACGAATTTCAAAAAAGAAAAATTCTAAATTGGCACTAAACCTATCTCTACCATCTTACACTAAATATTTATGTGAAGGAGTGTTCTCAGCATTGAGAATAATAAATCAAAATATGCATCAACCCTGAGAAATGTTGCTGTTCTACATCCCGTAGTATCAAAACTTCAGCCAATATTTAATTCCTTATGTGAAAATTAATACACACACTTGTCTCATTTACATGTAAATTTGATCTTGTCTTTACTAAATGGTAAAACTATGTGTGTTAGACAATTTTAAAAAATATATTTCTTGGGCTGGAGAGATGGCTTAGGGGTTAAGGCGCCTGCCTCCTAAGGCTAAGAACACTGGTTCCAATCTCCAGCGGTTCCAATCTCCAGGTCCCACGTTTAGCCAGATGCAAAGTGACGCAAGGGCGCAATGCCACACGTGACCACAAGGGGCACACACATCTGGATTTTGTTCGCAGCCGCTGACACACTGCTGGCGCGCCCATCTCTGTCTTCCTCTCTCTCTCTCTGTCTCTCTCCAAAAAATAATAATAAATAAATAAATAAATAAATAAATTGCTTTATGATTTACTATCAAAAAATATTTATTGGCAAATTGTATTTTTTTGGAGAATTCTTTTTCGTTCTATAAACTATTTTGTGACTGGATTGTTTAATTTCATATTGTTTTGTTTTTTGACTTTTTGTACATTTTAGGTATTATTCCTCCATTAGGTGGATAGTTGGCAGCTGGGTATTTAGATTACTGGCATGGTGTTTATCTAGCATGTACAGAGCCGTAGGTTCAATCCATAGCATATCAAAAAAAAAATATATATATATATATATATATATGGCTGGCAAATGTATTCCCCATTCTGCAGGCTTCCTCTCCATGTGATTAATAGTTTCCTTTGCTGTGCAAAATTTTTTAAGGGACTGGGATATGGCTCAGTGGGCAAGAACACTTGTTGGGCAAACATGAGACCCTCAGAGGACCTGAGTTTGATCCCCTGCATCCACATAAAAAGTTGGGCGTGGGCTGGAGAGATGGCTTAGTGGTTAACACACATGCCTGTGAAGGACCCTGGTTCGATTCTCCAGGTCCTATGTAAGCCAGATGCACAAGGGGGGCACACATGTCTGGAGTTCATTTGCAGTGGCTGGAGGCCCTGACGTGTCCATTCTCTCTCTCTTTCCCTCTCTCTGTCTCTAATAAATAAGTAAATAAATAATAAAATCTTTCAAACAAAAGAAAAGAAAATGGCAGCGATAGGTTAAACAAAACAGCCCATCTCAAGGATATGCATGGGACGTGTGCATCTGCGCACACACACACACACACACACACACACACATCACACCACACATACTGCTACCCATACTTACCAAAAAGCCTTGTAATTTCATGAGGTCTCTTTTGTTGATTACGGGATTGATATCCTGAGCAGCTGGAGTGCTATTCAGAAAGTACTTGCTTATCCCTATATCTTTTTTTTTTCAGATTTTTTTGGTAAGATTTTATTTTTATTTTATTAGAGACAGAGAGAGGGGAGAGAGAGAGAGAGAGAGAGAGAATGGGCACTCCAGGGTCTCCAGCCACTGCAAATGAACTCCAGATGCATATGCCACCATGTGCATCTGGCTTACGTGGGACCTGGAGAATCGAACCTGGGTCCTTAGGCTTCACAGGCAAGCGCCTTAACCGCTAAGCCATCTCTGTAGCCCCTATCCCTATATCTTGACGTCGTTCCCGCTTTGTGCTAGCAGTTTCAGGGTCTCATGTCTGATGTTAAGGTCTCTGATTCATTTGGAATCAATGCTTGTGCATGGAGATAATGATCCAGTTTCTTTCTTTTTTTAAAAAAACATTTTGTTTAAGAGGTAAGAGGATTGCTGAGAGTTCGAGGCCACCCTGAGACTACATAGTGAATTCCAGGTCAGACTGGGCTAGAATGAGACCCTAGTGAGAAAAACCAAAAAATATATATATTTATTTATTTATTTATTTTAGAGAGAGAGAAAGAGGCGGGCGGGGGGGGGGAGAGAATGGGCACGCCAGGGCTTCCAGCCACTGCAAAAAAAACTGCAGACACATGCTCCACCTTGTGCATCTGGTTTACGTGGGTCCTGGGGAATTGAACCTGGGTCCTTTGGCTTTGCAGGCAAGTGCCTTAACCACTAAGCCATCTCTGCAGCCCTCGTTTCTTCCTTCTATATATAGATACCCATTTCCCCAGCACCATTTATTAAGAGGCTATCTTTTTGCCATGGTGTATCTTTGAGATGTTTGTCAAAAACCAGATGGCTAAAGCCGGGCGTGGTGGCTCACACCTTTAATCCCAGCACTTGGGAAGCAGAGGATCACCGAGAGTTCGAGGCCACCCTGAGACTACAGAGTGAATTCCAGGTCAGCCTGGGCTGCAGTGAGACCCTACCTCGAAAAAACAAACAAACAAAAAAAAAAAAAACATAGTTTTATATATTTTAAGTTGGGCTCTGATTTTATAACCTTGATCAAAGAAACTATGGCCAGAATCTTAAACCATCTGACAAACATCATAGAATTATCCTGAAGGGGAAAGTTGGTAACAAACAAGATGAAATAGCCCTGGCTTTCCAGTCTCGTGTTCATGTTAGAAGAACTTAGTAAAAGGGAGAGCCGGGCACGCAGACTGCCCAGGAATCCCATTCTAGTAACTTCTCTCTAATAATCCATGTCCAGGGAAGACGACGTTACAGAAGGGAGGTCATCCTATCAACCAGTTTCCTCAAAGCGTCTTTCATGTCCCTGTTCCTCAGGCTGTAGATAAAGGGATTCAGCATCTGGGTGACCACCGTGTACATCAGCGAGGCCACTGCAGTCTTTCTGGGGGAGTCAGTAACTGCAGAGCTAACGTACACCCCTAAACCTGACCCATAGAACAAAGAAACAACCAACAGGTGAGAGCCACAGGTAGAAAAGGCCTTATACCTGCCTTGCTCCGATGGGATCTTCAAAACAGAGAAAACAATTTCAGTATAAGAGAAAATGATTCCAGAGAAAGGAACGCCACCAAACAGGACGGCTGCTATATATATCAAGACGTTGTTGATGAAGGTGTCAGAACAGGAAAGCTTGATCACCTGGGCGAGTTCGCAGAAGAAGTGGGGGATCTCCGGATCCCCGTGGAAGGACAGCCGCAGCGCCGTCAGAGCGAGCAGCAGGGCGTTCACAACGCTGATGATCACAGACAATAGAATGATCAGACTACAGAAGTGGACATGCATGATGACCGGGTACCTCAGGGGGTGACAAATGGCCACGTAGCGGTCATAGGCCATGGCGACAAGGAGACAGTTTTCTAAGCCAGCGAAAAGCAAGACAAAGCAAGCCTGAGTGAGACAGCCTGCGTGAGTGAGTCTCTGATTCTGCTTTTGGATGGTCACGAGCATCTGCGGGACGGTGGCTGTGCTTATGCAGACGTCAGCCAAGGACAAATTGGAGAGGAAGAAGTACATGGGGGTGTGCAGGCGGCAGTCACGACTGATGGCGAGGGCGATGAACAGGTTTCCAAGCACTGTGACCAGGTACATGGTCAGGAACAGGCCAAAGAGGACAGGCTGCAGGTCTGGGTCCTCCGAGAGTCCCAAGAGCAGGAATTCCACCGCCCCAGTTTGGTTCGTGCATGTCATGTTGAAGGAGAGGCGGAGGGGACAGTCGCAGGTGAGGGGACAGGGAGAAGATGTCCGAGGATGCTCAAGTAGAAAAATGTCAGATTGGCCTTGTGAATCAAATGCTACTCCACGCTCCAATGATTTCTTTCTGTCCTTTCTGCCACATTTCTTGATTGTACAGATTTGATCTAGGGACTTCCATCTCTTGCCTCACACTGTGCCAATGAATGGGAATAAAATGGAAATGCTGTATGGCTCGTTTGCTGAGAATTCTCCAAAGCCTCAAGCCACAAGGACAACTAAAATAAAATTATATCTAACTTTTTGGGTGTGGTGGTGCACGCCTTTCATCCCAGCACTCGGGAGGCAGAGGTAGAAGGATCGACGTGAGTTCAAGGCTACCCTGAGGATACATAGTGAGACGACATGGTGAATTCCAGGTCAGTCTGGACTAGAGTGAGACCTTACCTCTAAAAACCAATAAATAAATAAATTAATTCATTAAATAAAAATTACAAAATGTTAGCCGGGCGTGGTGGCGCACGCCTTTAATCCCAGCACTCGGGAGGCAAAGGTAGGAGGATTGCCGTGAGTTCAAGGCCACCCTGAGACTACATAGTTAATTCCAGGTCAGCCTGGGCCAGAGTGAGACCCTACCTCGAAAAACCAAAAAAAAAAAAAAAAAAATTACAAAATGTTGACATCTTATAAAATGTCAGATAGACATAAGCACCCATCACGAGAATAAACGCATTGCTGTGTTTGCATTTGATATCATTAAAGAAATTAGGGGAAATGACATACATTTATTGTTACATATTTTCCATCAGGTGAAAATCGAGTACATTTCCTTTCCCTCCGGTAACCACTCCGCTAAGGTTGAGATGAATTATTCCCCTGAGACTTAAATACATTGAGTGATATTTTTTCTCTGTAAACCATGTTCTCATTTTGCCTTTTAAAATGTTATTTACTGCCTATGGCATAATATCATTTTAAGTGACATGTTTAATTACTTTTTATTATAACTATATTTTCCATGCTTTACTATTCACAATTACCTTGCTTTATGCCAATAACATATTATATCACAATTTATATCACAACTAAGGGAGAGGTGTTTTATTACTCAATAAATATATAAATATTGAGCTGGATGTGGTGGCGCACACCTTTACTCCCAGCACTCAGGAGGCAGAGGTAGGAGGATTGTCATGAGTTCGAGGCCACCCTGAGAATACAGAGTAAATTTCAGGTCAGCCTGGGCTACAGTGAGACCCTACGTCGAAAATCAAACAAAAAAATAATATTATATATGTGTGTGTGTGTGTGTGTGTGTGTGTGCGTGTGTGTGGTAATATACAAACATTCACACATAAAATGTGTAAGATGGAATATAGCTTATCATAATACAAGCATGACAATTAAATCCTGGCGTGTTCTTACATTGCCAAAGAAAAAAATGGAGGGGAACACACTATGTCATGCTGATACAGGCTTAGTTAATGAACTGTCAATGGCTAATGCTGGAAGAAGGTTGTGTAATATTTGTTATATCATTCCATATTGTTCTCTGTTTTACATTTCAAATAGTTTATAGGTGAATGTACATGTAGATAGTAGATAAGTTTCTGGTTGGGATCTGCCTTGATTTCTTCCTTGAAGAATACACACAAGTCAGGAGCAGTAGCCAAAGATTTTTGCTTCAAAGGGGGCATTGTGCACCATCAAACAAAAAGTAAGAACAGGGCTAGAGGGATGGATTAGCAGTTAAGGGATTTGCCTGTAAAGCCGAAGGACCCAGGTTTGATTCCCCAGGACCCACGTAAGCCAGATGCTCAAGGTGGTGCATGCATCTGGAGTTCGTGTGTAGTGGCTGAAGGCCCTTGGCGTGCCCATTCTCTCCCTTCCTCCCCATCTCTTTCTCTCTCTATCTGCCTCTTTCTCTCTCTCTTTCTCAAATAAATGAATCAAAATAAATATTTAAAAGAAGAAAAAAAGAGCTGGGCATGATGGCGCACGCCTTTAATCCCAGCACTCGGGAGGCAGAGGTAGGAGGATCGCCGTGAGTTCGAGGCCACCCTGAGACTACATAGTGAATTCCAGGTCAGCCTGAGCTAGAGTGAGACCCTCCCTCGAAAAACAAAGAAAAAAGAAAAAGAAATAAATAAAAGCACGTGGGTAGACAAGGAGACATGGGATTACCTGGGCACTAACAGTAGGGAAGGACGCTCAGCTGTTTCCTGAATAGACAGGCTGGTTTGCTGTGAACTCGGGTACTTCAGGAAGGTCCTGCCTCGTGCACGGACATGACGGTTCTTGACGGCAGGGTCAGCGCCCTGCCTGTGTCTCAGGAAAAGTTGTGCCGCGATGGTTGCAGGTTAGTTATTTTCAGTCTCTTAGGGCCTTGCTATCTCCAGGCCTCATTAATTAGCCTCCTTCTGCTCTCGTGTGACTACAGGGCTGCACAAATCCTTGAGGAGCAAGCCTTGGTGAGGGGGGACATTGCTTTGTCTCGTCACAGGAAAGCTGTATTTTTTTTCATCCACTGACTTGTTTGTTTGTTTGTTTGTTTGTTTTTGTTTTTTCGAGGTAGGGTCTCACTCTAGCTCAGGCTGACCTGGAATTCACTATGTAGTCTCAGGGTGGCGTTGAACTCACGGCGATCCTCCTACCTCTGCCTCCATGCCCAGCTCATCCACTGACTTGCAAAAAATATAAATTTTATTTTTATGTATTTATTTGAGAGAGGGAAAGAGGCAGAATGAGAGCGAGAGAGAGAATGGGCATGCCAGGGCTTCCAGCCACTGCAAAGGAACTCAAGGTGCACGTGCCTTGAAAAAAATTGAAAAACCAAACAATAAATAAATACATAAATAAATATGAAAGTATAATTAATTGTTTTACCAATGCAGATGAAAAGGAATAATATGAGGCGGGCGTGGTGGCGCACGCCTTTAATCCCAGCACTCGGGAGGCAGAGGTAGGAGGAACGCCATGAGTTCGAGGCCACCCTGTGACTACAGAATGAATTCCAGGTCAGCCTGAGCTAGAGCAAGACCCTACCTCGAAAAACCAAAACCTAAAAATAAAAACAAAAATAAAAACAAAAAAGTGAAACTCCCTCATGCAGAAGGCCACACCCTTGATTTCGAGTGTATCTTCGTTTCTTCTTTGCACCTCCTTCTTAACCCTCTTACCTAAACCTATGTGAAAAATAACTCTATGGGGCTGGAGAGATAGATGGCTTAGTGGTTAAGGTGTTTGCCTGCAAAGCCAAAGGATTCAGGTTCAACTCCCCAGGACCCACGTAAGGCAGAAGCACAAGGGGTGCATGCATCTAGGGTTCATTTGCAGTGGCCCAGTATCTCTTTGTGCCTGACTGGTTCTGTATTTCTCTCTCTCTCTCTCTCAAATAAATAAATGAAAATTAAAAATTAAAAAAATAACTCTAGGAAACCTTGTGATGATTTTAATGCCAAGCGTCCCCCATCGGCTGGTGTTAGAATATGTGATTCCTGGCACTTGTCCTCATCTTTGTTGAACTTATCGTCAAAGACAGGTGCAAAAATAAATCCTATTTTGCAACCCAGAGTTCATTGTTTTGTTTTGTTTTGTTTTGTTTTGTTTTGTTTTGTTTTGTTTTTTGAGACAGAGGGGGAGAGGGAGAATGGGTGTGCCAGGGCCTCTAGCCACTGCAAACAAACTCCAGATGCAAGCACCCCCTTGTGCATCTGGCTTACATGGGACCTGGAGAATCAAGCCAGGGTCCTTAGGCTTCGCAGGCATGTGCCTTAACCGCTAAGCCATCTCTCCATCCTTTTATTTTATTTTATGATTTATTTGAGACAGAGAGAGGGAAAGAGAGAGATATATGAGTTTCAATACATATAGGAAGGAATAGGGTATAGACATTTCAAATGATGGTATCTATAAGGTTTTTATCTTGAACAGGAGGTCTGGCAACACAGATACCTATCTTAAGCCGTGACTGGATGTTAAAATTTTAGTACTGACACATCCTAAAGAATTGTAGTGTTCCTGGATGTGATCGCTTAGGGTGCCAGCAATTAAGAAGAAGCAGACAGACCAGATCTCCTGCATTGGATCCTAAAGTAAATTGCTTCAAGGAATTAGATGTCAGAGACCTCAGAACCTTGGTCATGCAACGAGAGAGAGAGCTCAGAAAATTCAGAAAATTGTGGTGTACGTCCAGTTGCTCAACTGGATCACTTCTTGCGAGGATGAAGCTTCAGCACAACTAAGGTGTCCATGGTGGACAATGAAGGAAAGACATGGGAAATAAAAGTTTATTGGGTTTTTTTTCACATCGTTACAGTTTGTAGGGAATCAACATGTATTTCTGGCTCCAAGTTTTGCAAGCGTTTTCTGTAGAAGGAGGGAATAAAAGTTAAAATAAAATAAAAGTTAAAGAGCTTTAAAAAAATAAAAGAATATGTGATCCCAAGCAGGTGGAGCTGTTTGGAAATGTTGTAACCCTTGCGAGGTAGAGTCTTGCTAAAGAAACCATGCCACTAGCAGTGGACCTTAAGGCCCAGCTCCATTTCCGGTTCTCTCTCTGTGTCTCTCTCTCTCCCTCCTTTCCGTACTGCAATGTGATGCTTGTTTTCCTGCCCTGCCGTATGCGTCCCCTACCATGATTAAATTCTCCTTCAAAATCATGAGTCAAATGAAATTCTCCTTCCGTAATTTGACTCTAGTCAGGAAGTTTGTCCCATCAATGTGAAGGTGACTGACAGGCACCAGCTACATTTCACAAACTGATTTTTTTTTTAATTTCTTTATTTATTTGAGTGCAACAGAGAAAGAGGCACAGACAGAGAGAAAGAGAATGGGTGCACCAGGGCCTCCAGCCACTGCAAACGAACTCCAGATGCGTGCACCACCCTGTGCATCTGGCTTACGTGGGTCCTGGAGAATCGAGCCTTGAAACCAGGGTCCTTAGGCTTCATAGGCAAGCGCTTAACCGCTAAGCCATCTCTCCAGCCCACAAACTGAATTTTTATGAAATTCTTCTTGGAATCAAGGTCGTGAATCCTGATTTGACCACAGCTGAGGTCCCTAAAAGTCTAGGGGGACATCTTGGGCTGCTGAAGGTGACAGTGGGGTGATATACCCCTTGCCTCTATTCGAAATGCTGACATTCCTTCCAATTTTATGGCTAAAAAATTCCTAAAAGTTAGCCGGGCGTGATGGCGCATGCCTTTAATCCCAGCACTCTGGAGGCAGAGGTAGGAGGATCGCCAGGAGTTCAAGGCCACCCTGAGACTACATAGTGAATTCCAGGTCAGCCTGGACCAGAGTGAGACCCTACCTCAAAAAACCAAAAAATAAAAAAATAAAAAAGTCCTAAAAGTTGATCTCCAAAAGCTAACCATTTTTCATACCATAAATGATTTTGAGTCTAAGTCAAGAAAATGTTCCTGATTAAGAGGTCATGGTCTGAGCTGGCCTTTTACCAAACAGGTGCTTGACTGGCTTTTTAAAATTATTATTATTTTTGGAGAGAGACACAGAGAGAGACAGAGAGAGGGAGAGGAAGACAGGAAGATAGAGATGGGCACCCCAGCAGTGTCTCAGCTGTGAGAATGAAAGCCAGATGCGTGCGCCCCCTTGTGGGCAAGTGCGGCATTGCGCCCTTGCGTCACTTTGCATCTGGCTAAACGTGGGACCTGGAGATTGGAACCAGGTTCATAGGGTTAGCAGGCAGGCGCCTTACCACTAAGCCATCTCTCCAGCCCTTGGCTGGCTTTCATCAACAAAATCAAAAAACAAAAACACAAACACAAACACACTGGGTGTGGCGCACGCCTTTAATCCCAGCACTTGAGAGGCAGAGGTAGAAGGATGGCCGTGAGTTCGAGGCCACCCTGAGACTACATAGTGAATTCCAGGTCAGCCTGGGCTAGAGTGAGACCCTACCTTGAAAAACCAAAAAAACAAGAAAAGAAAAGAAAACACACACACACACACACACACACACACACACACACACGCCCCACAGAGGGAACAAGAGATAGTTTATTACTGAGCCAAATATACGTGGACATGTCCTGTAAACACACATTCAGGTCACTCTGAACACCGTGTTCAGTGTAGGAGTCACAGTGGATTTTGCAGTCTCTTTTGCAGGTTCTTAGTTTTATAGATAAAAGGATTTCAAAACAAATTCAGAAAGAAACTTGAGGACAATTTTACCGATGTTTTAAAGGGAAGCAAAGTGGGAAGTCTCAGCAGTTGCTGGGAACAAATGAAAGAGGAAAACAGAAAGTTGTGCTTTCGGAAGTAGAGGTTAAGAAAGCAGGTACACTCAACAATGATGACTGTGTAGCAGGCGCACTCAACAATGACTGTGTAGCTTTTGGCCTTTTGGAAGTGAGGGGCTGGAGAGATGGCTTACTGGCTAAGGCACTTGCCTGTGAAACCTAAGGATCACAGTTCGATTCCCCAGGACCCACATAAGCCAGATGCACAAGGTAGCACACGCATCTGGAGTTCATTTGCAGTGGCTGGAGGCCCTGACGTGCCCATTCTCTCTCTCTATGTGCCTGCCTCTCTCTCTCTCTCTCTCTCTCTCTGATTCTCTCTCAAATAAATAAATACAATTAAAAAAAAAAAGAGAGAGAGAGAAATGGGGCTGGAGAGATGGCTTAGTGGTTAAATGCTTGCCTGTAAAGCCTAAGGACCCCGGTTCAAGGCTCAGTTCTCCAGGACCCACATAAGCCAGATGCACAAGGGGGAGCATGCATCTGGAGTTTGTTTGCAGTGGCTGAAGGCCCTGGCGCTCCCATTCTCTCTCTCTCTTTCTCCCTGCCTATTTCTGTATCTCTATCTCTCTCAAATAAATAAATAAATAAAATTTTAAAAAAAGAGAGAGAGAGAGAAATGCCTTGAAGCGTTGAAAGTACAGGTTGATGGGTTCTGGTCAGAGTGAAAGACCTAAATGTAGAAGGAACTCTGAGGGTTGGCTTAGGGTGAGAAAGAACTTTGCCAGAACTGGGCTAAAAGCAGTTTGTGTGAGTGGCTTGCTGCATCTTTCCAGTGAGCACAAATAGACCTCAAACTGCTCTTGTTTTGTTTTGTTTTGTTTTGTTTTTTGTTTGTTTTTCGAGGTAGGATCTCACTGTGGCCCAGGCTGACCTGGAATTCACTGTGTAGTCTCAGGGTGGCCTAGAACTCACAGCGGTCCTCCTACCTCTGCCTCCCAAGTGCTGGGATTAAAGGCGTGAACCAGCCAGCCTGGTTTATTTTATTTTATTTATTTATTTTGGTTTTCCGAAGTAGGATTTCACTCTGGCCCAGACTGACCTGGAATTCACTCTGTCTTCTCAGGGTGGCCTTGAACTCATGGCGATTCTCCTACCTCTGCCTCCTGAGTACTGGGATTAAAGGTGTGCGCCACCACGCCCGGCCCAAACCGTTCTTTGCACACATAGTAGGCCTGCACTGAAAACACACTCCCAGCAACACACCCCCTGTAGCAGAGTATCTGCCTGCTGAGAATTTAAGTAGGAAATTTAATCTTAATCAAAAATGCCTGAGCCTATCAGGCCATATATACAAACCACCCTATGCCAACACAACTATGGATTGTGATGCTTGGCTTATGAGGGGAACAAAGGGCTTTGTCTGGACCGGGCTAAAGACAGTTTGTTTGAGAGACTAGGTGTGATCTTTCCATGTCCTGAGAACTTGTGCAGGGTTGCATTTCAAAGAAATGGACCCAGCCGGGCGTGGTGGCGCACGCCTTTAATCCCAGCACTCGGGAGGCAGAGGTAGGAGGATTGCCATGAGTTCAAGGAGACTACAGAGTGAATTCCAGGTCAGCCTGGACCAGAGTGAAACCCTACCTCGAAAAACCAAAAAAAAAAAAAACAAAACAAAACAAAACAAAACAAAACAAAACAAAGAAATGGACCCGTGTGAGAAGATGAATATGGCACAGAAAAAAATGAAAATTTCAGGTTAGAGACAATATAGTTCAATTCAGCAGTTATTAGAGATGGCCACCATTGGAATTGGGCCATCATTTTTGCGTTTGGACAGCAGGAAAAAAATGCTGACTCTCTTGAAAGTAGGGAGTCTGAAGGAGAATGCTGAAAGCATTCTCCTACACTCAAAGTCAGCTTTGTGCTATTCCCCCCGCCCGCCCGCACACACACAGATTAACAAACTTGGTAACCCAGCTAGTACGATACAGTATAACAAATGCAGGAAAAGAGGGGTCACTGTTTTTGCGATGTGGTGGGTTTTTGTTTGTTTGTATGTTTGTTGTTTTTTTAATGTCCACTGGGTGATGAGAGGCAGGGTTTTAGACTCCCTGTGTGGAGACGTGCTGAGGAACCCAGGGCTGCAGTGCGCACCCTCAGGCTTTGGAAGATGCCAGGACTATAGAATACAAAGGAGAGCTGACAGCTCAGGATGCAGTTTTCCCTGGGCTGTGGGCAGCCCAGCTGGAGGGACAGAACTGGAACCTCAGAGATTTTTATTATTTATTTATTTATTTATTTATTTATTGGCAACTTCTTTAATTGTAGACAATATCTCATGGTACTTCCCTCCCTCCCCCACTTTCCCCTTTGAAACTTCACTCTCCATCATATCCCCTCCCCCTCTCAATCAGTCTCTCTTTTCAGTTTGATGTCATGAATTTTCCTCCTATTATGATGGTCTTATGTAGGTAGTGTCAGGCACTGTGAGGTCATGGATTTCCAGGCCATTTTCTGTCTGGAGGAGCGTGTTGTAAGGAGTCCTACCCTTCCTTTGGCTCTTACATTCTTTCAGCACGCCCCCTCTTCCACAATGGACCCTGAGCCTTGGAAGGTGGGTTTGAAATGTTTCAGTGCTGAGCACTCCTCTGTCCCTTCTTCTCAGCACCATGGTGCCTTCTGAATCATCCCAAGGTTGCCACCATCTGAAAAGAGAAGCTTCTCTAACAAAAAGTGAGAGTAGTAATATATGGGTGTGGACATTAAGAGAAGTGCTTACTGGGTGGTTTGGTGAGCATAGTATATACATTTAGCGTGACACAAGCAGATGTTACACCCCTAGGGCTCATGACTACCCCTGTAGTAGGTTTTCAGTATCAGGGATGTGCTCCCTCCCATGGAGCAGGCCTCCAGTCCAATTAGAGAGCAGTTGGTTTCCCACATAACAGACATGCCACCATTGCACCCGTTGGCTCATTTAGCCTGGCTGGCCAAATTTAAAGCTTGCAGTGTTCACTGTTGAGTATCTCCTCTGATACTCAAAAGTGTAGTTTTTTCCATTTTTCTGTCAGCTGGCCCACCAAGAAAGAGGCTTTCACAATTATTTGCGAACGAGGTACATGTCACAATATGATTTTCAGCTTTTTTTTTTTTTTTTTTTGCGTGGGGGATGGTTCGAGGTAGAGTCTCACTCTAGCCCAGACTGACCTAGAATACACTATATAGTCTCAGGGTGACTTTGAACTCCGCGACCCTCCTACCTCTGCCTCCCAAGTGCTGGGATCAAATGCCCAGCTGATTTTCAGTATTTTAACATGTTTGTTTTTTTAACTTTATTTACTTATTTGCAAGCAGAGAGAGAGAGAGAGAGAGAGAGAGAGAGAGAGAATAGGCATAATTCTAGCCACTGCAACAATCTCCAGATGCATGTACCCCTTGGGCATCTGGCTTACGTGGGTCCTGGGGAATCGAACCTGGGTCCTTTGGCTTCGCAGGCAAACACCTTAATTGCTAAGCCATTTCTCTAGCCCTTGACATATATATTTTTTTAATTTTTTTTATTTATTCATTTATTAGGGACAGAGAGAGGGAAGAGAGAGAGAGAATGGCTGCGCCAGGGCCTTTAGCCACTGCAAACGAACTCCAGACGCGTGCGCCCCCTTGTGCATCTGGCTTATGTGGGACCTGGAGAATCGAACCGGGATCCTTAGGCTTCACAGACAAACTCCTTAACCTCTAATCCATCTCTCCAGCCCAACATACGTTTTTTTATCAAACATGCAAGAAAGGAATGTCTTATCCGCCTGGCTTTTGGGGTACAGGTAGAAGCTACAGCTGGAAATGTGAGAGCAGTGATTGTATATATTGTCTTCAACGTGAGTAAGCGTGGCTGCTAGCAAAGATGACAGGAAAATGGGGACACCCCACCTACAGGACACTCGGACAATGAGGATTGGGGGCGGGAATACGGTGGACCGTCAGAATGCACCCACTTTTCCTCGCCAAGGTCCACTTGGCCCCGGCCGGATTTCCGGTTTCCAGGCAAACCAATGCTCAGGGATCTCCAGGTTTTCCCACTGGGCCTCGGGCGCCATGATGCTCCGTGCGCACGAACTACATTTCCCAGAGGGCTTTGCGTGCGCGCGCCCGCTTCCGCTTCCGTCGGGGCCGTCCAATGAGGTGGCGGGGATTTGGGGAGGCGGAAGCGAAGCCGAAGCCATTGCTCTGGGGAGGCGCCCGCGGCGGGGTCCGCGTGGGGGGCCGCCTGCCTGCTCCCCGTCCTCGGCCCTTTGGGACCTTTTGCGTGAACTTCTCTCCTCGCTCCGCTTCCGCTTCTCACCGTCAGCGCGGTAAGGCGGGGAGCGCAGCTGGGGGCGGGGGCACCGGAAGCCTGGCGGTGTCCTTCCGCCCCGGTGATGGGGGAAGAGCTGGAGAGGGAGAACGGGCGCCCCGGCCGCTGCAGGCGCGTGCGTGCACTCCCCCGTGTGCAGCTGCCTTACGTGGGTCCTGGGGATCGAACCTGGCTCCTTTGGCTTTGCAGACAAGCGCCTTAACCGCTGAGCCATCTCTCCAGCCCTTGGCCTTGAATTCTTGCTATCTTATTTTGGTGCACCCATTCATTCACGTTCATATTCATATTCTCCTTCCTGCCCCTGCTATTCCCCCCCCCATCTCTCTCATGCTCTTATGCTCTTTATTTTTATTTATTATTATTATTATTTTTTTTTTTTTTTTTTTTGTTTTTCGAGGTAGGGTCTCACTTTAGCTCAGGCTGACCTGGAATTCACTATGTAGTCTCAGGATGGGCTTGAATTCTCAACGATCCTCCTACCTCTGCCTCCCAAGTGCTGGGATTCTAGGTGTGCACCACCACGGCCAGCTAACTTTGGGCTTTTCATATAAGGTCTGAGGACTGACCTTGTGTACTCAGGATTTAGCCATTAATGATGTATCTACCTAGTCATCCCCCCAGTCCAAGAAAAGTGGGGGGTTTTTAATGGGCATTTATTTATTTATTTATTTTTTTGGTTTTTTGAGGTAGGGTCTCTCTAGCCCAAGCTGACCTGGAATTCACTGTGTAGTCTCAGGGTGGCCTTGAATTCACAGTGATCCTCCTACCTCTGCTGGGATTAAAGGAATGCGCCACCACGCCTGGCTTCAAGAAAAGTTTTTTTTTTTTTTTTTTTTTTTTTGTTCGAGGTAGGGTCTCACTCTGGCCCAGGCTGACCTGGAATTAACTATGTAGTCTCAGGGTGGCCTTGAACTCAAGGCAATCCTCCTACCTCTGCCTTCCAAGTGCTGGGATTAAAGACGTGCACCACCACGCCCAGCAAGAAAAGTTTTTAATTCAGGAAATTGGATAAGGTACATTCCTTGGTGTCTGGTAGAGGGAGTTAACAGTAGCCCATCTCCTCACCTTCACCATAGGCCCCTTTCTGGTGTTAGTGGGTTTTCTGTGCTACAAGCATGAAGTAACTCACCTGCACTGTGCCCTTCCCATTACTGTCACGTAGGGGCAGATGGTTAGAATCAGGCAGACCCATTCTTTTGGTAGTTGTGATTTATAACAGGCAGAAAGACACAGATACTTGATTGGTGTGATGAAGTGTGTGACAAATACTACCAATGAGGAGACAGCTATGTGGCACAAACACAGGTGCCCGGGACTCATCTCTTAAGAATAGAAGAATGAGGGGCTGGAGGGATGGCTTAGCAGTTAAGGCATTTGCCTGCAAAGCCAAAGGATCTTAGTTCAACACCCCCCAGGACGCACATAAGCCAGATGCACAAGGGGCACATGCATCGGGAGTTTGTTTGCGGGGGCTGGAGGCCCTGGCATGCCCATTCTCTCTCTCTCAGATAAATAGGTGAAATGTATTTTTTTAAAAAAGAATAGGGGCTGGAGAGATGGCTTAGCAGTTAAGGGGCCTGCATCCTAAGAACGCCGCTTCCAACCTCCAGTGGTTCCAATCTCCAGGTCCCACGTTTAGCCAGATGCAGTGATGCAAGGGCGCAATGCCGCACTTGACCAGAAGGGGGCGGACGCATGTGGATTTCGTTCACAGCACCTGAGACACTGCTGGTGCACCCATCTCTGTCTGTGTTTCTCTCCCTCTCTCTCTGTCTCTCTCTGGGTCTCTCTCCAAAAAAATAATTATAAAAAATAAAAGTATTTTAAAAAAGAATAGAATGGTGTGTAGAACATGTTCTCCAGTGTCAGATTATTGCATTCCCTCCTTCCTGCAGTGCTGGATTGGAGCCCAGGGCCTCGTGCATGCGAGACGAGCACTTCATTGCTGAGCTGCTTGAAAGGTGAGGCTGCATGCAAGGGTGATCTGGCTGCGACATCCATTGGCCCATGCATCGCCGGGGTTGAAGGTGAGTTCTAGGGTGTATATGCTGGTGTAAGAGAAAGGGCGTTGAAGACTGGAATTCGTGGTTGTAGAGGGACTGTCCCTGTGGACAGAGCGATCCTTGATTGTAGGCCTTGGGGGTGGGTGTGTGGGGCCCGAGTGATGAGTGAGGGGGTTGAACAGACATGCCTTGGGAAGAGAAGCTGAGGCAGGGCTGCCGGCATTGGACATAGTCGTCGTCCTGTCTCGGGGCTCTGAGATCTCATGTATGTGAGAAGCGGCACTGGTTGGGGGTGTGCTGAGAAACCCTTGAAACACGTCGCTTGGAAGTCTGGTCAGAGTGAGCAAAAGCCCAGCATCAGACAAGCGGTTCACAGAGTGAAGGAGATGTCAGAGACAGAACTGGAAAGTTCCCCTCAGTAAGCAGGAGAAAGCGCCAGCCCTTGACGCCCCGGTTCCCTTTCATTCCTCGCAGATGCCAGCTGGGCGCGTCCCGTGAGAGAGGAGGACTTTGTGGCTCTCCCAGCCTCGTAACACTTGGCCAGAGTGACGGTCATTCGTGTAGGATGGCCACTCTCGGGCTGTCTCCCCCACTTGGTAAGTGTGGGTCCCACCTTCATACCCATGTCCTGCCGTGTGGGTGACGTACAAGGGCTGCGTAAGTGCAGGATAGCAAAGCCAGGCTGGCGAGCTGAGTGGTGGTGGGTGACCCATGCAACTGGCTGACTCGGGGTCTCTGGGCTGGCCGAGCTCAGTGGTGGTGGGTGACCCATGCGACAGACTGACTCGGGGTCTCTGGGCTGGCCGAGCGGAGTGGTGGTGGGTGACCCGTGCGACAGACTGACTCGGGGCAGACCCATGCGACAGACTGGGGGTCTCTGGATGTGAGTTGGTGTGTAGATGAAGAAGGTGTTGCTGTTACCTGCTCATTGTGGGTTTGGGGTTTGTTTAGTTTTGTTCTGGTTTTTGTGAGGTAAGGCCTCACTCTAAGGCTGACTGCTCATTGTGGGTTTGCGGTTTATTTTGTTCTGGTTTTTGTGAGGTAAGGCCTCACTCTGTCTAAGGCTGACTGCTCATTGTGGGTTTGGGGGTTTGTTTTGTTTTGTTCTGGTTTTTGTGAGGTAAGGCCTCACTCTGTCTCAGGCTGACTGCTCATTGTAGGTTTTGGCGTTTGTTTAGTTTTGTTCTGGGTTTTGTGAGGTAAGGCCTCACTCTGTCTCAGGCTGACTGCTCATTGTGGGATTGGGGTTTTGGTTTGGTTTTTCCTGGTTTTTGCGGTAACCCCAAGCTAGGGAACAGCGTCATCTCGTGGTTTCTTCACTTGCAGTTGGCAATGTGGACGGTGGTGCAGGCTGGTCATCCCTAATCAGAAACCCAGGATCTGATACTTCCTGAACGTAGACGTGACGCCACGGTGGAAAATGTTAGCACTCGACCCCGTCAGAATTTGTGACCTAAACATCCCTAAGGTGTCTATGTACAGCTCTAGCAGATGGCACTTTTCTGTGTGCATAGACCCAACTCCCCCAAGACAGTGCATGTAGATGCCACGATGTCAAAACTCGAAGGAGAAAGAAATGTCTGGACGCAAACACGGTCGTGGGAATTTCAGGCCCAGGGTTCTTGACCCGAGTGTTTCTGCGCAGGGTGTGTCCCTAAAGCCCTCCCGTGTGCTGAAAGGAACAGGTCCAGTCGGGCTTGCTAATAAGCCAGGGGCGTGTGGACATGGTGCCTCCTGTGTGCCAGCTGATTCTCAAGGATCTGTGTTCTCCTCTAGCTGGGCCCACCCAGGACCTCACAGGGCCCCAGGAGGCGGCTCTTCTTCCTTCCAAGTACCGTTCCCCTCCTCAGAATGTGGATCTGTTTGCTTACCACAGCCTGGAGCCTCCAACACCGTGCAGCATTTCTTCTCAGGTATGTAAGTTCTCAGCCAAGTGATCCTGCCATTCATCGCATGTTTGGATTCATTTTGTTTTTTTTTTTTTTTTTTTTTTTTTGAGAGGGAGAGGCCGGGCGAGAGCCAGGGAATGGGCGCCCCAGTGGCTTCTCAGCCTTCGTGAACGAACTCCAGATGCGAGGGCCCCCTCGTGGGCAAGTGCGGCATTGCACCCTTGCGTCACTTGGTGTCTGGCTAAACGTGGGACCTGAAGATTCGAACGGGTGTTTCTAGGCTTTGCAGACGCGTTAACTACTAAGCCATTGCTCCATTCCTAAATAATTTATTTTTATTTACTTATTTGAGAGAGAAGGTAGAGAGAGAGGGTGGGTACACCAGGGCTTCCAGCTGCTGCCAATGCACTGCAGACACTTGTGCATCTTGTTAATGTGGGTTCTGGGAATTGAGTCTGGGTCCTTCTGCTTTGTAAGCAAATGCCTGAACCGCTAAGCCGTCCCTCCAGCCCCTCATTCAGGTCTCTATTCAGGCCAATGGATGCCTGATCAGGGCTTCAAAAGTATGGTGGGATTGCTGTCCTGGTATAGGGGAAGTAAGAGGAAGGGATTTATGAAGCAAGTGGTTTTTTGTTTATTTGTTTTTAAATTAATTATTTTATTTGAGAGAGAAGGAGAATGGGCATGCCAGGGCCTCCAGCCACTGCAAACGAACTCCAGACGCATGCGCCCTGTTGTGCATCTGGCTTACATGGGGCCTGCAGCGTCGAACCGGGATCCTTTGGCTTTGTAGGCAAATGCCTTAACTGCTAAGCCATCTCTCCAGCCCTGCAAGTGTTTGTGTCATGGTTGCATAGTGCTCATGCTCAGCCCCAAAGGCACAGGGGAAGTATCTGAAGAGATCTTGGGCCAGGCCAGAGGCGAGAGCAGCCTCTTCCCTTGTCAGAGCTGCTTGAAAGCAGCGAGCCAGGGTGAGGTCTGACGCTAAGGACCAGCATCTGGCATAGAGGACAAGGCCCCCAGCAGACCATCTGAGGATTGTACATAAGGTCTCTCGTGCCTAACCTTCAGTCTCTGCCGTCTTCCCTTCAACACCGTGGGCTGGCTCTTCACTGGCCCTGAATATGCTTGGTGTTCCAGGAGTCTGTGACATTCCAGGACGTTGCCGTGGACTTTACGGAGAAGGAGTGGCCCCTGCTGGATTCCTCCCAGAGAAAACTGTACAAGGACGTGATGCTGGAGAACTACAGCAACTTGATTTCCCTGGGTGAGGCTTCAGTCACCCTCTGCCTCGGCGTCAGAAGCCAGGTGGGGTTGGGAGCATAGCTGAGGACAGGCAGAG
The DNA here is from genome assembly GCA_036365145.1 of Orientallactaga sibirica. Taxonomy (NCBI): domain Eukaryota; kingdom Metazoa; phylum Chordata; class Mammalia; order Rodentia; family Dipodidae; genus Orientallactaga; species Orientallactaga sibirica. The sequence continues at coordinate 3,813,009 of JAEOAD010002037.1, read as the reverse complement.
CTGGGACCCAGCATCGCAGGCGGCCTTGGAGGTTCTCCAAGTGTGTACCTGAGCGTGCACCAGTGTCTGAGATGAAAAAGTCCCCATCCTTGGGGCTGGAGAGACAGCTTAGTGGTTAAGGCATTTGTCTGCAAAGCCAAAGGATCCCAGTTCGATTCTCCAGGACCCACGTAAGCCAGATGCACAAGGGGGCGCATGTGTCTGGAGTGCATTTGCAGTGGGTGGAGGCCCTGGTGCGCACCCATTCTGTCTCTCAAATAAATAAATAAAAATATATTTAAAGAAAAGTCCCCATCTTTGGGCTGAGGATGTAGTTCAGTCGGTAGAGTACCTTTTTAGCATGTGTGATGTCTTTGGATCCACCCCCAGCACCACTTTGTAAAATCCTGTTTACTTGCAAGGAAGGACAGAGAGAGAATGGAGAGAACAGGCACACCAGGGCCTCGGGCCACTGCAGTAAAACCAAACCAGTAGGCTTTGCAAGCAAGTGCCTTTAACTGCTGAACCATCTCCCCAGCCCCCCAGCACCACTTTAAAAAAAGAATCCCTAGGGGTATGTATGGTTTGGGTTTATATATATATATATATATATTTTTTTTTTTTTTTTTTTTTTTTTAAGAGAGAAAGAAACAGATGCACCAGGGCCTCTAGCCACTGCACAATCCAGACACACATGCCACCTTGTACGTCTGGCTTATGTGGCTACTGGGGAGTCAAACCTGGGTCCTTAGGCTTCACAGGCAAGCGCCTTAACCGCGGAGCCATCTCTCCAGCCCTGGTTTGGGTTTTTCATGAGAGGCTTTTTACCACGTTCCTTAGAGATGTGACGCCATCGTTTTGTTGCCCCTGTGTTGACTGCAGTGTAAGGGAAGGGCTGTCCTCTGTATGGTCCTCCTCCATCGTGTGTCTTTCCCTGTGAATAGGGTATCAGGCTGGCAAGCCCAGCCTCATCTCACACTTGGAACAGGAGGAGCCCAGGGCAGAGGAACAAGGCACTCAGCACGGAGCTTGTCCAGGTGGGTGGGCCCACGGTCTGTTACTTTTGCGTGTGTGTGCGTGCGTGTGCCAGTGAGCTGAGCGCATGTGTGTACATGTGTGGAGGCCAAGGGTTGAGGTAGGGGTCTTCCTCCATTGCTCAAGCAGATGTCACTTGAACTCTGAGCTCACAAATTCCACATATCCCTTTCCTCCTCCTCCTCTTCCTCCTGAGTACTAGCAGTACAGATGCACCATCACGGCCCACCTACCCAGGATTTACTTGAGGCCTGGGAGCCCAGTTCACACTTGCGTGACGAGCACATTACCCGCTGAGACATGTCCCCAGCCCCAAAAGTAATTTGACAGCTCCAGTCAGTGCTGAGAGTGGAGGGAGTGCTCTCCATTCCTCTTGTGCAGCAATGCACTCCCTGCTGGACAACACATTGAGACAGAACAGCTGACCAGAAGGAGGCAGCATGCGGAAGGAAAGGGTATCTCCAGCTTACAGTTTTGAGAAGTTTCATAGTGGCAGGGAAAGCATGACAGGAGCACAAGACAGGTGTCACCTCTCCAGATCAATAGGGGACGGAGAATAGGAAGGTCATTGTGGCCATGGGGCTGGCCCCAGCAGCACCACCTCCCGCAAGGCCCCACCGTCTGAAGACTGAGTGTGAGGCTTAATCACAAACACAGGAGTCACAGGGAACGTTTTACGTTCTGAACCACCACACACATAGACAAAGCACAGTACTGTGAGTGCAGGAACATGGGCCCCATCTCAGCGTGGACCTCCCGGCTGTGTGACAACGTGGCAGATGGCAGTATAGTATAGGGAGCATTTGGTGAGACGAGTAAAAAAGAAGAAAATAAGGAAAGGCAGTGGTGGTGTTTTTGTAACAGCTTGTTCCGGTTTGAGGTGGGAGGGTCTCTGGCTTCCAGCTTGTGATTCTTGGGCCTTGGCCTCCTGAGTGCCGGGATTGTGAGCATGAGCCACCGCATCTGTCAGTATTGCACGTGCCTCTTCCTTGGGAGAAGTGACTGATTCTCGGGGGCCAGGGTTGGTCCCATCTTGGGCATTGCCAGCCGTGACCTGATGACTTCACCCAGGCCCCACTTCTTAAAACGTTTCACTGCCTCAGGGTCACCATACCGAGGACAAGCTGCCGACACATGAGCTCTTGGGTACAAATGACCTCCAAACCTTAGCATGAGGTACACTTAGCTAATGTCACCAGAGAACTAAGAAGTGTTCTCTTTTAGTGTTTCTCCGTTTTCTCATAAGCCCTTCCCTCTCTTGTGTTCCTGTATTATTTGAGTGTGATATTTTGAGGCTCTGTGACGAATCATTGCACACTGGGCCTTCCTGGTTGTACACTTGTCAGGGTCAGACTGCATTGACATAAATTTCTTCCAAATATTTGTCTGATATGTCTTCTTCCTTTTTACATTGCCTTTGCATATGGTTAGTATTAACAGTGAAATCCATCTGTTTGGGGCCATCATGCAATTGTTTTCTTTTTACAGCAACTTAAATTTCCAATTTGTTTCAGGTTGGGAGAATCCATTTAAAGCCAAGTGGTCCCTTATCATGGACAGCATTTTCGGGAAGAGAGTCTCCGGTGGTGTGACAGTGGTAAGATTTCCACAGGATGACTGGTTCTTCCACATTAGAGAGGGCTAGAAGGCGGGGGAGCCGTAATTGGCAGAACAGCTGACACAAAATCAAGTTCACTGGCATCTCCAAGAAGAAGTACAGTTAAGAGGTGCTGATTGCTGTTGTCCCTTGGGGCTGTAGGGAAACTGGTTCCAGGCACTAGGGAGGCTAAGGTAGGTGGATTGCTGAGTTTGAGACCAGTGTGGGGATACAGGGAGAGTTCCAGGTCAACCTGGACTACCTCAACCCCTCCCCCCCAAAAAGAAACCCAAATACACTGTGACATATATATGTATGTAATGTGTATATACATGGTGTTGTCTTATTTATTTATATTTGATTTTTGAGGAGGAGTCTCACTCTAGCCCAGGCTCACCTGGAATTCACCAAGATGGCCTTGAACCCATAGCAATCTTCCTACCTTTGCCTCCTGAGTGCTGGGATTAAAGGCGTGTGCCACAATGCCCAGCTTGCTTGCTTGCTTGCTTGCTTATTTATTTATTTATTTATTTATTTATTTTGGCTGTAATGTCTAGGTAGTTTTGATTTAAAAACATGTTCACATTCATTTTAGGTGCAGATAATTTGTTTGGCGCTGAGGTTTGGCTAAAATAACCGTGTAGAATGTGCTGTGTTGGGTCTCTGCATTGTCACTTTTGGGAAGACCCTAACTTTAGAGTCATATTTCTTTGCTCATGGTTCTGATACATAAATACTTCTATAACTTGAGTGTTGAGGCCCAGTTCATCTTTATTTTTATTGTTTTTGGAATGAGAGACAGAATTGGCACACCAGGGCCTCAGCCACTGCAGTCAAACTCCAGATGCTTGTGCCACCTAGTGGGCACGTGCGACCTTCACAGGCAAGCGTCTTAACCGCTAAGCCTTTTCTGCAGCCCCTCAGTTTAATTTTAAAATAGTGAACCAGCCGGGCGTGGTGGCGCACGCCTTTAATCCCAGCACTAGGCAGAGGTAGAAGGATCTGAGAGTTCAGCCACCCTGAGACTAATTTTTAAAGGTCATAGTGAGACCAAGTTTAGTGAACCAAGTTTGTATGCAAAAATGGGTTTTCTAAATAGTAGGAAGCAATGAGGAAGAGAGAGTGGACAGAATGAAAGAGCCAAAGGGCACGGAAGAGTGCTATGCAGTACTGTCATCCAAGGCTGGCCTGGGCATTGTTCATGACATCAGGGCGACTGTCGTGACCTTCCCTTCAGTGAATCAGAGACAGTGGTGGAGGGTATGAGGCCTCGTGATGCACGGTGGCACAGGGGCAAACAGGAGACATTTTCTGCATGCTATAGCCACCGGTGGGATCCACACAGCAATCCCTCACCTGTGCCCATGCACGCAGCTCACCGGGTCACACCCACACGCACATGGAAAACAGACATCAAAGCAGAAAGGGCATTCGTTGGGAAGATAAAGAGTTCAGTGAAAGTGGGGCCGGGAGGAGGGTTGAGAGAATGTAACAGAAGGTTGGGTTATGATAAAAATAACACATTAGGGCTGGAGAGATGGCTTAGCGGTTAAGGCGCCTGCCTGCTAAGCCTAAGAATGCCGTTTCCAATCTCCAGCGGTTCCAATCTCCAGGTCCCACGTTTAGCCAGATGCAAAGTGACGCAAGGGTGCCTATGCATCTGGAGTTGTTCGCAGAATCGGAAAGGCTGCTGGCGCACCCATTCTCTCAATATGTTAGAAATGAGTTGAACCCGTCTCCCCCGCCCCAGGCACTGTCAAAGACACCCACGAGAACAAGACGTTGCCAAGGCGCATTCTTTACTTTGCCAAACGGGAGCTTGGCACCTCTGAGGCACAAAGAGCAGAGTCTACCTGTGTCCACGGCCCTTATCCTAATGCAGGGCGAGGGAACTGGCCACAAAGAGCAGAGTCTACCTGAGTCCGCGGCCCTTATCGTAAGGCAGGGCGAGGGCACTGGCCACAAAGAGCAGAGTCTACCTGAGTCCACGGCCCTTATCCTAACGCAGGGCGAGGACAGCGGGCCGCACCTATTGGCTGGGGTTTGGCCCAACAATGTAAGTCGTGATTGGCTAGAGAAATGCAGTGCGTCAATGTGGGAATTCCTTTAGCAGGATGGTGGTCTGATGTAATCCTAGAATAATGACAAAGTGTGACGGGCCGTGGTGGCGCACGCCTTTAATTGCAGCACTGGGGAGGCAGAGGTAGGAGCATCATCGTGGGTTCAAAGCCACCCTGAGACTACAGGGTGAATCCAGGTCAGCCTGAGCTAGACCGAGACCCTACCTCGAAAAAAAAAAAAAAAAAGAAAAGAAAAGAAAAAAAAAGGACAAAGTGAAGGCACTGTAGTGTGATAGAAGAGACGTGTTTCCCTTAATATGCACACTTGACAATTTATTTAACTGTTGAGGCAGGGTCTTACTGTAGATTCCTCATCCTCCTGCCTCAGCCCCGAGGACTGAGATCACAGGCCCCCCACCACTGAAAACGACCTTTCTTTGAGAGCGCTCCAATGAGACACTGCCAATCAGGACATCTTAATTGAGAGTAGTGCTCTTCTAGTTTGCAATGTTTGCAGGGGTAAAATATAATACCAGGGGCTGAAGAGATGGCTTAGCGGTTAAGGCGTTTGCTTGCAAAGCAAAAGGACCCCGGTTCGATTCTCCGGGACCCACATAAGGCAGCTGTGCAAGGGGCACAGGAATCTGGAGTTTGTTTGCAGTGGCTGGAGGCCCTGGTGCCCCTATTCTCTCACTCTCTCCCCCTCTTTCTCTGAAATAAATAAAATATATTGAAAATCAGTGATTGCGCAGGGCCTTGGATTCATCAGCTCTAAGCACCAAGAGACAGAGTGTTGGGTAACGATGCAAATACATAAGTAGGACTACCAGTCAGCTCTCGTGTCTTAACCCACAGGAGAAGTGTCGTCTCGGGGATGCATCTGCAGAGCACGCGCAGGTACTCGAGGTCCTGGGCATGGGCGCCCACCTGCCCTCGGTTGGCAAGTTTGCGAGCCCGAGGCCCTTGCACCCGCGCAGCTTGGCGCGCGAGGGCCTGAAGATGCACGCGTGCCAGCAGTTCCAGAAGGCCTTCACCTCAAGCGCGTTGCTCACGCGGCACCAGCGCATCCACACGGGCGAGAAGCCCTACAAGTGCGACCACTGCGGCAAGGCCTTCCCGCACCCGTCGCACCTGAAGGAGCACGTGCGCAACCACACGGGCGAGAAGCCGTACGCGTGCGCGCAGTGTGGCAAGGCCTTCCGCTGGAAGTCCAACTTCAACCTGCACAGGAAGCGGCATGCGGCACCGCGCTGCTACGTGTGCAAGCAGTGCGGCAAGGCCTTCACCGACCCACACGCGCGCCGCAAACACATGCTTGCGCACGCCGGGCCCCGGCGCGCCGAGTGCCGACAGTGCGGAAAGGCCTTCCGCAACCAGTCGGTGCTCAAGACGCACATGAACTCGCACACTGGCGAGAAGCCGTACGCCTGCGACCTGTGCGGCAAGGCCTTCAGCGCCAGCTCCAACCTCACGGCGCACCGCAAGATCCACACGCAGGAGCGCCGCTACGAGTGCACCGCCTGCGGCAAGGTCTTCGGCGACTACCTGTCACGCCGGCGGCACATGAGCGTGCACCTGGTCAAGAAGCGTGTGGAGTGCCGGCAGTGCGGCAAGGCCTTCCACAAGCAGTCCGCGCTCAAGACGCACATGCGCATCCACACGGGCGAGAAGCCCTACAAGTGCGACCACTGCGACAAGGCCTTCAGCATCGCCTCCAACCTCACCGTGCACCGCAGGGTCCACACCGGCGAGAAGCCCTACGAGTGCCTGGCCTGCGGCAAGGCCTTCAGCGAGCCGTCGGTGCTCAAGATGCACATGAACTTGCACACGGGCGACAAGCCGTACGCCTGCGAGCTGTGCGGCAAGGCCTTCAGCGCCAGCTCCAACCTCACATCGCACCGCAAGATCCACACGCAGGAGCGCCGCTACGAGTGCACCGCCTGCGGCAAAGTCTTTGGCGACTACCTGTCACGCCGGCGGCACATGAGCGTGCACGTGGTCAAGAAGCGCGTGGAGTGCCAGCAGTGTGGCAAGGCCTTCCGCAACCAGTCCACGCTCAAGACGCACATGCGCAGCCACACGGGCGAGAAGCCCTACAAGTGCGACCACTGCGGCAAGGCCTTCAGCGGTAGCTCCAGCCTCACCGTGCACCGCCGGATCCACACCGGGAGAAGCCCTACAAGTGCCGGCAGTGCGACAAGGCCTTCAGCGACCACTCGTCCCTGCGCAGCCACAACAAGACGCACCACGGGGAGAAGCTCTTCATGTCAGCAGAGTGGCGCAGGCTGCAGTGAGAGACCCGAGGCACCCAGGAGCTCTCCAAGCTCGCAGAGAGCGCACGGAAGCTCGGACTCTGAGATCCAGCTTGTGCGACATCTTGCTGTCATGCACGCTGAGGGGGAAATGCAGCTCTGATGGGAAGTGTGCGCACACTGGGACGACAGCTTGCTGTCATGCACGCTGCGGGGGAAATGCACCTGTGATGGGAAATGACACCTTGTTGTTCATGATGGGAAGTGTGATGGGAAGTTTGTGCACACCCAGAGGACAGCTTGCTGTTCATGCATGCTGTGGGGAAAATGCAGCTCTGATGGGAAGTGTGTGCACACTGGGACGACAGCTTGCTGTCATGCACGCTGCGGGGGAAATGCAGCTCTGATGGGAAGTGTGCGCACACAGAGATGACAGCTTGTTGTTCATGCACGCTGCGGGGGAAATGCAGCTCTGATGGGAAGTGTGCGCACACAGAGATGACAGCTTGTTGTTCATGCATGCTGTGGGGAAATGCAGCTCTGATGGGAAGTGTGCGCACACTGGGACGACAGCTTGCTGTTCATGCACGCTGCGGGGAAATGCACCTGTGATGGGAAGTGTGCGCACACTGCAAGGCTGCGTCATGGGAAAACAGACACTTCCGAAATAGAGCTTGGGTGAGTGACAGTTCTAGGACGTGTCTCTACCATGAGCACTAGACCATCGGCCCTATACACTGTAGAAGAGAAATATCGGAAACTCAGGAAAATGAAACGAAAATACAGGAGCCTCAGATGTATAGTTTTAATCTTCAGGGAAAATAGCGTAGGAAAACTCCAACTCAGACTCTTGCGTAGAGGGAGCCAGAAACACTAAGCTCAATAAGCGCGCATGACACTGTTATTTTTGTACATTAAATAAAACGCCTCGCACAGTATCAATCATCCATGTGGGTAGCAACACAATAAGACATACAAGAGAAAATTAATGTCTTTTTTTTTTTTTTCTTTTGGTTTTTCGAGGTAGGGTCTCGCTCTAGCTCATGCTGACCTGGAATTCACTGTGTTGTCTCAGGGTGGTCTCAAACTCAGGGTGATTCTTCCATCTCTGCCTCCTGATGAAAGGCGTGTGCCACTACGCCCGGCTGAAATTTAGTTTGTTTGTTTTTTTTAATTTTTTAAAAATTATTTCTTATTTATTTTTGGAGAGAGAGAGAGACAGAAAAGGAGAGGGAGAGAGAGAGATGGGCGCACCAGCAGTGTCTCAGCTGCTGTGAACGAAATCCAGATGCGTGCGCCCCCTTGTGGTCAAGTGCGGCATTGCGCCCTTGCCTCACTTTGCATTGGCTAAACGTGGGACCTGGAGATTGGAACTGGGTTCTTAGGCTTAGCAGGCAGGTGCCTTAGCCGCTAAGCCATCTCTCCACCCCTCATTTTGTAATTTTTAATGCTTGCTTAAAATTTATTATGCTAGAAATTTCTTTAAAATCCAATTTTCAGGGCTGGAGAGATGGCTTAGCGGTTAAAGCATTTGCCTGCAAAGCCAAAGGATCCCGGTTCCATTCTCCAGGACCCACGTAAGCCAGATGCACAAGGGGGGACCTGCATCTGGACTTCGTTTGAAGTGGCTGGAAGCCCATTCCCATTCTCTCCTCCCTCTCTGTCTCTCTCTCAAATAAATAAAAATAAAATAAAACTTTTTTTTTTGGTTTTTCAAGGTAGGGTCTCACTGTGGTCCAGGCTGACCTGGAATTAGCTATGTAGTCTCAGGGTGGTCTCGAACTCATGGCAATCCTCCTACCTCTGCCTCCCGAATGCTGGGGTCAAAGGCGTGTGCCACCACGCCCGGCTTAAACATTTTTTTAAAAATTACAAAATGAGCTGGGCGTGGTGGCACACGCCTTTCATCCCACATTCCTGTGGCAGTGGTAGGAGGATCGCTGAGAGTTCGAGGTCACCCCGAGACGACATAGTGAATTCCAGGTCAGTCTGGACTAGAGTTAGACCTTACCTCGAAAAACCAATTAAATAAATAAATAAATAAATAAATAAATAAATAAATAAATAAATAAATAAATATTACAAAATGTTGATATCTTATAAAATGTCAGACATAAGCACCCATCACGAGAATAAACGCATTGCTGTGTTTGCATGTGATATCATTAAAGAAATTAGGGGAAATGACATATACTTATTGTTACATATTTTCCATCAGGTGAAAGTCAAGTACATTTCCTTTCCCTCCGGTAACCACTCTGCTAAGGTTGAGATGAATTATTCCCCTGAGACTTAAGTACATTGAGCGATATTTTTCCTCTGTAAACCATGTTCTCATTTTGCATTTTAAAACGTTATTTACTGCCTATGGCATAATATCATTTTAAGTGACATGTTTAATTACTTTTTTATTATAGCTATATTTTCCATGCTTTACTATTCACAATTACCTTGCTTTATGCCAATAACCTATTATATCACAACTAAGGGAGAGGTGTTTTATTACTCAATAAATATATAAATATTGAGCTGGATGTGGTGGTGCACACCTTTAATCCCAGCACTCAGGAGGCAGAGGTAGGAGGATTGTCATGAGTTCGAGGCCACCCTGAGAATACAGAGTAAATTTCAGGTCAGCCTGGGCTAGAGTGAGACCCTACCTCGAAAAACCAAAAACATAAAATAAAATAACATATATATGTATGTGTGTGTGTGTGTGTGTAATATACAAACATTCACACATAAAATGTGTAAGATGGAATATAGCTTATCATAATACAAGCATGACACTTAAATCCTGGCGTGTTCTTACATTGCCAAAGAAAAAATGGAGGGGAACACACTATGTCATGCTGATACAGGCTTAGTTAATGAACTATCAATGGCTAATGCTGGAAGAAGGTTGCATGATATTTGTTATATCATTCCATATTGTTCTCTGTTTTACATTTCAAATAGTTTATAGGTGAATGTACATGTAGATAGTAGATAAGTTTCTGGTTGGGATCTGCCTTGATTTCTTCCTTGAAGAATACACACAAGACAGGAGCAGTACCAAAGATTTTTGCTTCAAAGGGGGCATTGTGCACCATCAAACAAAAAGTAAGAACAGGGCTAGAGGGATGGCTTAGCAGTTAAGGGATTTGCCTGTAAAGCCGAAGGACCCAGGTTCGATTCCCCAGGACCCATGTAAGCCAGATGCTCAAGGTGGTGCATGCATCTGGAGTTCGTGTGTAGTGGCTGAAGGCCCTTGGCGTGCCCATTCTCTCCCTTCCTCCCCATCTCTTTCTCTATCTGCCTCTTTCTCTCTTTCTCAAATAAATAAATAAAAATAAATATTTAAAAGAAAAAAAAAAGAGCTGGGCATGATGGCGCACGCCTTTAATCCCAGCACTCTGGAGGCAGAGGTAGGAGGAACGCCATGAGTTCAAGGCCACCCTGAGACTACAGAGTGAATTCCAGGTCAGCCTGAGCTAGAGTGAGACCCGACCTCGAAAAACCAAAACAAAAAAGTGAAACTCCCTCATGCAGAAGGCCACACCCTTGATTTCGAGTGTATCTTAGTTTCTTCTTTGCACCTCCCTCTTAACCCTCTTACCTAAACCTATGTTAAAAATAACTCTATGGGGCTGGAGAGATAGATGGCTTAGTGGTTAAGGCGTTTGCCTGCAAAGCCAAAGGATTCAGGTTCAACTCCCCAGGACCCATGTAAGGCAGAAGCACAAGGGGTGCATGCATCTAGGGTTCATTTGCAGTGGCCCAGTCTCTCTTTCTGCCTGATTCATTTATTTATTTATTTATTGGCAACTTCTTTAATTGTAGACAATATCTCATGGTACTTCCCTCCCTCCCCCACTTTCCCCTTTGAAACTTCACTCTCCATCATATCCCCTCCCCCTCTCAATCAGTCTCTTTTTCAGTTTGATGTCATGAATTTTCCTCCTATTACAATGGTCTTGTATAGATAGTGTCAGGCACTGTGAGGTCATGGATATCCAGGCCGTTTTGTGTCTGGAGGAGCACGTTGTAAGGAGTCCTACCCTTCCTTTGGCTCTTACATTCTTTCCGCCCCCTCTTCCACAATGGACCCTGAGCCTTGGAAGGTGGGTTTGAGATGTTTCAGTGCTGAGCACTCCTCTGTCACTTCTTATGGTGCCTTCTGAGTCATCCCAAGGTCACCACCATCTGAAAAGAGAAGCTTCTCTATCCATAAGTGAGAGTAGTATATATATGGGTGTGGACATTAAGAGAAGTGCTTGCTGGGTGGTTTGGTGAGCATAGTATATACATTTAGCGTGACACAAGCACATGTTACACCCCTTGGGCTCATGACTACCCCTGTTTTAGGTTTCAGTATCAGGGATGTGTTCCTGTCCATGGAGCGGGCCTCCAGTCCAATTAGAGAGCAGTTGGTTTCCCCCATAACAGACATGCCACTAAGCCGGGCATGGTGGCGCATGCCTTTAATCCCAGCACTCGGGAGGCAGAGGTAGGAGGATCGCCGAGAGTTCGAGGCCACCCTGAGACTACATAGTTAATTTCAGGTCAGCCTGGACCAGAGTGAGACCCTACCTTGCAAAACCAAAAAATAAAAAAAAAAAAAAGACATGCCACTATTGTACCCATTGGGTCATTTGGCCTGGCTGGCCAGATTTAAAGCTTGCAGTGTTCACTGTTGAGGATCTCCACTGGTACTCAAAAGTGTAGCTTTTTCCAGTTTTCTGTCAGCTGGTCCACCTGGAAGGAGGCTTTCACTATTATTTGCGAATGAGGTGCATGTCACAACATGATTTTCAGCTTTTTTTTTTTTTTGCGGCGGGGGGGGGTTTCGAGGTAGGGTCTCATTCTAGCCCAGACTGACCTAAAATTCACCATATAGTCTCAGGGTGACTTTGAACTCTGCGATCCTCCTACCTCTGCCTCCCAAGTGCTGGGATTAAAGGCGTGTGCCACCACGCCCAGCTGATTTTCAGTATTTTAACATGTGTTGTTTTTTTTTTTAACTTTATTTACTTATTCGCAAGCAGAGAGAGTCAGAGAGAGAGACAGAATATGCATACTTCTAGCCACTGCAACAATCTCCAGATGCATGTACCCCTTGGGCATCTGGTTTACGTGGGACCTGGAGAATCGAACCTGGATCCTTAGGCTTCACAGACAAACACCTTAATCGCTAAGCCATCTCTCCAGCCCAACATACGTTTTTTTATAAAGCATGCAAGAAAGGAATGTCTTATCAGCCTGGCTTTTGGGGTACAGGTAGAAGCTACACCTGGAAATGTGAGAGCAGTGATTGTATATATTGTCTTCAACGTGAGTAAGAGTGGCTGCTAGCAAAGATGACAGGAAAATGGGGACACCCCACCTACAGGACACTCGGACAATGAGGATTGGGGGCGGGAATACTGTGGACCGTCAGAATGCACCCACTTTTCCTCGCCAAGGTCCACTTGGCCCCGGCCGGATTTCCGGTTTCCAGGCAAACCAATGCTTAGGGTTCTCGAGGTTTTCCCACTGGGCCTCGGGCGCCATGATGCTCCGTGCGCACGAACTACATTTCCCAAAGGGCTCTGCGCGTGCAAGACCGCTTCCGCTTCCGCCGGGGCCGTCCAATGAGCTTGCGGGGATTTGGGGAGGCGGAAGCGAAGCCGAAGCCATTGCTCTGGGGAGGCGCCCGCGGCAGGGTCCGCGTGGGGTCCACCTGCCTGCTCTCCGTTAGGCCCCGTCCTCGGCCCTTTGGGACCTTTTGCGTGAACTTCTCTCCTCGCTCCGCTTCCGCTTCTCACCGTCAGCGCGGTAAGGCGGGGAGCGCAGCTGGGGGCGGGGGCACCGGAAGCCTGGCGGTGTCCTTCCGCCCCGGTGATGGGGGAAGAGCTGGAGAGGCAGAACGGGCGCCCCGGCCGCTGCAGGCGCGTGCATGCACTCCCCCGTGTGCAGCTGCCTTACGTGGGTCCTGGGGAATCGAACCTGGCTCCTTTGGCTTTGCAGACAAGCGCCTTAACCGTTAAGCCATCTCTCCAGCCCTTGGCCTTGAATTCTTGCTATCTTATTTTGGTGCACCTATTCATTCACGTTCATATTCATATTCTCCTTCCCGCCCCTCCTATTCCCCCCCATCTCTCTCATGCTCTTATACTCTTTATTTTTATTTATTATTATTATTTTTATTTTTTTTTTTTTTTGGTTTTTCGAGGTAGGGTCTCACTTCAGCTCAGGCTGACCTGCAATTCACTATGTATTCTCAGGGTGGCCTCGAACTCTTAGCAATAACATATATAGTAATATAAATAATTATATATAGCTCAGGCTGACCTGGAATTCACTATGTATTCTCAGGGTGGCCTCGAACTCTCAGCAATAACATATATAGTAATATTAGTAATTATATATAGCTCAGGCTGACCTGGAATTCACTATGTAGTCTCAGGATGGGCTTGAATTCTCAACCATCCTCCTACCTCTGGCTCCCAAGTGCTGAGATTCAAGGTATGCACCACCACGGCCAGCTAACTTTGAAGGTCTGAGGACTGAACTTGTGTACTCAGGATTTAGCCATTAATGACGTATCTAGCTAGTCATCCCCCCAGTCCAAGAAAAGTGGGGTTTTTTTAGTGGGCACTTTATTTATTTATTTATTTATTTATTTATTTATTTATTTATTTATTTATTTATTTATTTTGGGTTTTGGAGGAAGAGTCTCACTCTAGCCCAGGCTGACCTGGAATTCACTGTGTAGTCTCAGGGTGGCCTTGAATTCATGGTGATCCTCCTACCTCTGCCTCCCCAAGTGCTGGGATTAAAGGCATGCACCACCGCGCCTAGCTTCAAGAAAAGTTTTTAATTCAGGAAAGTGGATAAGGTACTTTCCTTGGTGTCTGGTAGAGGGAGGTAACAGTAGCCCATCTCCTTCACCATAGGCCCCTTTCTGGTGTTAGTGGGTTTTCTGTGCTTCAAGCAGGAAGTAACTCACCTGCACTGTGACCTTCCCATTACTGTCCCATAGGGGCAGATGGTTAGAATCAGGCAGACCCATTCTTTTGGTAGTTGCGGTTTATAACAGGCAGAAAGACACAGATACTTGATTGGTGTGATGAAGTGTGTGACAAATACTAGCAATGAGGAGACAGCTATGTGGCACAAACACAGGTGCCCAGGACTCATCTCTTAAGAGTAGAAGAATGGGGGCTGGAGGGATGGCTTAGCAGTTAAAGCGTTTGCCTGCAAAGCCAAAGGATCTTAGTTCAACACCCCCCAGGACACACATAAGCCAGATGCACAAGGGGCACATGCATCGGGAGTTTATTTGCGGGGGCTGGAGGCCCGTTCTCTCTCCCCCCCTCCCCCTCAAATAAATAAGTGAAATATTTTTTTAAATAAATAATAGGGGCTGGAGAGATGGCTTAGGGGTTAAGGCGCCTGCCTCCTAAGCCTAAGAACGCTGGTTCCAATCTCCATGTCCCACTTTTAGCCAGATGCAAAGTGACGCAAGGGCGCAATGCCGCACTTGACCACAAGGGGGCGCACGCATCTGGATTTCGTTCACAGCAGCTGAGAGGCTGCTGCCACACCCATCTCTATCTTCTTCTCCCTCTCTCTCTATGTCTCTCTCCAAAAAAATAATAAAAAATAAAAGTATTTTAAAAAAGAATAGAATGGTGTATAGAACATGTTCTCCAGTGTCAGATTATTGCATTCCCTCCTTCTGCAGTACTGGATTGGAGCCCAGGGCCTCGTGCATGCGAGACGAGCACTTCATTGCTGAGCTGCTTGAAAGGTGAGGCTGCATGCGAGGGTGATCTGGCTGCGACATCCATTGGCCCATGCATCGCTGGGGTTGAAGGTGAGTTCTAGGGTGTATATGCTGGTGTAGGAGAAAGGGCGTTGAAGACTGGAATTCGTGGTTGTAGAGGGACTGTCCCTGTGGACAGAGCGATCCTTGATTGTAGGCCTTGGGGGTGGGTGTGTGGGGCCCGAGTGATGAGTGAGAGGTTTGAACAGACATGGCTTGGAAGAGAAGCTGAGGCAGGGCTGCCAGCATTGGACATAGTCGTCGTCCTGTCTCGGGGCTCTGAGATCTCACGTATGTGAGAAGCGGCACTGGTTGGGGGTGTGCTGAGAAACCCTTGAAACACGTCGCTTGGAAGTCTGGTCAGAGTGAGCAAAAGCCCAGCATCAGACAAGCGGTTCACAGAGTGAAGGAGATGTCAGAGACAGAACTGGAAAGTTCCCCTCAGTAAGCAGGAGAAAGCGCCAGCCCTTGACGCCCCGGTTCCCTTTCATTCCTCGCAGATGCCAGCTGGGCACGTCCCGTGAGAGAGGAGGACTTTGTGGCTCTCCCAGCCTCGTAACACTTGGCCAGAGTGACGGTCATTCGTGTAGGATGGCCGCTCTCGGGCTGTCTCCTGCACTTGGTAAGTGTGGGTCCCACCTTCATACCCATGTCCTGCCGTGTGGGTGACGTACAAGGGCTGCGTAAGTGGAGGATAGCAAAGCCAGGCTGGCGAGCTGAGTGGTGGTGGGTGACCCGTGCAACTGGCTGACTCGGGGTCTCTGGGCTGGCGAGCGGAGTGGTGGTGGGTGACCCGTGCGACAGACTGACTCGGGGTCTCTGGGCTTGGCAGACTGGCCGTATGTGAGTTGGTGTGTAGATGAAGAAGGTGTTGCTGTTACCTGCTCATTGTGGGTTTGGGGTTTGTTTTGTTTTGTTCTGGTTTTTGTGAGGTAAGGCCTCACTATGTCTCAGGCTGACTGCTCATTGTGGGTTTGGGGTTTTGTTTTGGTTTGGTTTTTCTGAGGTAAGGCCTCACTCTATCTCAGGCTGACTGCTCATTGTGGGTTTGGGGTTTGTTTTGTTCTGGTTTTTGTGAGGTAAGGCCTCACTGTCTCAGGCTGACTGCTCATTGTGGGTTTGTTTTGTTTTGGTTTTTCCTGGTTTTTGCGGTAACCCCAAGCTAGGGAACAGCGTCACCTCGTGGTTTCTTCACTTGCAGTTGGCAATGTGGACGGTGGTGCAGGCTGGTCATCCCTAATCAGAAACCCAGGATCTGATACTTCCTGAATGTAGATGTGATGCCACGGTGGAAAATGTTAGCACTCGACCCCGTCAGAATTTGTGATCTAAACATCCCTAAGGTGTCTATGTACAGCTCTAGCAGATGGCACTTTTCTGTGTGCATAGACCCAACTCCCCCAAGACAGTGCATGTAGATGCCACGATGTCAAAACTCGAAGGAGAAAGAGAGAAATGTCTGGACGTAAACACGGTCGTGGGAATTTCAGGCCCAGGGTTCTTGACCCGAGTGTTTCTGCGCAGGGTGTGTCCCTAAAGCCCTCCCGTGTGCTGAAAGGAACAGGTCCAGTCGGGCTTGCTAATAAGCCAGGGGCGTGTGGACATGGTGCCTCCTGTGTGCCAGCTGATTCTCAAGGGTCTGTGTTCTCCTCTAGCTGGGCCCACCCAGGACCTCACAGGGCCCCAGGAGGCGGCTCTTCTTCCTTCCAAGTACCGTTCCCCTCCTCAGAATGTGGATCTGTTTGCTTACCACAACCTGGAGCCTCCAACACTGTGCAGCATTTCTTCTCAGGTATGTAAGTTCTCAGCCAAGTGACCCCACCATTCATCGCATGGTCAGATTCTTTTTTTTTTTTTTTTTTTTGAGAGGGAGAGGCAGAGCGAGAGACAGGGAATGGGCGCCCCAGTGGCTTCTCAGCCTCTGTGAACAAACTCCAACCCCAGATGCGCATTGCACCCTTGGGACCTGGTGTCTGGCTAAACGGGGACCTGAAGATTTCTAGGCTTTGCAGACGTGTTAACTACTAAGCCATTGCTCCATTCCTAAATAATTTATTTTTATTTACTTATTTGAGAGAGAAGGTAGAGAGAGAGAGTGGGTACACCAGGGCTTCCAGCTGCTGCCAATGAACTGCAGACACTTGTGCATCTTGTTAATGTGGGTTCTGGGAATTGAGTCTGGGTCCTTCTGCTTTGTAAGCAAATGCCTGAACCGCTAAGCCGTCCCTCCAGCCCCTCATTCAGGTCTCTATTCAGGCCAATGGATGCCTGATCAGGGTTTTGAAAGGCCAAGGATGGTGGGATTGCCATCCTGGTATAGGGGAAGTAAGAGAAAGGGATTTATGAAGCAAGTGGTTTTTTGTTTATTTGTTTTTAAATTAATTATTTTATTTGAGAGAGAAAGAGAATGGGCATGCCAGGGCCTCCAGCCACTGCAAACGAACTCCAGACGCATGCACCCTGTTGTGCATCTGACTTACATGGGACCTGGAGCGTCAAACTGGGATCCTTTGGCTCTGTAGACAAACGCCTTAACTGCTAAGCCACCTCTCCAGCCCTGCAAGTGTTTGTGTCATGCTTGCATAGTGCTCATGCTCAGCCCCAAAGGCAGAGGGGAAGTATCTGAAGAGATCTTGAGCCAGACCAGAGGTGAGAGCAGCCTCTTCACTTGTCAGAGCTGCTTGAAAGCAGCGAGCCAGGGTGAGGTCTGAAGCTAAGGACCAGCTTCTGGCATAGGGGCCAAGGCCCCCAGCAGACCATCCGAGGATTGTACGTAAGGTCTCTCGTGCCTAGCCTTCAGTCTCTGCCGTCTTCCCGTCAACACCGTGGGCTGGCTCTTCACTGGCCCTGAATATGCTTGGTGTTCCAGGAGTCTGTGACATTCCAGGACGTTGCCGTGGACTTTACGGAGAAGGAGTGGCCCCTGCTGGATTCCTCCCAGAGAAAACTGTACAAGGACGTGATGCTGGAGAACTACAGCAACCTGACTTCCCTGGGTGAGGCTGCAGTCACCCTCTGCCTCGGCGTCAGAAGCCAGGTGGGGTTGGGAGCATAGCTGAGGACAGGCAGGGCTGGGGCCCAGCATCGCAGGCGGCCTTGGAGGTTCTCCAAGTGTGTACCTGAGCGTGCACCAGTGTCTGAGATGAAAAAGTCCATCCTTGGGGCTGGAGAGACAGCTTAGTGGTTAAGGCATTTGTCTGCAAAGCCAAAGGATCCCAGTTCGATTCTCCAGGACCCACGTATGCCAGATGCACAAGGGGCCACATGTCTCTGGAGTTCATTTGCAGTGGCTGGAGACCCTGGTGCGCACCCATTCTCTGTCTCTCAAATAAATAAATAAAAATATATTTAAAGAAAAGCCCCCATCTTTGGGCTGAGGGTTTAGTTCAGTCGGTAGAGTACCTTTCTAGCATGTGTGATGTCTTTGGATCCATCCCAGCACCACTTTGTAAAATACTGTTTATTTGCAAGGAAGGAGAGAGAGAGAACAGAGAGAACAGGCACACCAGGGCCTCAGGCCACTGCAGTAAAACCAAACCAGTAGGCTTTGCAAGCAAGTGCCTTTAACTGCTGAACCATCTCCCCAGCCCCCCAGCACCACTTTCAAAAAAGAATCCCTATTCTTTTGGAAGGCAAAACTTAGGGGTATGTATGGTTTGGGTTTCATATATATATATATATATATATATAATTTTTTTTTTTAAGAGAGAAAGAAACAGATGCACCAGGGCCTCTAGCCACTGCACAATCCAGACACACATGCCACCTTGTACGTCTGGCTTATGTGGCTACTGGGGAGTCAAACCTGGGTCCTTAGGCTTCACAGGCAAGCGCCTTAACCACGGATCCATCTCTCCAGCCCTGGTTTGGGTTTTTCATGAGAGGCTTTTTACCACGTTCCTTAGAGATGTGACGCCATCGTTTTGTTGCTCCTGTGTTGACTGCAGTGTAAGGGAAGGGCTGTCCTCTGTATGGTCCTCCTCCATCATGTGTCTTTCCCTGTGAATAGGGTATCAGGCTGGCAAGCCCAGCCTCATCTCACACTTGGAACAGGAGGAGCCCAGGGCAGAGGAACAAGGCACTCAGCACGGAGCTTGTCCAGGTGGGTGGGCCCACGGTCTCTTACTTTTGCCTGTGTGTGCGTGCGTGTGCCAGTGAGCTGAGCGCATGTGTGTACATGTGTGGAGGCCAAGGGTTGAGGTAGGGGTCTTCCTCCATTGCTCAAGCAGATGTCACTTGAACTCTGAGCTCATAAATTCCACATATCCCTTTCCTCCTCCTCCTCTTCCTCCTGAGTACTAGCAGTACAGATGCACCATCACACCACACCTACCCAGGATTTACTTGAGGCCTGGGAGCCCAGTTCACGCTTGCGTGGTGAGCACATTACCCGCTAAGACATGTCCCCAGCTCCGGTCAGTGCTGAGAGTGGAGGGAGTGCTCTCCATTCTTCTTTGTGCAGCAATGCATTCCCTGCTGGACAACATATTGAGACAGAACAGCTGACCTGACGGAGGCAGCGGGCGGAAGGAAAGGGTGTCTCCAGCTTACAGTTTTGAGAAGTTTGATAGTGGCAGGGAAAGCATGACAGGAGCACAAGACAGGTGTCACCTCTCCAGAGAACAGGAAAATCAATGTGGCCATGGGGCTGGCCCCAGCAGCACCACCTCCCGCAAGGCCCCACCGTCTGAAGACTGAGTGTGAGGCTTAATCACAAACACAGGAGTCACAGGGAACGTTTTACGTTCTGAACCACCACACACACACATAGACAAAGCACAGTTCTGTGAGTGCAGGAACATGGGCCCCATCTCAGCGTGGACCTCCCGGCTGTGTGACAACGTGGCAGATGGCAGTATAGTATAGGGAGCATTTGGTGAGACGAGTAAAAAAGAGAAGAAAATAAGGAAAGGCAGTGGTGGTGGTTTTGTAACAGCTTGTTCCGGTTTGAGGAGGGAGGGTCTCTGGCTTCCAGCTTGTGATTCTTGGGCCTTGGCCTCCTGACTGCCGGGATTGTGAGCATGAGCCACCGCATCTGTCAGTATTGCACGCGCCTCTTCCTTGGGAGAAGTGACTGATTCTCGGGGGCCAGGGTTGGTCCCATCTTGGGCATTGCCAGCCGTGACCTGATGACTTCACCCAGGCCCCACTTCTTAAAACGTTTCACTGCCTCAGGGTCACCACACCGAGGACAAGCTGCCGACACATGAGCTCTTGGGTACAAATGACCTCCAGACCTTAGCATGAGGTACACTTAGCTAGTGTCACCAGAGAATTAAGAAGTGTTCTCTTTTAGTGTTTCTCCGTTTTCTCATAAGCCCTTCCATCTCCTGTGTTCCTGTATTATTTGAGTGTGATATTTTGAGGCTCTGTGATGAATCATTGCACACTGGGCCTTCTGGTTGTACACTTGTCAGGGTCAGACTGCATTGACATAAATTTCTTCCAAATATCTGTCTGATATGTCTTCTTCCTTTTTACATTGCCTTTGCATATGTTTAGTATTAACAGTGAAATCCATCTGTTTGGGGCCATCATGCAATTGTTTTCTTTTTACAGCAACTTAAATTTCCAATTTGTTTCAGCTTGGGAGAATCCATTTAAAGCCAAGTGGTCCCTTATCATGGACAGCATTTTCGGGAAGAGAGTCTCCGGTGGTGTGACAGTGGTAAGATTTCCACAGGATAACTGGATCTTCCACATTAGAGAGAGCTAGAAGGCGGGGGAGCCATAATTGGCAGAACAGCTGACACAAAATCAAGTTCACTGGCATCTCCAAGAAGAAGTACAGTTAAGAGGTGCTGATTGCTGTTGTTCCTTGGGGCCATGGGGAGACTGGTTCCAGGCATTCCTGGGCTACCAAAATCAGAAGGTGCTTGGTTCCTTGTGTATTACCTGCATAGAAAATCCTTGTGTGTGCTTCAAATGTTCACTGGATTTACTTGTAAACCCTATACCAGCTGGGTGTGGTGGCACATGTTTTTAATCCCAGCACTTGGGAGGCTGAGGTACGTGGATTGCTGAGTTTGAGACCAGTGTGGGGATACAGGGAGAGTTCCAGGTCAACCTGGACTAGAATGAAACCCTACCTCAACCCCTCCCCCCCCAAAAAAGAAACCCTAATACCCTGTGACATATGTATGTATGTAATGTGTGTATATATGTGGTGTTGTCTTATTTATTTATATTGGGTTTTCGAGGTAGAGTCTCTCTCTAGCCCAGGCTGACCTGGAATTCACTATGTAGTCTCTGGGTGGCCTTGAACCCATAGCAGTCGTCCTACCTCTGCCTCCTGAGTGCCGGGACTAAAGGCATGCACCACAATGCCCAGCTTGCTTGCTTGCTTATTTATTGATTGATTGTTGATTTTTGCTGTAATGTCTAGGTAGTTTTGATTTAAAAAACATGTTCACATTCATTTTAGGTGCAGATAATTTGTTTGGAACTGAGGTTTCGCTAAAATAACCATGTAGAATGTACTGTGATGGGTCTCTGCATTGTCACTTTTGGGAAGACCCTAACTTTAGAGTCAGATTTCTTTGCTCAGGGTTCTGATACATAAATACTTCTATAACTTCATTGTTGGGGCTCATTTTATTATTTTTTTTAGAGTGAGAGACAGAATTGGCACACCAGGGCCTCAGCCACTGCAGTCAAACTCCAGATGCTTGTGCCACCTAGTGGGCACGTGCGACCTTCACAGGCAAGCGCCTTAACCGCTAAGCCTTTTCTGCAGCCCCTCAGTTTAATTTTAAAACAGTGAACCAAGTTTGTGTGCAAAAATGGGTTTTATAAAAATAGTAGGAAGCAATGAGGAAGAGAGAATGGACAGAATGAAAGAGCCAAAGGGCACGGAAGAGTGCTATGCAGTACTGTCATCCAAGGCTGGCCTGGGCATTGTTCAGGACATTAGGGCGACTGTCATAACCTTCCCTTCAGTGAATCAGAGACAGTGGTGGAGGGTATGAGGCCTCGTGATGCACGGTGGCACAGCGGCAAACAGGAGACATTTTCTGCATGCTATAGCCACCGGTGGGATCCACACAGCAATCCCTCACCTGTGCCCATGCACGCAGCTCACCGGGTCACACCCACACGCACATGGAAAACAGACATCAAAGCAGAAAGGGCATTCGTTGGGAAGATAAAGAGTTCAGTGAAAGTGGGGCCGGGAGGAGGGTTGAGAGAATGTAACAGAAGGTTGGGTTATGATAAAAATAACACGTTAGGGCTGGAGAGATGGCTTAGCGGTTAAGGTGCCTGCCTGCTAAACCTAAGAACACTGGTTCCAATCTCCAGCGGTTCCAATCTCCAGGTCCCACGTTTAGCCAGATGCAAAGTGACGCAAGGGTGCCTATGCATCTGGAGTTGTTCGCAGAATCGGAAAGGCTGCTGGCGCACCCATTCTCTCAAATAATATGTTAGAAATGAGTTGAACCCATCTCCCCCGCCCCAAGCACTGTCAAAGACACCCACGAGAACAAGACGTTGCCAAGGCGCATTCTTTACTTTGCCAAACGGGAGCTTGGCACCTCTGAGGCACAAAGAGCAGAGTCTACCTGTGTCCACGGCCCTTATCCTAATGCAGGGCGAGGGAACTGGCCACAAAGAGCAGAGTCTACCTGAGTCCACGGCCCTTATCCTAACGCAGGGCGTGGACACTGGCCACAAAGAGCAGAGTCTACCTGAGTCCGCGGCCCTTATCCTAACGCAGGGCGAGGACACTGGCCACAAAGAGCAGAGTCTACCTGAGTCCACGGCCCTTATCCTAACGCAGGGCGTGGACACTGGCCACAAAGAGCAGAGTCTACCTGAGTCCGCAGCCCTTATCGTAAGGCAGGGCGAGGACACTGGCCACAAAGAGCAGAGTCTACCTGAGTCCGCGGCCCTTATCGTAAGGCAGGGCGAGGGCACTGGCCACAAAGAGCAGAGTCTACCTGAGTCCACGGCCCTTATCCTAATGCAGGGCGTGGACACTGGCCACAAAGAGCAGAGTCTACCTGAGTCCGCAGCCCTTATCGTAAGGCAGGGCGAGGGCACTGGCCACAAAGAGCAGAGTCTACCTGAGTCCACGGCCCTTATCCTAACGCAGGGCGAGGACAGCTGGCTGCAGCCATTGGCTGGGGTTTGGCCCAACAATCTAAGTCGTGATTGGCTAGAGAAACGCAGTGAGTCAGTGTGGGAATTCCTTTAGCAGGATGGTGGTCTGATGTAATCCTAGAATAATGACAAAGTGTGACCAGGCGTAGTGGCGCACGCCTTTAATCCCAGCACTGGGGAGGCAGAGGTAGGAGAATCGCCGTGAGTTCAAGGCCACCCTGAGAATACAGAGTGAATTCCAGGTCAGCCTGAGCCAGACCGAGACCCTACCTCGAAAAACAAAGAGAAAAGGGCAAAGTGAAGCCACTGTAGTTTGATAGAAGAGACGTGTTTCCCTTAATATGCATACTTGACAATTTATTTAACTGTTGAGTCAGGGTCTTACTGTAGATTCCTCATCCTCCTGCCTCAGCCCCGAGGACTGAGATTACAGGCCCCCACCACTGACAACAGCCTTTCTTTGAGAGCGCTCCAATGAGACACTGCCAATCAGGACATCTTAATTGAGAGTAGTGCTCTTCTAGTTTTCAATGTTTGCAGGGGTAAAATATAATACCAGGGGCTGAAGAGATGGCTTAGCGGTTAAGGCGTTTGCTTGCAAAGCAAAAGGACCCCGGTTCGATTCTCCGGGACCCACATAAGGCAGCTGTGCAAGGGGCACAGGAATCTGGAGTTTGTTTGCAGTGTCTGGAGGCCCTGGTGCCCCTATTCTCTCACTCTCTCCCCCTCTTTCTCTGAAATAAATAAAATATATTGAAAATCAGTGATTGCGCAGGGCCTTGGATTAATCAACTCTAAGCACCAAGTAACGATGCAAATACATAAGTAGGACTTCCAGTCAGCTCTCGTGTCTTAACCCACAGGAGAAGTGTCGTCTCGGGGCGGGATCTGCGGAGTACGCGCAGTTACTCGAGGTCCTGGGCATGGGCGCCCACCTGCACTCGGTGGGCAGGCCTGCGAGCCCGAGGCCCTTGCACCCGCGCAGCTTGGCGCGCGAGGGCCGGAAGATGCACCCGTGCCAGCAGTGCCAGAAGGCCTTCACCACGAGCGCATCGCTCACGCGGCACCGGCGCATCCACACGGGCGAGAAGCCTTACGCGTGCGGCGACTGCAGCAAGGCCTTCAACGACTCGTCGGCGCTGCGCAGCCACGCCCGGACGCACCTGGCCGAGAAGCCGTTCGGCTGCAGCCAGTGCGGGCACGCCTTCCGCACGCTGTCGGCGCTGCGCATCCACACGCGCGTGCACACGGGCGAGCGGCCCTACAAGTGCGGAGACTGCGGCAAGGCGTACGGGCGCAGCTGCCACCTCATCGCGCACCGCCGCACGCACACGGGCGAGCGGCCGTACGCGTGTGCCGACTGCGGCAAGGCCTTCCAGCACCCGTCGCACCTGAAGGAGCACGTGCGCAACCACACGGGCGAGAAGCCGTACGCGTGCGCGCAGTGTGGCAAGGCCTTCCGCTGGAAGTCCAACTTCAACCTGCACCGCAAGCAGCATGCGGCACCGCGCAGCTACGCGTGCAAGGAGTGCGGCAAGGCCTTCGCCGACCCGCGTGCGCGCCGCAAGCACATGCGTGCGCACGCTGCGCCCCGGCGCGCCGAGTGCCGACAGTGTGGCAAGGCTTTCCGCAACCAGTCGGTGCTCAAGACGCACATGAACTCGCACACGGGCGAGAAGCCGTACGCCTGCGACCTGTGCGGCAAGGCCTTCAGCGCCAGCTCCAACCTCACGGCGCACCGCAAGATCCACACGCAGGAGCGCCGCTACGAGTGCACCGCCTGCGGCAAGGTCTTCGGCGACTACCTGTCACGCCGGCGGCACATGAGCGTGCACCTGGTCAAGAAGCGCGTGGAGTGCCGGCAGTGCGGCAAGGCCTTCCGCAACCAGTCCACGCTCAAGACGCACATGCGCAGCCACACGGGCGAGAAGCCCTACGAGTGTGACCACTGCGGCAAGGCCTTCAGCATCGGCTCCAACCTCACCGTGCACCGCCGGATCCACACGGGCGAGAAGCCCTACGAGTGCCTGGCCTGCGGCAAGGCCTTCAGCGACCACTCGTCCCTGCGCAGCCACGCCAAGACGCACCGCGGGGAGAAGCTCTTCGCGTCGGCGGTGTGGCGCAGGCTGCAGTGAGGGGTCGGAGGCACCCAGGAGCTCTCCAAGCGCGCAGAGCGCGCACGGAAGCTCGGACTCCTGAGATCCAGCTTGTGCGACAGCTTGCTGTTTTTGCACGCTGCGGGGAAATGCACCTGTGATGGGAAGTGTGCGCACACCAGGATGACAGCTTGCTGTTCATGCATGCTGTGGGGAAATGCAGCTTTGATGGGAAGTGTGCGCACACAGAGACGACAGCTTGCTGTTCATGCACGCTGCGGGGAAATGCAGCTTTGATGGGAAGTGTGCGCACACCGGGACGACAGCTTGCTGTTTATGCACGCTGCGGGGGAAATGCAGCTTTGATGGGAAGTGCGCACACCGAGACGACAGCTTGCTGTTTATGCACGCTGCGGGGGAAATGCAGCTCTGATGGGAAGTGTGCGCACACAGAGATGACAGCTTGCTGTTTATGCACGCTGCGGGGGAAATGCAGCTCTGATGGGAAGTGTGCGCACACAGAGATGACAGCTTGCTGTTCACGCACGCTGCGGGGGAAATGTACCTGTGATGAGACGTGTGCGCACATCGGGACGACAGCTTGCTGTTCATGCACGCTGCGGGGAAATGCACCTGTGATGGGACGTGTGCGCACATCGGGACCACAGCTTGCTGTTCTTGCCCGCTGTGGGGGAAATGCACCTGTGATGCAACGTGCTGTGCATCCATCAGGCTCCCAAGCACACAAGAACTAAGGAGAGGGGAACCCCTGCTTAGCATTTAATAGTAAAATCCCTCCAGCAGTATTACTCACCTCTGGGAGCACCAGAGTTAACCCCTGTCAACACAGCACGAGGGGAATCGTGCTTGCTTTCCAACACTGTTCCTCACAAAAGATACCACACTCCAAAGAAGCAAGCAACGTGCGCAAGTCGGTAAGAGGTGGGCTGGCCACCTGTCTGTGTTTTCCTGTGGCCCCTCACGCTTAGGTAGTTGTTCATTTAATAGAGAAAGGGCATGGGAGAATCCTGACATGGCCTTCAGAGCCCAAGATGCGCGCGTGCTGTTTGCAGAAGTGCTTTGCCAATCAGTCTACAGCAGTGGTTCTCAACCCGGTATGATTTCAATGTTAGGAGAACATTTGCGTTTTAGAATGGGGAGAGATGCTACTGGTATGTGTCAGGAAGGCATCAGGGATTCTGCTAAACTCCACCCACTAGCATGTCAATGTCGCTGGACTTGAGAATAATCTGGCTTATTCCTCAGTTACAATCTACACTACCTGTGAGCACTTCCGCCGCACGTTTCTGTCTTGTCTTCTTTTTTACACCTTGGGAAAACAGTCAGTGTAGTTCTTTCTGGGAATGGTGAGAACTGCCAATAATCCCGCTGTAGACGTGATTTAGCCACGGGCTCCTCACGTGACTACAGGACTGCATACTCCTCTGTCTTTCACCATGAACACAAACTCCAGCTCTTCCTTTTCTTCACCTTTGTTTTTGAAAGTGGCGCTCCTCTAAACAAATTTTAGGTGTCATTATAAAAGATAACGTATGGGCTGGAGAGATGGCTTAGTGGTTAAGGCGTTTGCCTGCAAAGCCAAAGGACCCCACTTCGACTGTCCAGAACCCACATAAGCCAAATGCACAAGGTGGCGCATGCATCTGAAGTTTGTTTGCAGTGGCTGGAGGCCCTGGCACACCCATTCTCTCTCTTTGCCTCTTTCTCTCTCTCAAATAAATTAATTTAAAAAAAAAAAGATAACGTATGCCAGGGGTGATGTCACACGCCTCTAATCCCAGCACTGGGGGCAGGGGGAGGCTGAGGTAGGATCATTGTGGTGAGTTCAAGACCACCCTGAGACTACATAGTGAATTCCAGGTCAGCCTGGGCTAGAGAAAGTCCCAACCTTGAAAAACCAAAAAAAAAAAAAAAACAACACTAAAAACCATATAGTGCATTTTACTGTGGTTTTATTCTTGTTATGTCTTCATTTCTTTGGGGGGAACTTACTTGACCGATGGTGTATTTAGAACTGTGTGTATGTTATGCACTGGATTACGTGGGTATTTTTCATGTGTCTATCAAATGCCTTGTGGTCGGAGCCTGGCATGCATCCACTTTACATGGATCCATAGGTTCATGGCCTTCTTCCCAGACAAGAATCCAGGTTCTGTCACATGAGTATAGTGCGCGGTTTTAAAATTTCACTTGCGGGGCTGCAGAGATGGCTTGGCGGTTAAGCACTTGCCTACGAAGCCTAAGGACCCCAGTTCGAGGCTCGAGTCCCCAGGACCCACGTAAGCCAGATGCACAAGGTGGCGCATGCATCTGGAGTTTGTTTGCAGTGGCTGGAGGCGCTGGTGTGCCCATTCTCCTCTCTCTCTTTCTCTGTCTGTTGCTAATAAAATAATAAAATAAAAATTTAAAAAAATTCACTTGCAAGCTGGGTGTTGGCTCACGCCTTTAATCCCAGCACTTGGGAGGCAGAGGTAGGAGGATCACCGTGGGTTCGAGGCCACCCTGCGACTAGAGTGAATCCCATATCAGCCTGGGCTACAGTGAGACCCTACCTCGAAAAACAAAACAAAAATTTTCTTGCCCGTACTGCGCACGGTCCATGCCCCTGGCAGAGGCCCTCTTTGTTGCTTTCTGGGGGGGAAGGCTCATCAGCAAGATTCTTTCCATGTTTTGTTCTTTGGTTTTCCTCCTCCTCACCTTGCAAGCGGGTCAGAAACCAAATGTGAAGCGATCTGTCTTAGGAGCTGGAAGATGAAAGCCCTTGTCGGAAGACTACACCATAGGGAAATCACCGCAATCCTGCTCTGCCTTGTGGCTGCCAAAGTAGATTGGCCCTGGATTTTGGGTCTCCAGATTTCCTATTACATGAGAAAAAAATAAAATAAAACTCTGAACTGGTTTAAGATATGATGGATATTTTGTTGTCTTTCTCTTTGTTTTATTTCTTGGTGCCCTGTTGATGTTTGCATGAACCCTTGCATCTGCCCTTGTTGAGTGGATAACTGCTGCCTGTATATACAGGCACAGTGTGTGATTTGAAAAAATTATATATATATATAAAATTGTTGTTGGTTTTTTAAAAATATTTATTTATTTATTATTTGTTTGTTTGTTTGATAGAGAAAGGCAGAGAGGGAGAGAATGGGCACACCAGGGCCTCCAACCACTGCAAACAAACTCCAGATGCATGTGCCACCTTGTGCATCTGGCTTACGTGGGTCCTGGAGAATCAAACCGGGGTCCTTTGGCTTTGCAGGCAAATGCCTTAACCACTAAGCCATCTTTCCAGCCCCTGTTGTTGGTTTTTTGTTGTTGTTTTCGAGGTAGGGTTTCACTCTGACCCAGGCTGACCTAGAATTAACTATGTAATCTCAGGGTAACTTTGAACTCACGGTGATCTTCCTACCTCTGTCTCCTGAGTGCTGGGATTAAAGGCATGCGCCACCACGCCCAGCAGATTTCAATTATTTTGGGGGAACTGGACCTTGCTGAGCCATAACTCACAGGAATCCCTCACTGGAGGATTCTAGGACAAGCATTCTACGGCCAAGCCACATCCTAACTCTCTTTATTATTATTATTATTATTTTATTTTTATTTACTTATTAGAGACAGAAAGGGAGGGAGAGGGAAAGAATGGGCATGCTAGGGCCTCTAGCCAGTGCAAACAAACTCCAGATGCGTGTGCCACCATGTGCATCTGGCTTACATGTGTACTGGGGAATCGAGCCTCGAACCAGAGTCCTTAGGCTTTACAGGCAAGAGCTTAACCACTAAGCCATCTCTCCATCCCCCCACCTCTTTAAAATGCTTTTATTTTTTTTTTTAGACAGAGAGAACTGGCACACCAGGTCCTCAGCCGCTGCAATTGAGCTCCAGAGCTTGCGCCCCCTAGTGGACATGCGCGACCTTGCACTTGCCTCACCTTTGTGTGTCTGGCTTATGTGGGATCTGGGGAGTTGAACATGGGTCCTTGGGCTTTGAAGGGAAGTGCCTTAACCACTAAGCCATCTCTCCCACCCCCTCTTTTTACTGTGTGTGTGTGTGTGTGTGTGTGTGTGTGTGTACATGTATGTGCCCTTGCAGCATCCCATGAGCTCTCCCGTGGCTGTGCACTTGCTGGCAGTGGCCAGGGCAGAATATTTCCTATCCTGTCCCACTGCGTTTCTACAAGAGTCTCTTGCTGCGCCCAGAGCTCTGGGGATTCCCACATCTCTGCTCTCCTATGGGACTGAGTCACGCGCGTGGCCACACCCAGCTTTTTAACATGGGTTCTGAGGATTTGAACTCGGGCAGTCTCAGACCTCCCTTATGTTTGTTTAGGAAGCACACTTAACCACTAAGCGATCTCTTTTTACTTTTTTTTTTTTTTTTTTGACATGGAGGTCTTCCTAAGTTGTCCAAGCCGGCCTTGAACTACCTCTGTAGCCCAGGCAGGGTTTGAACTCGTGATCCCTCTGCTTCAGCTTTCCTTGAAGCTGGAACGGCAGCCCCTCAGCACCATGTCTGGCTCCCAATTTCTTTCAGTCCCTTATCTACAAGTCCCTCAGCCCCCACCTTCTCACGCTTGCAACTTCTGGTTCCCCTCCAGCTGAGGAACACTGAACATTCCATCAAGGCTATTACCAAGTATAGGATGAAGCCCCACGACATCTTTGAGGCCAATGACCTGTTTGAGACAAACCCCACGCAGGTGCAGTCCATTGTCCTGGCTGTGGCCAGCACGGGCCCACGTAACGAGATGCCCATGGTGGCGCACGCGTCTGGAGTTCGTTTGCAGTGGCTGGAGGACCTGGCGCGCCCATATTCTCTCTGTCTCTGTCTCTCTCTCTCTCTCTCTCTCTCTCCCTCTGCCTCTTTCTCTCAAATAAATATAAAATATTTTCTAAACAATACCTCAGGCTATGGGGGAACATGCATTCACATTTAAACCACGACAATTACTATATCCTGAGGCAGTCCCTGAGTCCCAGGGTGAACATGACCCGATGTTAGGGGAGAGAGTGGGGGATGGGTAAAGAGCTCTGAGACTCTTGTTTTCCGAGGTAGAGTCTCACTCTAGCCCAGGCTGACCTGGAATTCACTATGTAGTCTCAGAGTGGTCTTGAACTCATGGCAATTCTCCTACCTCTGCCTCCCGAGTGCTGGGATGAAAGGCGTGCGCCACCACGCCCAGCCAGAGCTCTGGGACTCTAAACAGGCATGGCTGCCTCTTGTGCTTAGCTGGGCTCTCAGGACTGAATCCCAGGTCTGGCCCAGGATCCAGAAAGTCTAGATAGGCCTGAACAACTACATGCATCCGAGGAGACCCTGTTCTTAGGCTGAAGAGGGCGCTAACCACTCAGCATGAGGGCTCCAAGAAGATTCTAGAATGCAGAGACCACAGCAGTCCACCCCAGCCCCCGACCACCCAGGACAGAGGATAAGGCTGGAAAGTGGGGACCCACAGAGGCACACACCATTAGTCCATCATGCACAGATGTGAGCAGCCCCTGGAGTTTCTGTCCTGATGTCAAGATCTGGTCCTCCAGAGGTGGTGAGGAGCTGTGCTGAGGAGGGCGGAAGCCTGGCCCATAGCAAAAAAAAAAAAAAAAAAAAACCACCATGTTAGCACTTTGCCCACTAGACAGGGTGAGCAGGTGACAGGGAAAACCTGGGTGTCAGGAATGAGTCCACCTTCTCCTGGATCCCGGGAGCACCCCCCACCCGACGCAGCAACCACACCCATCATGCTGCCTGCCAGACCTGAGAGACCTCACCTGAACCCTCAGACCAACAAAGGGAAGCATGTCACCAAAGGGCGGACCTCAGGGCACACGCCACTGCAGCAGCCCAGTCGTGGCTGGGCCAGGTCAACACCTCCCTTGGCTGTTAATTGGCCTGCCTCCAGCTCTTTCAGCATGGTTCCAGAAGTTTCTTTTCCCCTTTGCTGTGTAGAACTCACCAGAGGTGTGGGGTCAGAGCCCCGACGAGATACACATGGAACCCTCGGGAGGGACTCCTGCGTGTGAACCACGTGCTTGTTCCCACCTCCAGACTGAGAGTTTTGTTGTTGTTTTCCGAGGCAGGGTCTCACACCAGCGCAGGCTAACCTGGAATGCACTATGTAGCCTCAGGGTGACCTTGAACTCACAGCCAGCCTCCTACATCAGCCGCCCAAATGCCAGGATGAAAGGTGTGCATCGCCACGACCATGTCCTACCTCCAGACTTTTTTTTTTTTTTTTTTTTTGGTTTTTGCAAGGTAGGGTCTCACTCTGGTCCAGGCTGACCTGGAATTAACTATGTAGTCTCAGGGTGGCCTCGAACTCTCTGCGATCCTCCTACCTCTGCCTCCCGAGTGCTGGGATTAAAGGCGTGCGCCACCACGCATGGCTCAGACTTCTTTTTTTAATTTTATTTTTTATTTGAGAGGGACAGAGAAAGAGGCAGAGGGGGAGAGAGAGAGAGAGAATGGGTGCACCCGGGCCTCTAGCCACTGCAAATGAACTCCAGATGCATTCATCACCTTGTGCATCTGGCTTACGTGGGTCCTGGAGAATCGAACCGGGGTCCTTAGGCTTCACAGGCAAGCATTTAAGCACTAAGCCATCTCTCCAGCTCCAGACTTCTTTTATTTAATTATTTAAATTTTTTTTTATTGGGCTGGAGAGATGGCTTAGCGGTTAAATGCTTGCCTATGAAGCCTAAGGACCCCGGTTCGAGGCTCGCTTCTCCAGGACCCACGTAAGCCAGATGCACAAGTGGGTGCATGCATCTGGAGTTCATTTGCAGTGGCTGGAGGCCCTGGTGCACCCATTCTCTCTCTCTCTATTTCTGCATCTCTCTGTCAAATAAATAAATAGATAATAAAATATTTTTAAAAAATTTTTTATTGACAACTTCTTTAATTGTAGACAATATTCCATGTCCCTTCCCCCACTTTCCCCTTTGAAACTCCACTCTCCATCATATCCCCTCCCCCTCTCAGTCAGTCTCTCTTTTCAGTTTGATGTCGTGATCTTTTCCTCCTATTATGATGGTCTTATGTAGATAGTGTCAGGCACTGTGAGGTCATGGATATCCAGGCCATTTTGTGTCTGGAGGAGCACGTTGTATTTTTTTTTTTTCCTCCAGGGGAAGAGTCCTCACACCTGGAACAAGATTCCTTCTGGGCTGGCCATCCCTTGCCCGTAGCCCTCAGGACAGTCAGGGGTTATTCTCTCCGCCAGGATCCTGAACATAATTCAGGGTTTTTCCAGACCCTGGGACCTCAAGACCAGCGGGCTCTCCTCTCAGGCCTGTTTCATCTGTCCACCTGGTGTGACCTCGGTACTTGCGTCACCGGAAAGCTGTCAGGACGTGGCAGTGTCTAGTGTGGGATGGCCTGTGAACATTACCTTCAGTTTGTCCTTCTAGAAGCTTCCTCCGGTCTTGGTCTTTTTCTGTTCCTATGGAAGCCAGAAGAACTCTGTTATTCCTCAGGAGCTGTCCACTTTGGGTTTGTTTGTTTGTTTGTTTGTTTGTTTGTTTGTTTGTTTGTTTTGAGACAGGGTCTCTCCCTGGCCTGGAACTCACCAACTGGGAGAGTTCAGCTGGCCAGCAAGCCCAGGGATTTACTATCTCCATCTCCCCAACCCTGGGATAATATGCGCATGTGTCCCTGCTTGTTTTTATTTATTTGTTTTAGTTTTTTTGTTTTTCAAGGTAGGGTCTCACTCTAGCTCAGGCTAACCTAGCATTCACTATGTAGTCTCAGGGTGGCCTCAAACTCTGGGCAATCCTCCTACCTCTGCCTCCTGAGTGCTGGGATTAAAGGCGTGCACCACCACGCCCGACTATTTATTTATTTTAAACCACTTTATCTATTTGACAGAGGAAGAGGGAGAGAGAAAGAGAGAATGGGCGTGCCAGGGCCTCCAGCCACTGCAAACAAACTCCAGATGCATGTGCCCTCTTGTGCATCTGTCTTACGTGGGTCCTGGGGAACAGAACTTAGGTCCTTTGGCTTTGCAGGCAAACGCCTTAACCACGAAACCATCCCTCCATCCCCATATTTTTTATTTTGTAAAAAAATTTTGTTTATTTTTATTTATTTATTCGCAACAGAGAAAGAGGCAGAGAGAGAGAGAGAGAATGGGCGTGCAAAGGTCCTCCAGCCCCTGCAAACTCCAGAACACCACCTTGATCTGGCATGTGGGTCCTGGGGAATTGAGCCTCGAACTGGGGTCCTTAGGCTTCACAAGCAAGCGCTTTACCACTAAGCCATCTCTCCAGCCCTATTTATTTATTTTTTTTTTATTTTTTTTTAATTTTTTTTATTATTTTTTTGGAGAGAGACACAGAGAAAGACAGAGAGAGAGGGAGAGGAAGACAGATAGAGATGGGAGCGCCAACAGACTCTCAGCTGCTGAGAACTGGATGGTCCCCCTTGTGGTCAAGTGCAATTGCGCCCTTGCCTCACTTTGCATCTGGCTAAACGTGGGACCTGGAGATTGGAACCAGCCAGTGTTCTTATTTATGCCTTATTTTAGCCCCTATTTATTTATTTTAATGTGGATTTGGGGATTGATCTCTGGTCTTCAAGCATCCAGGACAGGCACTTCATCAGCTGAGCCATCTCCCAGCTCTCTGTGTGGTTTTCCTTGTCACTGAGCTCTATATGCTTTTGTCTTGCTGTTTGTCTGTTGGTGTCCCGGGCACCAAGCAGCAATCACCCTTACTACCCTGAATGCTCAATGAGTGAACTTGACGTTAAACAGGATGGGCAGTGAGCAAATGTAATCCCAGCACGTGGGGAGTTGGATGAAAAAGATCAAGAGTTCCAGGTCAAACTCAGATGCATGGCAAGTTTGAAGGTGGCTTGGGAAACATCAGACCCTGTCTCGAAACAAACCCAAACGGCTGGAGAGATGGCTTAGTGGTTAAGACACTTGCCTGCAAAGCCAAAAAAATAAATAAATAAAAAGACCTAGGTTCAATTCCCCAGGACCCACATAAAGTCAGATGCACAAGGTGATGGCACATGCATCTGGGGTTCATTTGCAGTGGCTACAGGCTTTGGAGCACCCATTCTCTTTCTCTCTCTTTCTTTCTCTCATACATAAATAAATAAAATATTTTTTTAAAAAAAGCCATAGCCAGGCATGATGGTGCACGCCTTTAATCCCAGCACTCGGGAGGCAGAGGTAGGAAGATCGCTGTGAGTTCGATTCCACCCTGAGACTGCATAGGCTATTTTTTTAAAATATTTTATTTTTCTTTATTCATTTGAAAGAGAGAGAGAATGGGCACGCCAGGGCTTCCAGCCGCTGCAGACAAACTCTAGACACGTGCGCCCCCTTGTGCAGCTGGCTTATGTGGGTCCTGGGGAGTCGAACCTGGGTCCTTTGGCTTTGCAGACAAGTGCCTTAACTGCTAAGCCATCTCTCCAGCTTGGGATCTACTTTTGCATCTTCAACCCCCAAGACAACCTCATTGGCACCCCACAACCACTACTTCTAGCATGGTTCCTCCAAGACAGGGAATTCTACAGCACATTGAGGTGTCCTGGATTGGAGAGGAAAGCTGAATTTATATTTAGCAGTCACGTACTATGAAATATGACCCCTCTGTTGTATTTTTTTTCGAGTTAGGGTCACACTCTGGCCCAGGCTGACCTGGAATTCACTATGTAGTCTCAGGATGCCCCCCCTCTTTTTTTGAGATGCGGGCTTACTGTGTAGCCCAAGCTGGCCTGGAATTCACCATGTAGCTCAGGCCGCCCTCAAACTCTGGGCAATCCTCCTGCCTCAGTCTCTACAGTAGCAGTATGGGGGATGGGGTGGTGATGCACACGAGTGAGCTCATTACTCAGAAAGTAAGGGCAGGAGGATGAGCAGTTCAAGGCTTCTGCTGCGTAGGTCTGAGGTCAGCTGATTACATGAGACCCTGTCTAAGAAAATAAAATAAAAGCCACACAGAAGTAATGGGAAGAGAACCCCCAACAACCATCCATTTTCCCTGTGGATGTCTGTTTTCAACTAAAACCATTTGTCCACCTTTGTACCCTTCCCCTTCACTGGCATTAAGTCCCCCAACTCTGCCAGATCACTAATACACTTAATACCTCTCACATCGTTACAAACATAGAAAGAGAGAGGGGGAGAGAGAGAAAGAAAGAAAGAAGAGAGAAAGAAAGGGAAGGAGGGAAGGAAGGAGAAAAAAGAAAGAAAGAAAGAAAGAAAGAAAGAAAGAAAGAAAGAAAGAAAAGACAGACAGAAAGAAAGAAAGAAGAGAGAAAGAGGGAAGGAGGGAAGGAAGGAGAAAGAAAGAAAGAAAGAAAGAAAGAAAGAAAGAAAAAGAAAAGAAAGAAAGAAAGAAACAGAAAGGAAGGGAAAGGAAAGAAAGAAAGAAAAGAAAGGAAAGAAATAAAGGAAAGAAAGAAAGGAAAGAAAGGAAGGAAGGAAGGAAAGAAAGGAAGGAAGGAAAGAAAGAAAGAAAAAGAAAGAAAGAAAGGAAAGAAAGAAAGAAAGATTGAAAGAAAGGAGGAAAAGAGGGCTGGAGAGATGGCTTAGTGGTTAAGGTGTTTGCCTGCAAAGCCAAAGGATCCTGGTTGGACTCTCCAGGACCCACGTAAGCCAGATGCACAAGGGGTGCATGTGTCTGGAGTGACTGGGCCCTGGCACACCCATTCTCTCTCTCTCTCTCTCTGCCTCTTTCTTGCTCTCAAATAAAGAAATAATAATAAAAATAAAAGAGAAAAAGAAAAGAAAAGAAAAGAAAAGAAAAGAAAAGAAAAAAACCAGCCAGCCAGGCATGGTAGCACACACCTTTAACCCCAGTGCATGGGAAGCAGAGGTAGGAGGATTGCCGTGAGCTCAAGGCCACCCTGAGACTAAATGGTGAACTCCAGGTCAGCCTGGGTTTCAGCGAGACCCTACCTTGAAAAAAAAAGAAAGAAAGAAAGAAAGAAAGAAAGAAAGAAAGAAAGAGAGAGAAAGAAAGGGATTGGAGAGATGGTTTAGTGGATAAGGCACTTGCCTGCAAAGCCTAAGGACCCTGGTTCGATTCTCCAGGTCCCATGTAAGCCAGATGCACATGGTGGCACATGCATCTGGGGTTTGTTTGCAGTGGCTGGAGGCCCTGGCATGCCTATTTTTCACTCTTCCCCTTTCTCTGCCTCTAATAAATAAATTAAAATAAAATAATTTAAAAAAAAAAGAAAAGAAAAGAGCCAGCATGTAGCACACACGAGCCTGTGACGGAAGGATGGAGAATTCAAGACTGGCCTGGGCTACATACATAGTAAATCTGAGTCCAAAGTAAACCACATAATATGGGGCTGGAGAGGTGGCTAAGGGATTAAGGAATTTGCATGCAAAACCCAAGGACCCAGGTTTGATTTCCCAGGACCCATGTAAAGGGCAGATGTACAGGGAGGCGCATGTATCTGGAGTTCATTTGCAGTGGCTAGAGGCCCTGGTGCAACCATTTTTTCTCTCTCTCTGCCTCCCTAGCTCAAATAAATAAGTAATATAATAATAAAATATAAAAACAACTAAATAAAATAAAATAAACTGCACAATAAGACCCTGTCTCTTAAAGAATAAACCAAGGCCAGGCATGGTGGTGCATCCCAGCACTCGGGAGGCAGAGGTAGGAGGAGAAGACTAAACCAGGTCAGCCTGGACCAGAGTGAAACCCTACCTCCAAAAAAAAACAAACAAGAATAAACTAAGGACGGTAATCCTAACTGTTGGGGCTACCAAAAGTTCAAAGTCAGGGCTGGAGAGATGGCGTAGCAGTTAAGGCGCCTGCCTGCAAAGCCTAAGGACCCAGGTTCGATTCCCCACGTAAGCCCGATGCACAAGATGGTACACGCATCTGGAGCTCGTTTGCAGTGGCTAGAGGCCCTGGTGCGCCCATTCTCCCTCAAATAAATAAAATGTTTTAAAAGTTTAGAGTCAGCTTTGGGGAGATGGGTTATGGGTTCCAAGCAGTCTAATCCCAGCACTCGGGAGGCAGTTCGCTGTGAGTTCAGTCCACCCTGAGACTACATAGTGAATTCCAGGTCAGCCTGGGCCAGAGTGAGACCCTCCTCAATGTTCCTTGCAGTCTGCTTAGGGGCGGGGTGTCTCAATGCCTCAGTCAACCACATGACGCTGGACATATGAAGTGGAGCAAGCATCCGGGCTTCTGGGGCAGGGCAGCTCTCCCATCCCCCCACCACAGCGCAAAGGAGGATCCAGTTTGCAAAGACCACAGGAGTGTCGGGGTGGGGAGAGGGTTCCCTCCTTCCCTCCCTCCCTCCAGCAGGCCTTCCAAGCACTGCCAGGCCTTGGGAACTCGCAGAGCGTGGTCGCCCTGCACAAGCCATCTGGTCTCAGATTTGGGCCCAGAGCTTGCTGCTCAGTGTGGGTAGGTGGGGGCGACCCTGGGCGCCGCAGATGGTGCCCGGAAGAGAGGACCCCAGATCCCCAGTCTGCACCATCACTTACCGGCTCACTTCTTCTCAGCCAGTGACAAGCACCTGGGACACCCTGAGGACGCAGATGGATGTCCCGCGCTCACCACCAAGCCAATGGGCTTGCAGGAGGACCGCCCTTCGACTGGGCATGCGTGAATAAACCCCACAACCACCGGAGTCTCTGAGCACATGCGTGGAAAGCTAGCAACCAGGCCCACCAGAGTTACAGCACATGAGCCAACTCAAGGATTGGGGCAATAAATAGCTATTGAAGGGGCTAAGATAGCCCAAGATAAAAATCACGGAATTTCTTTGGTTTTTTTTTTTTTTTTTAATTTTAGAGACACAGAGAGAATTGGTGCACCAGGGCCTCAGCCACTGCAATCGAACTCCAGTTGCCTCATCTTTCTACAGCACATTGAGGTGTCCTGGATTGAGAGGAAAGCTGAATTTATATTTAGCAGTCACGTACTATGAAATATGACCCCTCTGTTGTTGTATTTTTTTCGAGTTAGGGTCACACTCTGGCCCAGGCTGACCTGGAATTCACTATGTAGTCTCAGGATGCCCCCTCTTTTTTTGAGATGCGGGCTTACTGTAGCCTAAGCTGGCCTGGAATTCACCATGTAGCTCAGGCCGCCTCAAACTCTGGGCAATCCTCCTGCCTCAGTCTCTACAGTAGCAGTATGGGGATGGGGTGGTGATGCACACGAGTGAGCTCATTACTCAGAAAGTAAGGGCAGGAGGATGAGCAGTTCAAGGCTTCTGCTGCGTGAGGTCTGAGGTCAGCTGATTACATGAGACCCTGTCTAAGAAAATAAAATAAAAGCCACACAGAAGTAATGGGAAGAGAACCCCAACAACCATCCATTTTAGAAAGAAAGAAGAGAGAAAGAAAGAGGGAAAGAAAGAGAAAGAAGAAGAGAAAGAAGAAAGAAAGAAAGAAAGAAAGAAAGAAAGAAAAGACAGACAGAAAGAAAGAAAGAAGAGAGAAAGAGGGAAGGAGGGAAGGAAGGAGAAAGAAAGAAAGAAAGAAAGAAAGAAAAGAAAGAAAGAAAGAAACAGAAAGGAAGGGAAAGGAAAGAAAGAAAGAAAAGAAAGGAAAGAAATAAAGGAAAGAAAGAAAGGAAAGAAAGGAAGGAAGGAAGGAAAGAAAGGAAGGAAAGATTGAAAGAAAGGAGGAAAAGAGGGCTGAGAGATGGCTTAGTGGTTAAGGTGTTTGCCTGCAAAGCCAAAGGATCCTGGTTGGACTCTCCAGGACCCACGTAAGCCAGATGCACAAGGGGTGCATGTGTCTGGAGTGACTGGGCCCTGGCACACCCATTCTCTCTCTCTCTCTCTCTCTGCCTCTTTCTTGCTCTCAAATAAAGAAATAATAATAAAAATAAAAGAGAAAAAGAAAAGAAAAGAAAAGAAAAGAAAAGAAAAGAAAAAACCAGCCAGCCAGGCATGGTAGCACACCTTTAACCCCAGTGCATGGGAAGCAGAGGTAGGAGGATTGCCGTGAGCTCAAGGCCACCCTGAGACTAAATGGTGAACTCCAGGTCAGCCTGGGTTTCAGCGAGACCCTACCTTGAAAAAAAAAGAAAGAAAGAAAGAAAGAAAGAAAGAAAGAAAGAAAGAGAGAGAGAGAAAGAAAGGGATTGGAGAGATGGTTTAGTGGATAAGGCACTTGCCTGCAAAGCCTAAGGACCCTGGTTCGATTCTCCAGGTCCCATGTAAGCCAGATGCACATGGTGGCACATGCATCTGGGGTTTGTTTGCAGTGGCTGGAGGCCCTGGCATGCCTATTTTTCACTCTTCCCCTTTCTCTGCCTCTAATAAATAAATTAAAATAAAATAATTTAAAAAAAGAAAAAGAAAAAGAACGAGCCAGCATGTAGCACACACGAGCCTGTGACGGAAGGATGGAGAATTCAAGAATGGCCTGGGCTACATACATAGTAAATCTGAGTCCAAAGTAAACCACATAATATGGGGCTGGAGAGGTGGCTAAGGGATTAAGGAATTTGCCTGCAAAACCTAAGGACCCAGGTTTGATTTCCCAGGACCCATGTAAAGGGCAGATGTACAGGGAGGCGCATGTATCTGGAGTTCATTTGCAGTGGCTAGAGGCCCTGGTGCAACCATTTTTTCTCTCTCTCTGCCTCCCTAGCTCAAATAAATAAGTAATATAATAATAAAATATAAAAACAACTAAATAAAATAAAATAAAGGCTGGTGGTGCATCCCAGCACTAAGACCCTGTCTCTTAAAGAATAAACCAAGGACGGTAATCCTAACTGTTGGGGCTACCAAAAGTTCAAAGTCAGGGCTGGAGAGATGGCGTAGCAGTTAAGGCGCCTGCCTGCAAAGCCTAAGGACCCAGGTTCGATTCCCCACGTAAGCCCGATGCACAAGATGGTGCACGCATCTGGAGCTCGTTTGCAGTGGCTAGAGGCCCTGGTGCGCCCATTCTCCCTCAAATAAATAAAATGTTTTAAAAGTTTAGAGTCAGCTTTGGGGAGATGGGTTAGTTAAAATCCCAGCACTCGGGAG
Organism: Orientallactaga sibirica; assembly: GCA_036365145.1. Taxonomy (NCBI): domain Eukaryota; kingdom Metazoa; phylum Chordata; class Mammalia; order Rodentia; family Dipodidae; genus Orientallactaga; species Orientallactaga sibirica. Next base: position 3,773,116 of record JAEOAD010002037.1, on the reverse strand, counting down.
GCAGAGGTAGGAGGATCGTTGAGTTCAAGGCCAGTCTGAGACTACATAGTGAATTCCAGGTCAGCCTGGGCCAGTCTCGAAAAACTAAAAAAAAAAAAAAAAAAAAAAAAAAGGCAGTTCCTTGCTTCGTCTGCTTAGGGGCGTGTCTCAATGCCTCAGTCAACCACATGACGCTGGACATATGAAGTGGAGCAAGCATCCGGGCTTCTGGGGCAGGGCAGCTCTCCCATCCCCCCACCACAGCGCAAAGGAGGATCCAGTTTGCAAAGACCACAGGAGTGTCGGGGTGGGGAGAGGGTTCCCTCCTTCCCTCCCTCCCTCCAGCAGGCCTTCCAAGCACTGCCAGGCCTTGGGAACTCGCAGAGCGTGGTCGCCCTGCACAAGCCATCTGGTCTCAGATTTGGGCCCAGAGCTTGCTGCTCAGTGTGGGTAGGTGGGGGCGACCTGGGCGCCAGATGGTGCCCGGAAGAGAGGACCCCAGATCCCCAGTCTGCACCATCACTTACCGCTCACTTCTTCTCAGCCAGTGACAAGCACCTGGGACACCCTGAGGACGCAGATGGATGTCCCAAGGCCACCACCAAGCCAATGGGCTTGCAGGAGGACCGCCTTCGACTGGGCATGCGTGAATAAACCCCACAACCACCGGAGTCTCTGAGCACATGCGTGGAAAGCTAGCAACCAGGCCCACCAGAGTTACAGCACATGAGCCAACTCAAGGATTGGGGCAATAAATAGCTATTGAAGGGGCTAAGATAGCCCAAGATAAAAATCACGGAATTTCTTTGGTTTTTTTTTTTTATTTTAATTTTAGAGACACAGAGAGAATTGGTGCACCAGGGCCTCAGCCACTGCAATCGAACTCCAGTTGCCTCATCTTTGTGTGTCTGGCTAATGTGGGATCTGGAGAGTTGAACACGAGTCCTTAGACTTCAAAGGCAAGCACCTTAACAACTAAGCCATCTCTCCAACCCTTTTGTCTTTTTATTTTAGAGGGAGAGAGAGAATTAGTGCACCAGGGCCTCAGCCCTGCAATTGAACTCTAGACACTTGCACCACCTGGTGGGCATGTGCGACCTTGCACTTTTCTCACCTTTGTGTGTCTGGCTCATGTGGGATCTGGAGAGTCAAACATGGGTCCTTAGGCTTCGCAGGCAAGCGCTTTAACCGCTGAGTCATCGCTCCATCCCCAAGCCACTTTTTGCACCCAGCTTTCATGGGTAGCTTAGATATTGAACCTGAGCTGGAAGACTTGGCATACAGGTGCCTTTACCTGCTAAGCCATCATATATCTTCTTATATTCTATTAACCACAAAAGAGTAAAGCTAGCCGGGCGTGGTGGCGCACGCCTTTAATCCCAGCACTCGGGAGGCAGAGGTAGGAGGATCGCCAAGAGTTTGAGGCCACCCTGAGACTACAAAGTTAATTCCAGGTCAGCCTGGACCAGAGTGAGACCCTACCTTGCAAAACCAAAAAAAAAATAAAAAAAAAATAAAGCTAGAAATCAAAAGCAAGGGAAAATACACAAAATTATGGCATATAATCAACACACTATTAAATCATTAATGGGTCTTAAAGAAATAAAAAAAGGAAAATTAAAAGCCCAGGAACAAATTAATATGAAAACACAATATACTTAGCTCTATGTTTTAATGAAAGCAGTTCTAAGTGGGAAGTTTACACATACAAGTACCAACATTAAAAAAAAAAAAAAAAAAGGCCACAGGGCTGGAGAGATGGCTTAACAGTTAAGGCACTTGCCTGCGAAGCCTAAGGACCCAGGTTCGATTCTCCAGGTCCCATGTAAGCCAGATGCACACAGTGGCACATGCATCTGGAGTTTCGTTTGTAGTGGCTGGAGCCCTGGTGTGCCCATTCTCTGTCTCTAATAAGTAAATCAAAATGAAAATTAAAAAAAAAAACTTTGGAAAAAGTCACAGAGGTCACAACTAAATGAAAATCCAGGGCCGGGCGTGGTGGCGCACACCTTTAATCCCAGCACTCAGGAGGCAGAGGTAGGAGGATCGCTGAGAGTTCGAGGCCACCCTGAGACTGCATAGAGAATTCCAGGTCAGCCTGGACTAGAGTGAGACCCTACCTCGAAAAACCAAAAAAAATAAATAAATAAATAAATAAAGAAATAAATAAAGAGAGAGAAAATGCATATTAGGGGTTTGAAAAAAGCAATATAAACCAAACAAAACTCAGTAGATAAAAATAAGCCATTAAGATCAGGTCAGAAATTAATGAAATAGAATTGTGGCTCTATAAAAAGATAAACAATTTGGACTCAACTTTGGCCGATTAATAAAAGAAGAGCTGGGCGTGGTGGCGCACGCCTTTAATCCCAGCACTCGGGAGGCAGAGGTAGGAGGATCGCCGAGAGTTCGAGGCCACCCTGAGACTATATAGTTAATTCCAGGTCAGCCTGGACCAGAGTGAGACCCTACCTTGCAAAACCAAAAAAAAAAAAAAAAAAAAAGAAGAATCCATTAATTAGTAAAATTAGAGATGAAGAATGGAGACATAAAAACAGACATCACTGAAATTAATAAAATCATAAAGTGCAACTTTAAAACTTTTATTTGACTGAATTGGAACTGTTCAGGTGATTGCTTACAAAGCCGCTGGCTGGAAGTTCACTCAATAGTAAGCACATAAAGCCAGATGCACAAAATGGCACATGCATTGGACATTCATTTGTAGCAGCCACAGGCCCTGGTGTGCCCATACTCACACACACTCTCTCAGATAAGGCTAGGGAAATGGCTCAGCTGCAAAACTTGCTTGCTTGGGAAAGCTCAAAGAAATGGAGCAATTTCGAGATGCATTTCCAAACCAACATATGAGAATCAGATTGGTAACAAATGTTGGAGACTGAAAAAAAATCAGGTGGGAGAGATAGCTCAAGGGTAAAAAAAAAAAAAAAAAAAAACTAAGAATGGGCAGAAGAGGGATGGAGGGGACACATGCAAGTGACTGCAGCTCTTCTCGTTTCCAGACTGTGGCTCTCTGCAAGGGCTGAGCAGCAAGCAGTGACCCCTTCAATTACTGCACTGCCACAGACACCAATCAAACACATCAACGGTGGTCCTGCCAAGCTCAGCTGCGAGCTTGGGATGGAAGTGAGGCCCCTGTGGGAAGTCAGGTACAAAATCTTCTGTGGGCTAGCCCTGGGAAGCATGTCCCTCAGAAATTGCTTTCCTGCAGAAGGTAGTATCCCCAGCGTTTCCCTCTGGGTTGCTCCTTTCAAGTGAACTTATACACACAAGATCTCGAGCTTTCCACAGCTATGGCTTTAGCCAAAGGCCAAGTTTTCTATTGTGCCACTGTGCAGCACTAGATTTCACTTTGATTGTGCTAATCACGTTGGCGGGCGGTGTTAGCTCCACTCTCAGTACCAGCATGCTTCACGTGGCAGCAATAATGTTGGCCCTTTTCTCACCCAGCAGTAAAGTGCTTGCTGTTCTGTCACTGCAGGTCTGACTCAAAGCAATACACAGAAGAAGCCATGCCACAGCTGGAATGTTTTTCACTTGAAATACGCTCTGCCAAGCACATTGGCCTGCTAACTTTGCTTTCAAATTTGCCCACATTCAAGACACGGTCAGGCAGAATGAAGCCACTTTGTCACAGCATAACACAAACTGCTCCTAATCCAGTCCCCGAGAGTCCTTCTCTGCCTCTGAATTGTCATAGGATATCTCAATTTCCATGTTCCTCTCAGCAGCCTGGTCTTCTACAGAATGGCTCTTTATGTATGCTCTGCTTCAAAAATTTATACGACTTCTCTACCCCCAAGTTCAAAGTTCTTCTACAATCTTCCCGCAAACCAGTTCCAGGCATACAAACCACAGGGTCACGTGTATCCCAGTAACAGACCCAAATGTATTCACCAACTTCTTGTTCTGGAAACTTTCTTGCAGCTGTGACCAAACACATGCGGAGAAGCAACTTACAGGACTGAAGCGTCAAGGGGATATATTCCATCCTGGCCCAGAGACCACGGTGGCAGGAACACAGCGGGTCGTGTTGGAGTCCCTGCCCGGAATCAGAGAATGGACAGTAGCTGGCCACGCTATAGAAATCCTCCAGCGAGGATCCAGCCCGTAAACTCGTCCAGGTTCTGTAACCCTTTCAAACGGCACCACCTCCTAGGGACCAAGTGTTCAAACAGGACACGATGGGGCTTTTGAACCACATGTCATACGTGTGAGTCCTCTGATGTGCGGTGAGATTTGACTTGCAAGAGAATGCCTTCCCACACTGCGTACATTTATAGGGCTTCTCGCCCGTGTGAACTCTCAGGTGTCGAGTGAGGTGTGGGTTACGGGAGAACGCTTTCCCACATTCAGTGCACTTATATGGTTTCTCCCCCGTGTGGATCCTCTGATGCAGAGTGAGTTGTGAATTGCAGTAGAAACCTTTCCCACACACTGTACACGCGTACGGCTTCTCGCCCGTGTGTGTTCTCTGGTGCAGGGTGAGTTTTGCTTTGTAGTAGAAAGACTTCCCGCATTCTTTACACTCACACGTCTTCTCGCCCGTATGCGTCCTCAGGTGCAGGGTGAGTTTGGACTTCCAGTAGAAGCTCTTCTCACAAAACGTGCACTTGAAGGGCTTGTTTCCCGTGTGCGTGAGCTGGTGCAGTGTGAGCTGCGATTTGTAGTAGAAGGCCTTCCCGCATTCCGCGCACCCGTAGGGGTTCTCACCTGTGTGAGTTCTCTGGTGTAGAGTGAGGTGAGGCTTGCGGGAGAAGGCACTCCCGCACTCTGTGCACTTGTATGGCTTCTCGCCCGTATGGGTTCTGTAGTGCAGCGTGAGCTGCGACTTGTAGTAGAAGGCCTTCCCGCATTCCGCGCACTCGTAGGACTTCTCACCCGTGTGCGTCCTCTGGTGGAGATTTAGCTTTGCCTTGTAATAAAAAGATTTCCCGCATTCTGCACACTCGTAGGGCTTCTCGCCCGTATGCGTCCTCTCGTGGAGGATGAGCTGGGATTTGTAGTAGAAAACCTTGCCGCATTCTTTGCATTCAAAGGGCTTCTCGCCCGTGTGCGTCTTCTGATGGTGAGTGAGCTGTGGCCGGTGGGAGAACGCTTTCCCACACGCGCTGCACTGGTATGGCTTCTCGCCCGTGTGAGTTCTCTGATGGAGACTTAGCTGCGACTTGTAGTAGAAGGCCTTGCCGCACTCCGCACACTTATTCGGCTTCTCGCCCGTGTGAATCCTCTGATGGCGGATGAGCCGTGGTTTGTGGGAGAAAGCTTTCCCGCAGCTGGTGCACTCGTAAGGCTTCTCGCCTGTGTGTGTCCTCTGGTGCACAGTGAGTTTGGCCTTGCAGGAGAAAGACTTCCCGCACTCTGTACACTCGTAGGGTTTCTCGCCAGTATGAGTCCTCTGATGGACGGTCAGGTGCGACTTCCAGGAAAAGGCCTTCCCACACTCCTGGCACTCGTACGGCTTCTCGCCTGTGTGCGTTCTTAAGTGAAGGGTGAGCTTTGACTTCCAGTAGAAGGCCTTCCCGCATTCCACGCACTTGTAGGGCTTCTCGCCTGTGTGAGTCCTCTGATGCAGAGTGAGCTGGGACTTCCAGTAGAAAGCCTTTCCACACTCCCCGCACTCATAAGGCTTCTCACCCGTGTGCGTTCTCTGGTGCAGGGTGAGTTTGGACTTGCAGTAGAAAGCCTTCCCACATTCTGTACACTTGTACGGCTTCTCCCCTGTGTGGGTCCTCTGGTGGACGGTGAGGTGAGACTTCCACGAGAAGGCTTTGCCACAGTCTTTGCACTCGTACTGGAGCTCCCTTCGGTGAAGCCGCTGACGCTTGGTGAAGGTCGGCTTACAGTAGAACGCTTTCATAGGAGCGTGGGACGGCTGATTCTTGGTGTGCTGGGACTTTTGATAGAACGTCTTCATACCTGCCAGGCTTTCGGGAGATTCTGTGCCCTGGTAGGTTTCCTGTTGCACCTTTAATTCAAATAGAAAAAATATATATATTATTATTATTTATTGCCAGTGGGTTGTTCCTACCATGTACTTCTGTCAGGTATTATTCACTAGTGAAACATTTCTGAGAGTCACGTTTGCGATTCTCTATTGTAAGTCCTTTACCGTTTACTGAATTAGGTTTTCTCAGAGAGCAAAATATATAAAAATAAGATGACGCATGTTTTTGACAGACTTTTTTTAAAGATGTGCTTATTTTTTATTTATTTGAGAGAGAGAGGGAGAGAGAGAATGAGAGAATGGGTGTGCCAGGGCCTTCAGCCAGTGTAAACGAGCTCCAGACCCATGTACCACCTTGTGCATCTGGCTTATACAGGTCCTGGGGAATTGAACCTGGGTCCTTATGCTTCACAGGCAAGCGTCTTCATTGATAGGCCATCCCTCCATCCCACAGACATGATTTGATGGTTTTGTTCTATACACAGTCCATGCCATTGGCTAGACATAAAGTGCCACCAAAACAAAGATTTCCAATACCTCTTTATTATGAAACACGATGTGCCAATAACTTTCCCTGATGTTTAGAATGGATCCCTTGTCAAAGGTATTGAAATACTCGCTGTGTTGGGCTGGAGAAATGGCTTAGTGGTTAAGGCATTTGCCTGAGAAGCCAAAAGATCCTGGTTCGATTCTCCAGGACCCACGTAAGCCAGATGTACGAGGGGCACATGCATCTGGAGTTCGTTTGCAGTGCCTAGAGGCCCTGGCGTGCCCATTCTCTCTCTGTCTGCCTCTCTTCTATCTCTCTGCTTGCAAATAAATAAATAAAAAATTTAAAAAAAGAATCCATTTAGAAAAAAAGAGAGAAATACTCACTGTGAACACACACTGTCAGGCTCAATACAGAGAAATAAAATACTCTGCCGTGGGATAAGTTGTTTTGTGTGTGGGGAAGCATCTGTGTGACCATGTGTGTACATGTCTGTGTGCAGGCACGTACGCTTATGTGTGCACATGCAAGGAGAAACCAGAAGTCACAGCAGGTCTTGCTGTCAATAGCTCTCCACCATCTTTTTTTTTTTTTTAATTTTTAAAAAATTATTTTATTTATTTTTGGAGAGAGACACAGAGAGAGACAGAGAGAGAGGGAGACAGAGATGGGCGTGCCAGCAGTCTCTCAGCTGCTGCGAACGAAATCCAGATGCGTGCGCCCCCTTGTGGTCAAGTGCGGCATTGCGCCCTTGCGTCACTTTGCATCTGGCTAAATGTGGGACCTGGAGATTGGAACCGGCGTTCTTAGGCTTAGGAAGCAGCGGCTTAACCACTAAGCCATTTCTCCAGCCCTCCACCATCTTTTTTTGATACAAGGACTTTCACGGGACCACATGCTGGCCTATTACTGTAATCTGACCTGCCATCAAGCTCCAGGGAGGAATATGGGTGGATGCAATTGTGTCCTGCTTTTACTGTGGGGGACGGAGATCCGGGAATCAAGTTCTCACATGTTCATCACAAGGACTTCATAGAATAAGCCACGCCCCCCTCATCTGAGCTTCTTGAGGGAGCATTTCTGAATAGTTTCTAAATTTTTTTTTTATTTTTATTTTTATTTATTTGACAGAAGGGAGGAGAGAGAAAGAATGGGTGCTTCAGGGCCTCCAGCCACCGCAAACGAACGCCAGACACACATGCCCCCTTGTGCATCTCGCTTATGTGGGTCCTGGGGAATCAAACCTGGGTCCTTTGTCTTTGCAGGCAAGCGCCTTCACAGCTAAGCCATCCTTGCAGCCCAGTTTGCAATATGGTAAAGACACACATTAAAGTCACACTTACCTCATCTGTATCTTCCTTTGATGTCAGGCCATTGGTGATTCCAACTCGCCGCAAAGTCCTCTTGTGACGTTCCTGGCTAGTCTCAGTCAAGGCGGTCACTTTATGAACATCTAAAAGTAATTTTAAAATGCCCATCCACAAATTACATTAAAGCCTTCTCATGGAATTCTAAAATAAAAGTGGGGCTTTCTTTCCTGATGGGTGATATGGGTAATATTTCAGCCCTTGGTGAAAATACAGAATTAACTCATGTCCCTTTCTTGCTTTTTTTTTTTTTTTTTTTTTTTTTTTTTTGAGCTAGGGTCTCACTCTAGCTCAAGCTGACCTGGAATTCACTATGTAGTCTCAGGCTGGCCTCAAACTCACAGCGATCCTCCTACCTCTGCCTCCTCCCGAGTGCTGGGATTAAAGGCGTGCGCCACCACACCTGGCTAATACCTGGTTCTTTAGGGATGAATAATGCCATATAATAGTAGTTCTATTTTTTCTTCTGAAAATATACTGGTGTCTGAACAAGTCTGCATGAGTACGTCTCACCAACAGTGTGTTCCTTAATCATGTATTTTGAAGGATTAGCTGGAAAGATTTGCTCCTCTGGCACAGGATGTCTCTTCATTGTGGCTCTTGTTAAAGTGCTGGGCAGAAATTTTAGATAAAGATAAAATCAAAGGGTTTTGTTGTTGTTGTTGTTTTGAGGTAGGGTCTCACTCAAGCCCAGGCTGACCTGGAATTCACTGTGTAGTCTCAGGGTGGCCTCGAACTCTCGGTGATCCTCCTACCTCTGCCTCCTGAGTGCTGGGATTAAAGGCATGTGCCACCACGCCTGGCTTGATTCCTCCTTTCTGATTCTGACTTATTTCACTGAACACAAGGTGTGTCTCTGTGGTTAATGGTGGTGATGGCTCTGGTACCCACATCTACCTGAAGATAAGGTGTGGACTGTTTCCTACATTCATCTGCATGGCCTGTCCATCCTACCACCACATTTTTTTTCTTTATTTTTCCTGTTTTTGTTTTTCTTGAGGTAGGGTCTCATTCTAGCTCATGCCGACCTGGAATTCACTATGGAGTCTCAGGGTGGCCTTGAACTCAAGATGAACCTCCTACTTCTGCCTCCTGAGTGCTGGGATTAAAGGCGTGTGCCACCATGCCCGGCTATTTTTTTCTTTTTTTAAAAAAATTCATTTGCAGGGAGGAGGGGAAATGGGCACACGGGGACCCCTAACCTATGCAAACAGACTCTAGGTGCAGGTGCCACTTTGTGCATCTGGCTCTACTTGGGTACTGGAGAGTCAAACCCGGGATGTTAGGCTTTGCAAGCAAGCACCTTAACCACTGAGCAATCTCTCCAGACCCCCTACTACCTCATTCTTAATCTCTAACACTCAGCATCTCCATCTGTTCTGGAAATATAATCTCTCCTTCGCTATTCTCATTTTTTATTTTTATTTATTTATTTATTTTTATTTATTTATTTATTTTTATTTTATTTTATATTTTTTGGTTTTTCAAGGTAGGGTGTCACTCTGGCCCAGGCTGACCTGGAATTCACTATGTAGTCTCAGGGTGGCCTTGAACTCACGGTGATCCTCCTACCTCTGCCTCCCGAGTGCTGGGATTAAAGGCATGTGCCACCACACCTGGCTTCATTTTTATTTTTAATATTTTATTTATTTATTTATTTATTTATTTGTTTATTTATTTGTTTGTTTGTTTGTTTGTTTGAGAGATAGAGAAAGAAAGAGGAGGATACAGAGAAAAAGAGAATGGGCATGCCAGGGCCTCCAGCCACTGCAAATGAACTCCAGAAGCATGTTCCCCCTTGTGCATTTGGCTTCTGTGGGTCCTGGGGAATTGAACCATGGTCCTTAGGCTTCACAGGCAAACGCCTTAACTGCTAAGCCATTTACCCAGCCCTAGTCTCACTTTCCTGATTCATACAGGATCATCAAAAGTCTTCCTCTCTGCATCTCACCCTGGAAGTTCTGAGATGCTCCTTTCATTGTCTTATAAATCCCACAGGTGGGTGGAATAATAACTAGATTGAATGCTCTCATACAGCGTCAAATTTCCAAATTTGTATCGCTATTTTTGTGTGTGTGCTGGGGTCAAACCCACAGCCTCATTCTTTTTTAATGTGTATTTTATTTATTTATTGAGAGCAGACAGACAGGGGGAGAGAATGGACACGCCAGGGCCTCTAGCCACTGCAAAGGAACTCCAGATGCATGTGCCCCCTTGTGCATCTGGCTTATGTGGGTCCTGAAGAATCAAACTGGGGTCTTTTGACTTTTCAGGCAAATGCCTTAACCACTAACCCATTTCTCCAGCCCATATCTCTATTCTTTTTTTTTTCTTTCGAGGTAGGGTCTCACTCTAGTTTAAGCAGCTGATCAGGGTGGCCTTGAACTCACAGCGATCCTCCCACTTCTAACTCCCAAGTGCTGCAATTAAAGGCGTGCACCACCACACCCGCCTCCGTATCTCTATTCTTGAATTTATAACCAACCATGTATCTTATGCCAAATTTGGCAAGCAGTTATCAGAAAGTTAAATAAGTGAATAATTCCTTAACAGAGAGTTTACTTTACACTCATCCTAAAATAAAACTATATTTATTCTTTCTTCTTCTTCTTCTTTTTTGTTTTTTGTTTTTTTGTTTTTCAAGGTAGGGTCTCACTCCAGTCCAGGCTGACCTGGAATTCACTCTGTAGTCTCAGGGTGGCCTCGAATTCACAATGATCCTCCTACCTTGAGACCTCTTGAGTACTGGGATTAAAAGTGTGCACCATCACTCCTGGCTGCATTTATTTTATATTTTATTTTATTTTACTTTTTAATAGTAAAGGTTTTTTGTTTATTTATGTATTATTTATTTATTTATTTGAGAGCAACAGACAGAGAGTAAAAGAGGCAGAGAGAGAGAGAGAATGGGTGCACCAGGACCTCCAGCCACTGCAAGCGAATTCCAGATGCATGTACCCCTTGTGCATCTGGCTTACATGGGTCCTGGGGAATGGAGCATCAAACCGAGGTCCTTAGGCTTCACAGGCAAGGGCTCAAACTGTTAAACCATCTCTCCACCCCTGGATTTACTTTTTGTTATTTTCTTTGCCTCCTGGTGAACATTCTTGTGTTGAATCTCTCCATGAAACATTACGTATTTGTTTCATCATTTTTGGTGAACATTCTTTTTTTTTTAAATTAATTATTTATTTATTTTTGGCTTTTTGAGGTAGGGTCTCACTCTGGTCCAGGCTGACCTGGAATTCACTCTGTAGTCTCAGGGTGGTCTTGAACTCACGGCGATCCTCCTACCTCTGCCTCCCGAGTGCTGGGATTAAAGTTTGAGGCCACCCTGAGACTACAGAGTGAATTCCTGGTCAGCCTGGATCAGAGTGAGACCCTACCTCGAAAATTAAAAAAAAAAAAAAGCCTGATAGGTTGAGGCTGGAAAGATGGCTGAGCAGTTAAGGCACTTGCCTACAAAACCTAACAGCCTGAGTTCAATTCCCCAGTCCCCACATAAAAGTCAGATGCACAATGTGCGTACATCTGGGGTCTGTTTGCAGCTGCTGGGAGTCACTGGCATGCCCATTCTCTCGGTTTCTCTTCTATCTCTCTTTTTGCTTGCAAATAAATAAATAAAATATTAAAAAAAAAAACAAAACAGACAGCCGGGCATGGTGGCGCACGCCTTTAATCCCAGCACTTGGGAGGCAGAGGTAGGAGGATCGCCGTGAGTTCGAGGCCACCCTGAGACTCCATAGTGAATTCCAGGTCAGCCTGGACCAGAGTGAGACCCTACCTTGAAAAACCAAAACAACAACAACAACAACAAAAAAAAAACAGACAGGGAGGCAGTTGCTCAGACTATGCTGAGGAACCTGCCTGCTTTTCTGAGTTCTATGTCAGAAAGTGTAACTTTCTTTTTTCCTCTCTTCTTTGAATGCCAACTGAAATCCTTTGCATGCCTGCCCTGATGTGTTTATGCTTTTCTAAATTTATGTTCCCTGTCCCAGGCCACTGATCTTAACATATCCTCTCTTTATTTTGGGAACTACTCCCACTCTCTCCCAGAGCCTTTATCTAGAAGTAAAATGTCATGAAATTCCTTAATAAAATAACATAATAAAATTACAGTGGCTGGATGCTCTGGCACACCCTCTCTCTCTCTCTTCCCTCTCACTATATGTGTGTGTGTGTATGTGTGTGTGTATCTGCCTTTTCATCTCTCTCTCTCTCCTTTCTCCCTTTTTACTCCCTCTCAAATAAATACATAAATAATAAAACAACAAAAAGAAAATGTCTAAGAATGTCTATACAGGGATTGGATTTTTGGCAAATAAAGAGAAAATATACTTAAGAAAAAAAATATAGCCGGGCATGGTGGTGCATGCCTTTAATCCCAGCACTCGGGAGGCAGAGGTAGGAGGATTGCCGAGAGTTCGAGGCCACCCTGAGACTACATAGTTAATTCCAGGTTAGCCTGGACCAGAGTGAGACCCCACCTTGAAAAACCAAAAAAAAAAAAAAAAAAAAAAAAAATGGAGGGGGTAAAGTGGGTAATTACCATGGGTTATTGTCTACAAGTATGAAAGTTGTCAAAAAATTAAAAATTAAAAAAAATAAATAAATAAATACCAAGGAGATGAATGACATGGCTAACTGTCTCCAGAAACTGCAAATATGAGGTGTCTGAGCCTGAGACCAGCTGTCCTCAGGACTAGGTTTGGGTGAAGCTGAGTGAAAACAGCTCAACGTGATCAGTCTCTGACGAGTCCTCTTACGCTGACTTCCCTTGCTCAGCTTGTTCACTGACCTGGGAAGCTGTGGATGGAGCTTTCTACATTCCACGGCCAAATTCCATGCTCCAACTTGAAGATCAGCTCAGGTTTGTTCATGCAGTGCCCTGTAAGTGGGAAATAACGCACAAGTTATGCCAGAGGCCTAAGAAAAGCCACGGAGGCCAGACAGCAAGCTCCAGGCTGGAGGCTGTGTTATGGCCCGTGAACCTGCAGCTTCCTTCCGCACGAGATGCGGCAATATCACCTGCAACTAGCATGAAATTGAAGGGCAAATAACCCAAAAGAATTCCCTTCATGAAATTTAAGTAAACAGCCAAAGGAAGTGTAGGACTCCTTACAATGTCCTCCAAACACAAAATGGCCTGGATATTCATGACCTCACAGTGCCTGACACTACCTACACAAGACCATCATAATAGGAGGAAAAGATGATGACATCAAAATAAAAGAGAAAGCTGGGCGTGGTGGTGGCGCACGCCTTTTAACCCCAGCACTCGGGGGCGGCAGCAGAGGTAAGAGGATCACCTTGAGTTCGAGGCCACCCTGAGACTACATAGTGAATTCCATGTCAGCCTGGGCCTGAGTGTCACCCTACCTCAAAAAAACAAAAAATAAGCCGGGCGTGGTGGTGCATGCCTTTAATTCCAGCACTCGGGAGGCAGAGGTAGGAGGATCTCCGAGAGTTCAAGGCCACCCTGAGACTACATAGTTAATTCCAGGTAAGCCTGGACCAGAGTGAGACCCTACCTCGCAAAACCAAAAAAAAAAAAATAAAAAATAAATAAATAAAATTAAATTAAATAAATAAAATAAAATAAAAGAGAGACTGCTTGAGAGGGGGAGGGAATATGGAGAGTGAAATTTCAAAGGGGAAAGTGGGAGGAATTAACATGGGTTATTGTCTATAATTATGGAAGTTGTCAATAAAAAAATAAATTTAGAAAAATTTAAGGGAGAAATTGGCCATAATCAGTAAATGTTAAAGAGATATTAGCAGAGAAAATGGAAATTATAGAACAAAAAGTAGAAATTCTAGAATTGAAAAGCGTATCTGTAATAAAAAAAAGTTCACAAAAATTCCTTAAAAAAGAAAGAAAGAAAGAAAGAAAGAAAAAAAGAAGTTTAAGTAAAGAGAAGTGATTGAGAAAACAACACAATTTAATGCCAGCACTCAGGAGGCAGAGGTAGGAGGATCACCATGAGTTCGAGGCCAGCCTGAGAATACATACTGAGTTCCAGGTCAGCTGGAGCCAGTGAGACCCTACCTCAAAATCAAAACAGAAAGGAAGGAAGGAAGGAAGGAAGGAAGGGAGGGAGGGAGGGAGGGAGGGAGGGAGGGAGGAAGGAAGGAAGGAAGGAAGGAAGGAAGGAAGGAAGGAAGGAAGGAAGGGGAGGAAGGAAGGAGGAAAGAAAGGAAGAAAGAAAGAAAGAAAGAAAGAAGAACAAAAGAAAGAAAGAAAGAAAGAAAGAAAGAAGAAAGGAAGGAGGGGGAGGGAAGGAAGGAAGGAAGGAAGAAAGAAGAAAAAGAAAGAAAGGGGGCTGGAGAGATGGCTTAGCGGCTAAGGCGCATGCCTGCAAAGCCTAAGGACCCTGGTTCGATTCTCCAGGTCCCAAATAAGCCAGATGCATGTGGTGATGCATGCATCTGGAGTTCATTCGCCATGGCTAGAAGCCCTGGCCCACCCATTCTCACATTCTCTCTTCCTTTCTCTGTCTCAAACAAATAAATAATAAATAAAATCTTTTAAAGAAAGAGAGAGAGAGAGAACAACACAATGAAAGTGGACACACAGCACATGACACTTGGGAAAATTGAACAAATTTAACAGAACTTCCACTAGAGAGACAGCAACGTTTTCAGCTGTCGCCACACACACCAGCATTACACTGACTTCAAACTAGACGTGGGCTTCGCAACCGAACTGCCGATGCGGTCTACCCAATGAACAAGCACCTGAAAGGATGCAGACCCTGATCATGTGAGATTTATTCTGGGAGGCACAGTGTCCATATGAAACTTTACAAGCAAGCCCTGATCCGCATGATGACCACCATGGTAGATGCATAAAAATAAAATATCACGTCCTCCGAATCCATTCAATAATGATAATAATAATAATAATAATAATTATTATTATTATATACAACAAACCCATATCATACAGGTTAAGGAGTGGAGAAAGCCTGAAATTAATTCCTCTAAGGTCTGAAGCTGGACAAGGTTCTGCTCTTTCATCATTTTTTTAAATTATAGCTTTTTTTTTTTTTTTCAAGGTAGGGTGTCACTCTGTCTCAGGCTGACCTGGAATTCACTATGTAGTCTCAGGGTGGCCTCGAACTCACGGCGATCCTCCCACCTCTGCCTCCCGAGTGCTGGGATTAAAGGCGTGTGCCACCACGCCTGTAGCTTTTTATTTTCATTTATTTATTTGAAGGAGAGAAAGAGGGAGAGAGACAGAGGGAAGAGAATGGGTGCGCCAGGGCCTCCAGCCACTGCAAATGAACTCCAGACACATGCGCCACCTTGTGCATCTGGCTTACATGGGTGCTGGGGAATTGAACCTGGGTCCTTTGGCTTTGCAGGCAAGCACCTTCAACTGCTGCTAAGCCAGACCTCCAGCCCTCATCTTTTTTTTTTTTTTTTTTGTAAGTACAGTGTTGAAGTTTCTAGATAAGGTAAAGAAACAAAGGTTATACAAAGCCTTTATAAAGAGTATAAATGTGGGCTGGAGAGATGGCTTAGTGGTTAAGGAGTTTGCTTGCAAAGCCAAAGGATCTCAGTTCAATTCTCCAGGACCCATGTAAGCCAGATGCACAAGGGGCACATGTGTCTGGAGTTCGTTTGCAGTGGCTGGATGCCCTGGCGTGCCCATTCTCTCTCTCTCTCAAATAAATAACTAATATTTTTTAAAAAAGAGTATAAATTTGAAGCCAGGGCATGGTGGTGCATGCCTTTAATCCCAGCACTCGGGAGGCAGAGGTAGGAGGATCTCCGAGAGTTCGAGGCCACCCTGAGACTACATAGTTAATTCCAGGTCAGCCTGGACCAGAGTGAGACCCTACCTCGCAAAACCAAAAAAAAAAAAAAAGAGTATAAATTTGAATTTATTTGTATAGCAAATGATAACACAGAGAAAAACTTAAGATTCCAAAAAGGACAGGATGGATGAAATAACTCGGGTTACAAAATGCAAAGTCAAAACAATAAAATCGGCCGGGCATGGTGGCACATACTTTTAATACCAGCACAAAGGAGGCAGGGGTAGGAGGAGGCCAGCCTGGGATTACAGAGTGAGTTCCAGGTTAGCCTGGGATAGTGAGACTCTACCTCAGGGAAAAAAAAAAAAAAAAACATACCATACAAGTACATTAAGAACAAAATTGCTGACAAATTCAAAACCCTATTCAAAATGGCCACCGAAAACTCACCCAAGAACACCAGGCTGCCGTAGTTCTCCAGCATCACATCCCTGTAGAGGGTCCTCTGCGCAGTGTCCAGCTCCTGCCACTCCTGCCAGGTGAAGTCCACGGCTACATCCTCAAATGATACTGACCCCTGTAATGGCACATTTCAACACTAGTCTTCAGCCTCAGTCTCTAAGGCTGTCTCTTTCGCTCTGGGACTCTCAGATTCCACAGGAACCAGCGTGTGCTCTGAGGGCTTGGGCTGGGTGGAGGGAACCCACAGACAGGAAGAGGCATGGTCAGCACTCTGCACACCTCCTCCCCCTCACACCTCGACCTGTTTCTGGAAGCACAAGCGGGAGTTTGGGTGGAGCGGGGGAGAAAAAGAGGCACACAGCGGGCCGGGCGTGGTGGCGCACGACTATCATCCCAGCGCTTGAGAGGCAGAGGTTGGATGATCACTGTGAGTTCAAGGCCACCCTGAGACGACATAATGAATTCCAGGTCAGCCTGAGCTAGAGTGAGACCATACCTCAAAAAAAACAACAACAAAATAAGCATGGAGCTGGCTCTGATGGTGTAGGCCTTGTATCCAAATGACTTGGGAGGCTGAGGCAGGTGGATTACAAATTCAAGGCCAGTCTGAACTCCAAATCAGACACTAGTCTCAAAGTAAGTAGAACGGGGCTGGAGAGATGGCTTAGCAGCTAAAGCGCTCGCCTGTGAAGCCTAAGGACCCATGTTCAACTCTCCAGATCCCACATAAGCCAGACGCACATAGGTGAGGCAAGCGCAAGGTCGCACATGCCCACTAGGTAGTGCAGGCGTCTGGAGTTCGACTGCAATGGCTGAGGCCCTAGTGTGCCAATTTTCTCTCTCTCTCTCTCTCTCTCAAATAAAAATCAAAGCTGGGAGCCAGGCGTGGTGGCACACGCCTTTAATCCCAGCACTCGGGAAACAGAGGTAGGAGGATCCTCATGAGTTTGAGGCCACCCTGAGACTACATAGTGAATTCCAGGTCAGCCTGGGCTAGAGTGAGACCCTACCTCGAAAAACCAAAAAAAGAAAAAAGAAAAACACTTGCCTCGCCTGCACTAGAGCAGAGATCAGACCCCCAGTACCACACACACAAGCACACAGGCGATGAATGACTCACAAAGAGGAAGGGCCTATCCTAGGTCACCCAGTGAGGAGATGGGAATCAAGCCAGGATTCTAACCCATGTCCCATTTCCCCAAGCTCCAAGGAAATGCATCCTGGAGAAGATGGCTTAGCGGTCAAGGCATTAGCCTTCGAAGCCCAAGGACGCCTGGTTCAATTCCCCAGGACCCATGTTAGCGAGAGACACAATGGGGAGCATGTGTCTGGAGTTCATTTGCAGTGGCTGGAGGCCTGGACATGCCTATTCTCTCTCTCAAATAAACAAATAAAAATATATTTTTGAAAAAGGTGGGGAGGGCTGGAGAGATGGCTTAGCGGTTAAGGCGCCCGCCTGCTAAGTTTAAGAACCCGGTTCCAATCTCCAGGTCCCACGTTTAGCCAGATGCAAAGTAACGCAAGGGCGCAATGCCGCACTTGACCACAAGGGGGCGCACGCATCTGGATTTCGTTCGCAGCAGCTGAGAGACTGCTGGCGCGCCCATCTCTATCTGTCTCCCTCTCCCTCTCTGTCTGTCTCTCTGTGTCTCTCTCCCAAAATAAATAAAATAATAATAAATTTTTTTTAAAGTGGTGGGGAGAGGTGAAAAGACACTGGGTAAACATGGGGCAGTGAGAGAAGAGACAAAATTCAGTAGTGTGCATGCATGCCAGGATTAGAACTGTCACCTAGAGTCAGAGGCACAAGCGGAAAGGCACCTGCAGAGCAGGGGGTGAGGTGCTAACCAAACTGGCATCTGCTTCCCTGGGTATGAGGCACCAGAGAGAGGTCTGGGAAAACCCTGGTGTAAATAGATGCCCCTGCCCCCTGTGGGTAGGGAGGTGGGCAACTGGCATTACTAGGCTGAGATGAATCCCTGCAATCCAGCTGTTCACAAAGCCACCGTTGAAGCCACTTTCTCCAGCTGTGATTGAAGGGTTAATAGCCTTCCCTGAGAACCAGAGGGAACTAAAGAGTTAATAGTTATCCCTAAGACCAACAAGCCATAAAACTTCAGAAGCATGGCCTTGACAGGCCTGTCCACTCCCAGTGAGAAACTAAACTTCCCTTAGCTCAGCAAACCTTGCGGGAACAGAAACTGGCTGATGGGTTATCCTACCAATTTTAGACAATTTTTGCTAAAAAAGCTTATTCTGAGCAAGGACACAAATAACTACAGTTCCTTATCTACTTCCCTTGGACCTGCAGCTGGTCCAATCTGTTTTTCTTAGGATCCCCTTTAAGCTTGCCCCCAGCCTGGCCCAGTGCTTCAGCCTTCATCCCATGGGAAAGCTGAGGCCCCTCGCTGTTTCTCTCAATAAACATTCTGTCTGTAGAGATCAAGTCCGCTATTCTCTTTTGCTTTTCTCTCACTTTCTTTCTTTCTTTTTTTTTTTTTTTTTGGTTTTGCAAGGTAGGGTTTGGTCCAGGCTGACCTGGAATGACTATGTAATCTCAGGGTGGCCTTGAACTCACGGCGATCCTCCTACCTCTGCCTCCCGATTAAAGCCTCCAGCCGTCTTGTGCCCTGATGCCCACAGGCCATGAATGAGGGCAAAGTTCCCATGCAGCTGCCCAGAGCAACCCAGCTCCAAATAGCCCTGCCCTCTGCCAAGGCTGGTGGGTGCAACACGCCTGTGGTCCCAGCCCCACGCCCACATGCATAACAAGGTCAGAGGTGTTTTACTAGCACAGCGAGTGCGCCCCTACCAAGGGTCAGAGCCAAGCATGGGCCACCTAAGGCCAGCAGAGCTCAGAGAGAGATCAGGACACAAATCAGTGGGGTTGTAGGCAGCCGGAAGAAGAAGGGAATGCAGTCCGCTGTCCAGGGCCCAGATGAAGACTTTGTCTAGATTGAGTGCAAGGAAAAGGGGGAGGAGATTTAAATCTTCCTGATCCCACAGGCCTTACCGCAGAAAGCTGGCCTGCACTCACGCCAGGGGAGACAGAAAAGCGTCCAGAAACATAACCAAACAGTGGACCCAGGGAAGAAGTCCGGCCATGAATCCAGATGGGCGTCTGACCTTGAGCAAGTCCCTTCCCGGCCAGCCCTGAACCTGTGAAGTCCCGTATAGAGAGAGCCCACGGCTCTTCCCCTTTTTCTGTGAGTGACTGCAGTGTAACTGCCTTCCTTCCTGCTGCGATGCAAGTTTCTGTCCACCCATCCATCCCTCCCTGCTTCTGGGGGACAGCCCAGCCAAGATACAGAGCATGCCCTGTCTTGCTGGATGCCTGCAGATGCCCCCCAAACCTTGAGCTTCACCCCCTCTGTCTTACTCATTCCCTGCAGAGAGTTGGGGTTAAGAATTAGAGCTGAAGCCGGGTGTGGTGGTGCACGTCTTTAATCCCAGCACTTGGAGGCAGAGGTGGGAGGATCGCCGTGAGTTCAAGGCCACCCTGAGATTACATAGTGAATTCCAGGTCAGCATGGGCTAGAGCGAGACCCTACCTCGAAAAACCAAAAAAATAAAAATAAAAAAGAATTAGAAAAGCCGGGCGTGGTGGCGCACGCCTTTAATCCCAGCACTCGGGAGGCAGAGGTAGGAGGATCACCGTGAGTTCAAGGCCACCCTGAGACTACAGAGCGAATTCCAGGTCAGCCTGGGCTAGAGCGAGACCCTACCTCAAACAAAACAAAACAAAAGATGGCAAGAGTGGGGGGGGGTGTTGCTGGAGAGATAGCTTAGCGGTTAAGGTGCTTGCCAGCAAAGCCAAAGGATCCCAGCTCCATTCTCCAGGACCCACATAAGCCAGATGCACATGGTGGCGCACGTGTCTGGAGTTCATTTGTAGTGGCTGGAGGCCCTGGTGCACCCATTCACACTCTCTCTCTCTGTCTCTAATAAATAAATAAAAATAAAATCTTTTTAAAAAATGTACAGCCGGGCATGGTGGCGCACACCTTTAATCCCAGCACTCGGGAGGCAGAGGGAGAAGGATCACCGAGAGTTCGAGGCCACCCTGAGACTACATAGTTAATTCCAGGTCAGCCTGGACCAGAGTGAGACCCTACCTCGAAAAACCAAAAAAAAATAAATAAAATAATTTTTAAAAGTACAAAGTCTGGAAACTGAGGCACATGGGAATGCAGGCTGAATGAATGAGTCGTGCCAAGGAATTAATTCCTTCTTCACCTTCCTAATGACCCCTAACGCCAGGAACCATGTGTGGGAGGCCAGCTAGTTCCCAACTTAGGGCTTCTCTTGGTTGTACAAGCCTCCGTGAGGGTCTGACCCACACATGGGCCAATCTTTGCTCACCATCATCCCAGAGGCACTTTCGTACCAGCTGGCTGAGTGTCCCGGGCTTGGGTTCCTACCCGGCTCCATGGGGCCGGTTCTGACCACGCTCAGCACACTCAGTAGTTCGAGTCCCCTCTCTTTCTCTATGGACTGTTTGCTTAGCACGCTTGCACGCGCTCAGCGAGGACTCGGTACCACTGACCCGAGGCAAGGTCTCTCCATGTATTTCAGGTTGCCTTCCCTCCCACGTGCTAGGATCATGGGGGGTCTACCTACAGGGCTGTGGTATACTGACAGCTGAAACGATGGTCTGGTCTGTGCTGACAAGAGCTAACCCGTTCTGACCCATTTTATAAGACAAGAAACCAGTTCTCAGACGACATTCATTCCTTGCCCAGGATCATATAGGCTGGAAAGTGGTAGAAATGAGATCAATTCTAGTTATTTATTTATTTATTTATTTATTTATTTTTTGGTTTTGCGAGGTAGGGTCTCACTCTGGTCCAGGCTGACCTGGAATTCACTATGTAGTCTCAGGGTGGCCTTGAACTCACGGCAATCCTCCTACCTCTGCCTCCCGAGTGCTGGGACTAAAGGCGTGCGCCACCACGCCCGGCTTATTTATTTTTTTATTTTTATTTTTTCAAGGTAGGGGCTCGCTCAAGCCAGGCTGACCTAGAATTCACTATGTAGTTTCAGGGTGGCCTTGAACTCATGGTGATCCTCCTACCTCTGCCTCCCGATGAGTGCACCACCTCGCCTGGCTTAAGTTTTTATTTATTTATTTATTTATTTATTTTTGGTTTTTCAAGGTAGGGTCTCACTGTAGCTTAGGCTGACCTGGAATTCACTCTGTATTCTCAGGGTGGCCTCAAACTCACAGCGATCCTCCTACATCTGCCTCCTGGCAAGTGCTAGGATTAAAGGCATACACCACCTCGCCTGGCTTAAGTTTTATTTATTTATTTATTTTGGTTTTTGGAGGTAGGGTTTTGCTCTAGCCCAGGCTGACCTGGAATTCACTATGTAGTCTCAGGGTGGCCTTGAACTCATGGTGATCCTCCTACCCTCTGCCCCCTGAGTGCTGGGATTAAAGGCTTGCGCCACCATGCCCAGCTAAGTTTGTTTTTTCGAGGTAGGGTCTCACTCTAGCACAGGCTGACCTGGAATTCACTATGTAGTCTCAGGGTGGCCTCGAACTCCCAGCGATCCTCCCACCTCTGCCTCCCCAGTGCTGGGATTAAAGTCGTGCGCCACCACGCCCGGCTTCTTTTTCCTTTGGTTCTTTTAAGGAACTTTATTATTTATTTATTTGAGAGAGAATAGGCACGCCAGGGCCTTCAGCCGCTGCAAACCAAGTGTAGACCACATGGGCTTGGGACTTGCGGCACCGTCCCATCTCAACACCTCTGCTCAGGTCATAGGCCCTCTGCAAGGGTTTAGGACACCCCAGTGTCAGGCCTGGTGAGGGTCATCTGAGGTCACCAGAGCCTGAAGATAGAGCTCAGGACATAAGCCAATGAGGTCCTGGTAGCTGGGTACAGAATGGAGCCCAGTATCCAGGAGCTGGTATGAGATGACTCAGACACCTGGTTGCACTGCTCCAAACACAGATAAGAGGGTCCTGGGAACTTGGCATCAGGAAGCCCTGGATAACTTGAACCCCAAAGGACAAGCAACAAATGGGGAGCCAGGAGGCAATGTCAGTGGTACAATGGGGGTTATGGCTTCCTTCTCTGGCTCAGCTCATTACCCACAAACTCACCATATCCAGCTTCTGGGACACCCAGTGCCTTCCTTCCTTACAGTTCTCAGATCACCAGTGAGTCACAAAGGTTACAGAAGCTGGGGCGGAGCCTCAGGGACTTCAGAGCAAAGACAGCTCTCAAGACGGAGGGCCAACTGTGGAAACAAAGACACGGCGTTAAGCTGGAGAGATGGCTTAGCAGTTAAGGCGCTTGCCTGTGAAGCCTAAGGACCCAGGTTCAATTCCCCAGGACCTACGTAAGCCAGATGTGGGAGCTGGGCGTGGTGGCACACGCCTTTAATCCCAGCAGAGGTAGGAGGATCACCATGAGTTTGAGGCCACCCTGAAAATGCAGAGGGAGACCCTACCTCAAAAAAAAAAAAAAAAAAAAAAAAAAAAAAAAAGGGAATTGGGGCTGGAGAGATGGCTTAGCGGTTAAGGCACTTGCCTGCAAAGCCCAAGGACCCTGGTTCGATTCTCCAGATCCCACATAAGCCAAATGCACATGGTGGTGCATGCATCTGGAGTTTGTTTGCAGTGGCTAGAGGCCCTGGCGCGCCCATTCTCTCTCAAATAAAAAAAAGGGTGCCTGGAGAGATGGCTTAGTGGTTAAGCGCTTGCCTGTGAAGCCTAAGGACCCCGGTTCAAGGCTTGATTCCCCAGGACCCACATAATAAATAAAGTTTAAAAAGTTAAAAAAAAGAAATTAAGTAAAAAGCTTTAAAAATATTAAAAAAAAAAAAAAAAAAAACAGAAGGGGAATTGGCTGCTCTGAGATCACATGATTAGGAATGGAGCCCAGGGCCCAGCCCATGTGGGTCACATGCTCTACCGCTGAATTCTATACAGACAGTCTCACAAAGTTAGTAAGTTGGTGCAGAACTAACTCACTCTGTAAACTAGGCTGGTGGATCCTTCCCTTTGCCTTAACTTCCTGAGCATCTGGGGTTACGGGACTGCATGGTCCTCCCATTTTACCTTAACATGACACTGGGGTCGGGGGAAGCAGGCAGGATGGAGGATCAGGCAGTGCAATTTTCTAGGACCCATGTAAGCCAGATGCATCCTCCATCTGGAGTTCGTTTGCAGTGGCTAAAGGCCCTGGCACACCCATTCTCTCTCTCTCAAATAAAAAAAAGGGTGCCTGGAGAGATGGCTTAGTGGTTAAGCGCTTGCCTGTGAAGCCTAAGGACCCCGGTTCAAGGCTCGATTCCCCAGGACCCACATAAGCCAGATGCACAAGGTAGCACATGCATCTGGAATTTGCTTGCAGTGGCTGAAGGCCCTGATGCAACACTCTCTCTCTGCCTCTTTCTCTCTGTCTGTCGCTGTCAAATAAATAAATAATAATCAAGGTCGAGATTCCAACTCATGTCGGTGAAAAACCCAGATACAATAGGGAGAGATGAGCCAGTCACCGCACATAAAGGGGAGGGGCGGGCTTTCAGTTGACTTGGAACTGGACAGAGATAAAGAGATCACAGGGACTTCCAGATAAGACAGCCAGAGGAAGCTGGGCGTGGTGGCGCACGCCTTTAATCCCAGCACTCGGGAGGCAGAGGTAGGAGGATCACCGAGAGTTCGAGGCCACCCTGAGACTACATAGTTAATTCCAGGTCAGCCTGGACCAGAGTGAGACCCTACCTCGCAAAACCAAAAAAAAAAAAAAAAAAAAAAAAAAAAAAAGACAGCCAGAGGCACACACAGAACTGCAGAGCTGCGGCACTTACAAGAGACCCAGAGAGCTAGCTTCAACGTCCGCTAGCAGAGTGGGTCCAGGGAAACCAGGGACAGGCAGTGACTAAGACATAATCTGCCACGTTGACATAAGTCCCTTAGTTAGAGAGCCAGGCAAAAACACCATGCTCTGGGGCTGGAGGGACGGTTTAGCCTGCAAAGTCAAAGGACCCAGGTTCGATTCCCCAGGACCCGTGTTAGTTAGCCAGATGTACAAGGGGGCGCAAACATCTGGAGTTCATTTGCAGTGGCTGGAAGCCCTGGCATGCCCATTCATATTCTCTCTCTTTCTCTGTCAAATAAATAAAATAAAATAAAAAAAAAAAAAACATCACGCTCTGCCACAGCCCGTGGGGATCAGAGGTGCGGGTCTGGTGCCAGGCAGGAACCCTGCAGGACAACAGGCTGCAAGCCAGAGATGTGCAGGCTGTGTTTAAGGGCTTCCCGCCCCAAGGGTCAAGACCAAGTGGGGGCCACCTTAGGCCATAAACATGGGCTGGAGAGATGACTCAGCAAGCAGTTAAGGCACCTGCCTGCAAAGCATAACGACCGGGGTTCGATTCCCCAGTACCCACGTAAAGCCAGATGCACAAAGTAGTGCATGCATTTGCAGCAGCTGGAGGCCCTGGTGCCCAGTCTCTGTCTGTCTCTCTCTCTCTGCTTGCATTAAAAAAACAAACAAACATGGGTAGCTGGAGGCAGAGACTGGAAAGAACCGGAAATCCCAGGAAGCCACTGGGAAGCAGATGGGAGCTGAGAAAAGGGGGGGAGGACAGAGAATGGGGAGACAGGTGCAGGACAGGACACTGGAGGACCCCGGAGTCCCCTGACCATCCACCCCGTTCTCATCATCACCCAGCATCCCTGTGCAGACACTGGGCTCGAGGATAATCGAGAGAGAGAGAGAGAGGCCCGCAGTCCAGCGGAGTGGACAGCGGCGATGTCCAGCCGCCCCCTCCCCCTGGTGGTCGTCGTCTCGGCACCCGGATGCTCACCATCGCCGGTTCCCCGCACGTGCAGCAGCCCCGCTGGGCTCTTCGCCCCTCGCCGGTGTCACGGGATCCCCACGGCCCTGGTCTCCAAGCGTCCCGAGGACGGGTGGACAGCGGCGACAGGTCCCCAAGATGGCAGATGGCCTGCGTGAGAGACAAAGGCCACAGCAGGACTGCGATCGGCCCGCCCCCCTAGCGCTGTCCGTGCGCCTGATTGGACACCAGTCACGCACCGGTGCTTCCTATTGGCCAGAGCTTCAGGGTCCCGCCCCCTCAATGCGCCCTGAGTGACAGTCGAGGGTGGCAAGACGCGAGAATTGACACTTTGAAATCTGGGGCGTGGTGTGGCACACCTTGAATCCCTGCAACTGGGTGGGGAGGAAAGAGGTCAAGCCAAGCTTTGGCCCCAAAGCTCTGGCTCAAAATACTAATACTAAAACTAAAATAAAATATAAGAGAGAGAGAGAGAGAGAGAGAGAGAGAGAGAGAGAGAGAGAGAGAGAGAGAACAAGCCTAGAGCTGGGGGAGGCGTGATCCGCAGTTGAAGGCTCAGTTTGCAGAGGTTTGATTGCTCAGAACTCTCGTAAACCACAAAGTTGCCACTGGCTTGCTCGTGATCTGTCTCTTTCTCCAAAAATATATATATTTTTAATTTTATTTATTTGCAAGCAGAGAGAGAGAGATAGAAGAGAGGCAGACAGAGAGAGAATGGACACACCAGGGCCTCCAGCTACTGCAAACGAACTCCAGACGCATGTGCCCCTTGTGTATCTGGCTTACGTGGGTCTTGGAGAATCGAACCGGGATCCTTTGGCTTCACAGGCAAACGCCTTAACCGCTAAGCCATTTCTCCAGCCCCCAAAATATTTTTTATTTTTATTTTTTAATGACCACTTCCATAATTGTAGACAATATCCTATGGTACTTCCCTCCCTCCCCCCACGCTCCCCTTTGAAACTCCACTCTCCATCATACCCCTTCCCCTTCTATTAGTCTCTCTTTTATTTTGATGTCATCATCTTTTCTTTTCCTCCTGTTATGATGGTCTTGTGTAGGTAGTGTCAGGCACTGTGAGGTCATGGATATCCAGGCCATTTTGTGTCTGGAGGAGCACGTTGTAAGGAGTCCTACCCTTCCTTTGGCTCTTACAGTCCTTCCTCCCCCTCTCCCGCAATGGACCCTGAGCCTTGGAAGGTGTGTTAGAGATGTTTCAAGTGCTGAGCACTCCTCTGTCACTTCTTCTTAGCATCATGGTGTTTCTAAGTCATCTCAAGGTCACCACTATCTGAAAAGAGAAGCTTCTCTAACCAAAAGTGAGAGTAGCATTAATATATGGGTGTGGGCATTAAGAGAAGTGCTTACTGGGCAGTTTGGTGAGCATAGTATATACATTTAGCCAGACACCAGCAGACGTTACACCCCTAGGGCTCATGACTATGTCAGGCGTGGTGGCGCACACCTTTAATCCAGCACTCAGGAGGAAGAGTTAGGAGGATCAGTGAGTTCTCAGCCACCCTGAGATTACACAGTGAATTCCAGATCAGCCTGAGCTATATATAATTATTTGTTGTTGTTCTTGTTGAGGTAGGGTCTCACTCTAGCCCAAGCTCATGTGGAATTAGCCTCAGGCTGACCTTGAACTCACAGGGATCCTCCTACCTCAGCCTTCCATGTGCTGGGATTAAAGGTGTGCACTACCCTGCTCATAAAATGTTTGAAAAACCAAACAAAAAAACAAGCATACACAAAAGCCAGGAGTGGTAGCCACACCTTTAATCCCAGCAGATGTAGGAGGACTGCTGGGAGTTCAAGGCCACCCTGGAACTACAGAGTGAGTTCCAGGGCAGCCTGGGCTAGAACAAAACCCTACCTCGTTAAAAAAAAAAAAAAAAAAGACAACAAAACAAAAGAAAGCATACACAGAGAATGACAAATTCTTGGCGGCTGGTGTTTTGCCTTACAAAGTGACTTTGGGAGAATTTAGCCCCAATTCAACATTTGCACTTAACCTTGAACATCAGCTTCCATGACAATATGACTGCCTATGTCTCTCTCCCTATATGTTATTCACAAATGGGGGAATGAGACAATTATTTTAAATTTTTCCAAATCGGCTCTTTGGAGAAGACATCTTAAACTTTTTTAAAAATTTATTATTATTATTTTTTAATTTATTTTTGGAGAGAGAGACAGAGAGAGATAGAGAAGGAGAGGGAGACAGATAGAGATGGGCGCGGCAGCAATGTCTCAGCTGCTGCGAACGAAATCCAGATGCATGCGCCCCCTTGTGGTCAAGTGCGGCATTGCGCCCTTGCGTCACTTTGCATCTGGCTAAACGTGGGACCTGGAGATTGGAACCGCTGGACATTGGAACCAGTGTTCTTAGGCTTAGGAGGCAGGCGCCTTAACCGCTAAGCCATCTCTCCAGCCCAAGATATCTTAAACTTTGAAATGGGAAAGTAATTATATATATATATATATATATCTCATAACACTTTGTCACAATCATTGCCCTCCACCTAAGGTAAAATTTCAGCTGCCACGTGACCCTCTGGGAGGCGGTCCAGGAAGCCAGTAGGATAGTGGGATGGGATGGGAGCCAGGGTTAAAGGCAGCCTGATCAAGGAGCTTACCCAGTACACAACAGGGACTGTCCTGAGTGGCTGTCACCGAATCTGCGCCTCAGAGTCATCGCACCGGGGGCGAGGGAGCTGGGACGTTTCCCCACCCATGCTCAGGCCGTGTTTCTCGGGGGTACGCTGCCCTGCACTGCAGGGGTCAGGCCTGGGGACAGCCAGAGCTCAGCTGGTGTGTGACAGTGGCGGGTGTTCAGAGGGTCGTATTCTCCCCTGCTGTGTTGCTAACACTCACACATTTACACACGCACACACATGTGTGCACATACACATGCACACCCTGGGCTACGTACATGCATGACCCTAAACACTGTGCCACATGCACACACATGCTGAAAAGAACACAGAAGGACAACACACACACACACACACACTGAATTCCTGGAGAATTTTTTTTTTAAGCCTGGTGTATCCAAAACGACCAGCAGAGGGAGTGTCAAACACACATAAGAGGAACCGGGCCAGGCTGGAGAGACAGCAGAGGATGGAGGAGGATAAAGAGAAGGGAAAAGCCGGGCGTGGTGGTGCACGCCTTTAATCCCAGCACTCGGGAGGCAGAGGTAGGAGGATCGCCGAGAGTTCAAGGCCACCCTGAGACTTTTTTTTTACAGTTAATTCCAGGTCAGCCTGGGCAGAGTGAGACCAAACCTCGAAAAACAACCGGGCCAAAAAAAAGAGAGAGAGGAAAAATAGTGGAGGATCCAGGGAAAGAGCGGCGATCCTGCCCCACTCTCCGGTCCTCTCTGGATCTCTTGTCCTTCTGCCTTCTCAACCGCTCACGTGATCCTTTGGCCAGGAATCTGGCATATCTGGTCTTGCCTCTGTATGTCCTCATTTTGTTTGTTTGTTTGAGACAAGATGTTACATTACTACGTACTTACTCCAGGCCAGCCTTGAACTTGTGATCCTCCTCGTGGCTTTCTAAAGCCATTTTTTTTCGCCTCGCCTTAAATATTTAATGAGCACCTTGCTACATGCTAGTCTCACCTGAGATGCCACGTTTAATTACCTTAGCTGTGGAGCTGAAGAAAATGATTATGCATCTCTCCGTTCCCTCCTCCAGACCTAGCTGGTCAGCTCTGCTGACTTCCCCCTCTTCCCCCCCCCCCAGCAGGGACGGAGTAGGATCTGGGGGCCATGTACCTCAAAATGCAGAGATCTCTGCAGTATTCTGAGACCAGAAGCTGGACCAGACGAAAGGAAAGTTCAGGCATTGTGATACTTTGAATAGATGTCCCCCAACAGATTTAGGAGTTTATTAAAGCTTGTAACTTAGGGCTGGAGAGACGGCTTAGCGGTTAAGGCACTTGCCTTCAAAGCCAAAGGACCTAGGTTCGATTCTCCAGGACCCACGTAAGCTGGATGCACAAGGTGGCGCCTGCATCTGGAGTTCGTTTGCAGTGGCTGGAGGCCCTGGCATGCCAATTCTTTCTCTCTCTCTCTCTCTCCTTCTCTTTCTGTGTCACACTATCTGCCTCTCTCTCTCTCTCTCAAATAAATAAATAAAATAAAAAATAAGCCGGGTGTGGTGGCGCATGCCTTTAATCCCAGCACTTGGGAAGCAGAGGTAGGAGGATCGCCATGAGTTCAAGGCCACCCTGAGACTACATAGTGAATTCCAGGTCAGCCTGGGCCAGAGTGAGACCCTACTTCGAAAAACCAAAAAAAAAAAAAAAAAGCTTGTAACTTAGATCTCCAGCCCTGGATGGAGGAGGTGTTACTGGGGGTGGGTCTGAATTGCAGCCTAAGATATGCTGGGTGCTTGAGCCCTGCCTGGGGTTGCTTGTGGTGGGCAGTGTTTGCTTTTCTCTCTGGGTGGCCATTACTGGAACTTTCCCTGGATCTGTAAGCATCAAATAGATCTCGTTCCTCCCATAAACTGCCTCTGGTTTGAAGGTTCATCCCAGCAAGGTGAAGCTGGCTACGACAGGCTTGTTCACTTTTTTAAAAAATAATTTTAGACAGGGTCTCACTATGTAGCCCAGGCTGGCCTCGAACTCATGATCTTCCTGCCTCAGCTCCTGAGTGCTGGGATTGCAAGCTTGCGCCACCCACATCCAACCTTCCCAACGAGATATTAGCTGCAGGACGAATCTCTCCCGGCCAATCTCTCACTCTCTACCTCCGTCCTTCAAGCTCCCCCTCTTTTGGGAAGCTGGCCATGGGGAACCCCAGAGGCGGGGGGAGACTAACGCTAGGGAACAGGGTCAGTTTCTAGACAAAATGTGGCCCTTTAATGCCAGCACCCCAGCTGACAAGACTCAGTCCTCCCTGGCCTGCACCCCAACCTCTTACCCCTTCCCCTCTGAACGCTGACCCCTCAGCCTCCTGGGTGTCTTTCAGCTTTATCTCCAGACTCTGACTCACTTAGTTCCAGCTTGGCAGGGGATTTTGTTCCTGCTTTGGACGTGGCTCCACCCAGGCCCTGGGCTGATTGGAGGCAGTGCAGCCTGTGGGAGGGAGGAGGCATGGGGGCCTCCCAGTTCTGCATGCTCCTCCAAGCCCAATGCGCAGAGGAGCTCGGAGGGACACCTTCCCCCAAACTCGGTCTCCTGAGCTCTGAAGGCCCAAGTTAATGATTTATCAGAGGCCAGGATGGCTGTAAATGCAAGGCTCAGAGTCGCCTTTGGCCCTGATTCAAAGGGGACGTGTCGAATCCTGAGGACACACTGCCAGGCGGGTGACAGCATGTGGTTTTCCCTCTGCATATCACTGCCCCTCCCCTTAGTCTTGGCCTCTTGCCCAGGCCGGAAGGAGGCAGCTGGGCAGGGAGGGACAAGCTGGTTCAGTGCAGCCCATCCTCCCTCTCCTCCAGGTCAGAACCAGGAACAGAAACATTCGTACAGAGAGAGGAGGTTTAGGGGACACGCACCGCCCCTGAGAGAAGGTGGGGGACTTGGGGGCGGCAGAGAGGGCTCTGGCTTTGTCCAGAGTCACGGGTGGCCATGCCTTTGGAGTCTGGCGGTCACTTATGGCTCAGCGTGGGTCATCCTCAACTCTAAACCCTTTCTGTTGTGTGTCCCCTGCCCTCCCTTCCTTTCTTCCTCTCCACTGTTCTTGCCCATTCACTCCATTGCCCTGGGGTTCCCTCTTCCCTGGCCTTTTCCACGGTTCCTTCAGGTCCCTATCCCTCTCCCGGGCCTCAGAAACTCACCATCTACCTGTCTCCTGCAGGATGCCTCAGCTGAGCCCGTCTTGGCTGGCCCTGGGGCCCGTGGCAGTGTCCCCATGGCAGGTCCTGCTACTGCTCGGGGGCTCCTGGCTCGTGGCCCAAATTCTGTCCAGGGTCTACGCCTTCTACCACAACTGCTGCCGCCTCCGCTGTTTTCCGCAGCCACCGAAACACAACTGGTTTTGGGGTCACTTGGGCATGGTGAGTATCAGGGTCTTGGATGTACCCCAAGGGGTGAGGAATGGGGTTCAGGAAGCTGTGGTCAGGAGTGGCCTGGGGTTTAGGGGAGCAGAGAAGTGAGGGAATGCTCACTGCCCCTCCCCTCCACCCCATCATGTCCAGTCCTCGCCTCGCTGTCCAGTGTCCACTGCGTGCCCGTGGGCCTTTCTCCTTCTCTCTCTTCCCTAGCCCAAGCCTGCTTTGGGCCACATTCCCATCAGGAGTCATGATCTGAGGTCTCCTCCCTTCCTTTGTGCATCCTCTTCTCCTCTTTGGTCCCAAGGGTGGGCTGCACAGAGCAGGAGACCCCCACACACACACACACATACACACACACCACCACCACCACACACCCACACACAACAACTTCACAGTTGAAACCTCCAAGCTGTATGTCCAGTATCTTTCTGGCCCATCTCTGTTGGCTAGTATTTTTTTGTTTTGTTTTTTGGTTTTTCGAGATAGGGTCTCACTCTAGCCCAGGCTGACCTGGAATTCACTCTGTAGTCTCAGGGTGGCCTTGAACTCACTGCAATCCTCCTACCCCTGCCTCCCGAGTGCTGGGATTAAAGGTGTGCACCACCATGCCCAGCTTTTAAATAATATTTTAATGTATTTATTTACAAGCAAAGAGAGACAGAGAGAAAATGAGCATGCCAGGGCCTTTAGCCACTGCAAAAGAACTCCAGGTTCATGTGCCACTTTGTGCATCTGGCTGTATGTGCACACTAAGGAACAGAACTCAGCTCGTTAGGTTTTACAGGAAAGTGTATTAACCACTGAGCCATCTGTCTACACCCACCCCCGCATTTTCTTTCTTTTAAAATTTTTATTTATTTATTTTTTTTTTTTTTTGATTTTTCGAAAGTGGGTCGTCACCTGGGCCAGGCTGACCTGGAATTAACTCCAGAGTGTCAGGGTGGCCTTGTTCATCTGGTTTATGTGGGTCCTGGGGAATCGAACCTGGGGTTCTTAGGCTTTGCAGGCAAGAGCCTTAACTGTTAAAATTTTTATTTATTTATTTGAGAGAGAGGCAGATTTTCTAATTCAAGTCCAAGTTCACCTCTCTCCTGAGCTGGAGACCAGAGGCGTGGTGCCTTGTTTTTAGCCAAAATGTGGTCTTGGGTAGATAGGGGCAGGGTTCTTAGGCTTTGGGCAACAAATGGAATAAAATTAGCTTTCTCTCCAGCCCGTGGTGGTGCCCCACATTTTCTAATTCCAGTCCAAGTTCACAGAGGTCTCTGGATCTGGAGACCACGTTTGAGGCCACCCTGAGACTTTTTAGTTAAAATCCAGGTCAGCCTGGACCTGAGTGAAACCCTAAGTTGTGATGGGGTTGGGGAACAAATGGAATAAAATTAGCTTTGAGTTTACTGGGAGTGGGCAGTTGGTAAGGAGGAGGTATTTGGAGATGAGGAAGAATTTAGCGGGAGGAATATGATCGTAAGAGAGGGATATGCATGTGAGCACGCGCGTGCGTGCTCACACACACACACACACACTCACAGAGAAAAGGAGGAGCGAAGAAGAAAGGAGGGGATCAAAGAGGATCAGAATAGTAAAGAAACACTTAGATTGTACACATTTATATCTATATCTATATCTATATCTATCTATCTATCTATATTTTATTTGAGAGAGAGAAAGAGAGAGAGAATGGGTGCATTAGGGCCTCCAGCCACTGCAAACAAACTCCAGATGCATGCGCCCCCTTGTGCATCTGGCTTACGTGGGTCCTGGAGAATCGGACCTGGGTCCTTTGGCTTTGCAGGCAAACATGTTAACCACTAAGCCATCCCTCCAGCCCCCATTTATCTCGCACGTCTACAACCTCATCTAAATATGTGTATATCTATTTTCAGTCTATTATCCCTCTGTCATCCGATCAGTTAAGGCATGACACAGAAAGATGGAGACAGGCCAGGCGTGGTGGCGCACGCCTTTAATCCCAGCACTCGGGAGGCAGAGGTAGAAGGATCGCCGAGAGTTCAAGGCCACCCTGAGACTACATAGTTAATTCCAGGTCAGCCTGGACCACAGTGAGACCCTACCTCGCAAACCAAAAAAAAAAAAAAAAAAAAAAAAAGATGGAGACAGAGCTGGAGAGATGGCTTAGCGGTTAACGCATTTGCCTGCAAAGCCAAAGGACCCCCGCTTGACTCTCCAGGCCCCACATAAGCTAGATGCACAAGGGGGGGGTGCATGCATCTCGAGTATGTTTGCAGTGGCTGGAGGCCCTGGCGTGCCCATTCTCTTTCTCTTTCTCTCAAATACAATTTTTAAAAAGAAGGAGACAGTGAGGTGTCAGGGATGAGCAGGAGACATGGATACAGAGAGAGACACACAGCTAAGCCGGGCTGACTCAGGAAGAGCTGTCGCTGAGTGATCTACGTTGGACTGAGGGGTGGGGTGTGGCAGGCACAGAGTGGAAACAGCTGAGGCCCCCTGTCAGTCTATCTTCATCAGCCCTCTCCTTCCCCAGATGCAGAGCAACGAGGAAGGCATGCAGCTGGCGGCAGAATTGGGCTGCCACTTCCGCCATGTCCACCTTTGCTGGGTGGGGCCCCTCTTCCCCGTTCTGCGGCTCGTCCATCCTAAGTTCGTTGCTCCCCTTCTCCAGGCCTCAGGTATCTCTCCTAAGGTTCTAACCACTGGCCTTTTCCCTGCCTCCTCTCCAACACCTCCCATCCCTGGACAGGCTAGGCTGAGCAGCTGATAGGGTCGTATCCAACAGAGGCTGTGACTCTGGACAAGGTCTGTGGTTCCCTGTGGCTGCCGAGATCTTGTTAGTGATGGAAACTCAGTCCAGTGTGATCGAGGTAAAGAAGTAGGATCTAACGGTGGGGGATGTAGCTCAGTGGAAGAGCACCTGCTAACCTGTACAAGGCCTAGTGTACAGCCCTGCCGGGGGGGGGCAAAGAATAGACGTCTTGCAGAGCGTGGAGGCTCACGCCTTTAAGGTCACCACTCGGGAGGCAGGGGTAGGAGGATCACTGTGAATTTGAGGCCAGCCTCGGACTATAGAGTGAGTTTCAGATCAGCCTGGGCTAGAGTGAGACCCTGCCTTAAAAGAAAAAAAAAAAAAAAAAAAACATAGTAGTGTACTGACAGTAAAATCCAGAGGGCTGGTCTTCAGACACAACTGGATCCAGGTTTCCAACAATGCCAGCAGGAATCTTCATCTCTTTAAAAAAAAATTCTATTTATTAATTTATTGAAGAGAGTGAGAGACAGGCAAGATAGAATGGGTATGCCAGGGCCTCCAGGCAATGCAAACTAATTCCAGACACATGTACCATCTTGTGCATCTGGCTTATGTGGGTCCCAGGGAATCGAACCTGGGCCTTAAGCTTCACAGGCAAGCGCCTTAACCTCTAAGCCATCCCTCCAGCCCTCTCTTGGCTCTTATATCCTATGTGATGGTTTTGTTTTCTTGTTAGATTACTCTCAGATCCCCCAGGGGAAAATTCCCTGTAGTTCCAGACAGAATTCTAAATTTGGATGACAGGACCCCAAATTCTCCACCTACTCCCTGGGGTTTTGTTGCTGTGGCTTAAGATCATATGTTCAACGTTGGGTGGCTTGACCACACTCCCAGCTCCTGAGATGGAGATTGGGGGAAGGGTGACCTTCCAAGAAGGCGGGTGGGAGCTGGAGAAATGACTTAGTGCTTAAGGCGTTTGCCTGCGAAACCAAAGGATCCCGGTTCGATTCTCCAGGACCCTCATGTAAGCCAGATGCACAAGGGGCACATGCATCTGGAGTTCATTTGCAGTGGCTAGAAACCAGGGCGTGCCCATTCTCTCTCTGTCTGCCTCTCTGCTATCTCTCTCTCTCTTTTTTTTTTTTGGTTTTTCGAGGTAGGGTCCCATTCTGGTCCAGGCTGACCTGGAATTCACTATGTAGTCTCAGGGTGGCCTCGAACTCTCAGCGATCCTCCTACCTCTGCCTCCCGAGTGCTGGGATTAAAGGTGTGCGCCACCACGCCCGGCTCTCTCTCTCTTCTTGCAAATAAATAAAATTAAAAAAAAAAAAAAAGAGACGGGTGGGCAGCCAGACATCACAGCTGTCCCACAGGGTCAGCATTCCTGCAATTCAGGAGTGTCCTGAGTGAGGAAACGGAAGCAAAAACATCTCAAGTTCTCATGCTTGGTTCAGTGATGACTCCTGATTGCCCCATCCACCCCTGATGGGAGGGACTCCAAGCTGGAGGGAGGTTGGGGAAGGAGACAGTATGCAGAGTAACACGGAGTAACAGTATCCAGAGCCCGGATGGGTCCTCTATGCCTGGTTGGCCCTGGGGCTGCTTGAGTGGCTGGCGGGCACGGCTCTTCATGATGAGCAGACATGGGGGCTGCTGCAGTCTCTGGCCTCCTTGAAGGTGGGGGGCACCTTGACCCTAAGCGTAACGAGATCACGGCAGACTGTCGCAAGCCCATGTCAGCCCATATCGTTTCATGTCAGGTCAGGAGAACACATGCCCGCCTCCCAGGTCTGTTTCAGGGAGATGTCATAGAGTGTTGGGGTACACAAGACAGGGTGTTCTAGTTCCCTGTAAAGGGCTCTTTTGTGCTGTGCTGAGCCATGTAAGGAGCCTCGTGAAGGTGGTCGAGCTGTACCTGCCTTCTACCTGCCCCTCGTTTGTACCCTCTCTCCTCTCCCTCTTCCCTGCCTCCTTTATCCTTGGACCCTTTCCTGCCTTGCTGGGCTTGAGAGGAGAAACGCACAACAAGCCTGGCTGGCAGTCCCACTCCTTCCCAAAGTCCACCGGCCACCCTTTCCATGGCCCCTGACGGTCCTCCTTCGTGCCAGCTTCCGTTGCACACAAGGAAATGACTTTCTATGGCTTCCTGAAGCCCTGGCTGGGTGAGTAGCAGCGGATGAGGGGTAAAGGAAAACCCTTGGGCGCCAGGAGAAGCTGCTTTACCCAATGAAGGCCATGACTGCCCCACCAGGAGATGGCCTTCTACTAAGTACGGGTGACCAGTGGCGCCAACGCCGCCGCCTGCTGACACCCGCCTTCCACTTTGACATCCTCAAGCCCTACGTGAAGATCTTCAACAAGAGCGTGGACATCATGCACGTGAGTTCCTCCAACCCAGCGCCCTGCGGGAGCTTGTCAAAGGAGGGTGGCTTCAGACAGATGTCACTTGTAGTTGTGGCTCCGCTGGTCGGCTTTGGGACCATCACTTTCTGTCTTTCTCCTCTCTTTTTTTAAATTTTTTTATTTTTGGTTTTTTGAGGTAGGGTCTCACTCTAGCTCATGCTGACCTGGAATTCACTATGGAGTCTCAGGGTGGCCTTGAACTCACGGCGATCCTCCTACCTCTGCCTCCCCAGTGCGCCACCACCATGCCCAGCTGGTTTTCTCCTCTATAAAATGGGAGCAATAGTCTCCGCTTAAAGGGGGTCCCTGTGATGCCATGGAGTCGTGTTCCTAGCATATGTACGGTGTGTGCTCAGAAAGGATCATTGCATAGTGTCCCTCACAGAGGCCCTAGAAAGTCAACACAGTTGAAGATCTCACCCTAGCTCTTTCTGCATAGCGTTAAAACTCACTGATTTGGGCTGGAGAGATGGCTTAGGGGTTAAGGCGCCTGCCTGCTAAGCCTAAGAACGCTGGTTCCAATCTCCAGGTCCCACGTTTAGCCAGTTGCAAAGTGACGCAAGGGTGCAATGCTGCACTTGACCACAAGGGGAGCGTGCATCTGGATTTCGTTCTCAGCAGCTGAGACACTGCTGGCGCGCCCATCTCTGTCTTCCTCTCCCTCTCTCTCTTTATCTCTGTGTCTCTCTCCAAAAAAAAAAATTTTTTTAAACTAAACTCACTGATCTTATCTAGGTAGGGTGACATGTACGAGTTACCCCAGCACTCAGGAGACTACGGCCAAAGGGTTGTGAGTTTGTGGACAGCCTGAGCTACATATCAAGAACCTTCTCGAACAGCAACAACAACAACAAAAGTCATTTGTGTAGCTCAGTGCTAGAGGGCTTGCCTAGCATGCACAAGGCCCTGTGTTCTATCCCTAGTGTTGAAAAAGGAGAGAGGGCTGGAGAGATGGCTTAGCGGTTAAGGCGCCTGCCTGCAAAGCCTAAGAACCCAGTTCCAATCTCCAGGTCCCACGTTTAGCCAGATGCAAAGTGATGCAAGGGCGCAATGCCACACTTGACCACAAGGGGGCACACATCTGGATTTCGTTCACAGCAGCTGAGACACTGCTGGGGCGCCCATCTCTATCTGTCTCCCTCTCCCTCTCTGTCTGTCTCTCTCTGTTTCTCTCTCCAAAAATAAATAAAATAATAATAAAAAAATTAAAGAAATAAGTTTCAGGCTGGAGACAGCCCCCATTCAGCTGCAATTGTTGGAGAGATTGCAACCAGTGAGATTGGACTAGCTGTCTGTGTTGGGATAGCAAGGAGAATGCTAACTCATTTGAAAGTAGGGGGCCTGAATGTTGAAGGGGGGTCCTGCTCTTCAAAGCCCACCTGGTTCTATGAAATATAACAAATGCAGGAAAGAAAGGGTCGTTGGATTTGCAAAATAGTTATTTGTAGATGGTCTGTAGGTGATGTGTAACAAGGCCATAGTCCCTGAGTAGAGGCCATGGGGGCCGTGGCATGGGTGAACCTTGAGTTGCAGGAGATGGCAGCACTATGGGACAGCTGTCACGGAAAGCTGCTGGCCTGGGATGGACTACACAGCCCACCTGGAGGGATGGACTTAGAACCCCAGAGACTTGTCACTGGTTACACATGTCCCCTTGGAGCTACAAGCCTATTTGTTTTAGATCTTGTATTGATTCAATCTTTTTTTTAATTATTATTTTTATTGACTTTTTTATCCTTATTTATTTATTTATTTTTTGGTTTGCACAAAACCTGGAATTAACCCACCTGATATTTCCCTCCTACCTCCCCCCGATTCCACCACCACGCCCGGCTTTAGATTATTTTTATTGACTTTTACTCAAGTCTCCATCATTTAGAACACCTCCATCTATCCCCTCCATTTGTCTCTCTCTTTTTAATTTGATGACATCATCTTTTTCTTCTATTTTGAGGGTCTTATGAAGGTATTGCTGGGCACTGCGAGGTCATGGATATCGAGGCCAGTTTCTGTCTGGGCAGTTGCATTGTAAGAAGTCATACCCTTCCTTTGGCTCTTCCATTCTATCCGCCCCCTCTTCCGCAATGGTCCCTGAGCCTTGGAGGGTGTGACAGAGGTGTTTCAGTGCTGGGCACTCCTCCATCTCTTCTTCTCAGCACTATGTTGCCTTTTGGGTCATCCCAGTGGTCATCGCCATCTGAAAAGAGAAGCTTCTCTAACCAGAAGTGAGAGTAGCGTTAATATGTGAATATGAACATTAAGTGTAGTGCTTTCAGGGCAGCTTGGTGGGAATAACATATACATTTAGTCAGACAAGTGCAGGCTTATACCCCTAAGGTTCATTTAATCTTTTCTTGTGATCAATCTTTTCTTGTGATGCCATCTTTTTTTTTTTTTTTTTTTTGCTGTGTTAAGAGACCTTAATGGTTATGTTTGAGCCTTTTTTTTTTGTTTTGTTTTGTTTTTTTGTTTTACAGCTCAGTTAAGAGACCTTGAGCTAGGATATGTTTGAACAGTGCACATTGGGGTTGCCCCTGGCTACTATGGGACCTGGAGAATCAAACTTTTTTTTTTTTTGTTTGTTTTTTTAAGAGAGAGACACAGAGAGAGGCTGACCTGGAATTAACTAGGCCATTTCAGCTGGCTGTGAATGAAAGAACTCCAGTGCTGGGATTAAAGGCGCGCCACCACGCTTGTTCTCTCTCTTTTTTTAATTTTAATTTTATTTATTTATTAGCAGCCCCAGAGAGAGAGTGAGAATGGGCATGCCCCTGGCTAAACGTGGGACCTGGAGAATCAAACTGGTGTTCTTAGGCTTTGCAGGCATGTGCCTTAACTGCTAAGCCATTTCTTCAGCCCTACTATGGGGACTTTTAAAATTTAGCTAATGTGTTGCATTTTACATCATGGGTGGTCATCAGTTTACGGGGCTCAGGACCAGAATATGGTGGTTTGAATCACACGTTCCCCCATAAACTCGTGTGTTTTGAGCACCTGTTTCCCAGCTGGTGGTAATTTGAGAGATGGAGGCTTGCTGGAGATGTGTTGCTGTGAGGCACATGTAGGGGTGTGATAACCAGCTCTCCAAATTGCCAGAATTTGGCTCACTCTCCTACTGCTGTTGTCCACCTGCTGTGGCCGAGGTGATGTCCAGCCTCTGCTCATGCATACTGTCCCCTGCCGTCATGGAGCTTCCCTTTGAGACTGTGAGCCAAAATAAATTCTTGCCTCCCATCAGCTGCTTTTGGTCGGGTGTTTTATGCCAGCAACAAGAAGGGAAGGAAGAGCCGGGCGTGGTGGCGCACGCCTTTAATCCCAGCACTCGGGAGGCAGAGGTAGGAGGATCGCTGAGAGTTCGAGGCCACCCTGAGACTACATAGTGAATTCCAGGTCAGCCTGGACTAGAGTGAGACCCTACCTTGAAAAACCAAAAAAAAAAAAAAAAAAACACCAAAAAGAAGGGAAGGAAGTCAGGGCTTCAAAGCCCAACTATAACCCAGCTCTGATACCTTTTCTTCCCAGGCCAAGTGGCGGCGCCTGGCTTCAGGGGGCAGCGCCTGTCTGGACATGTTTGAGCACATCAGCCTCATGACCTTGGACAGTCTGCAGAAATGCATCTTCGGCTTTGACAGCAATTGTCAGGAGTGAGTCCTTGTCACAGGTCTGGGGACCTGGGCTGTGAACCAAGGGATGAGCTGGGGAGGGAGAACCGGCTGACGAGATCAGAGGAGACTCGCTGGAGAAAATGGGTCAGAACTGGTATTGAAGGGCAAGGAAGGGAGAGTGCGAGCAGTCCTTCCAGAAGGTGAAATTGTGTGGATAAAGTCCAGAGGGCACGGACGAGCAGCTCAGGCAACAGGCAGTGAGAGCATGTGTGGCACGGTATGTCATATATGGTGCATGCACATGTGTGTGCAGATGCGTGCATGGGCACGCAAAGGCTGGAGGGGAAAATGGGGTTAGCCTGCACACTTTTTTTTTTTTTTTTTTTTTTTGAGTTAGGGTCTCACTCTGGCTCAGGCTGACCTGGAATTCACTCTGTATTCTCAGGGTGGCCTCGAACTCACAGCAATTCTCCTACCTTTGCCTCCCAAGTGCTGGGATTAAAGGCGTGCGCCACCACGCCCGGCTAAATGTGACAACAACTTAAGGGAGGACAGACTTATTCTGTTTTTTTTTTATTTTTTTAATTTTTTTAATTTATATTATTCTGATTTTACATTCATAGTATTGGTTCCATTGTCCTCCTCCCCGTCCTCCCACTTTCAAAGGGACCCTCATCAATGGGGAATGTGGGTCAAGCATTGTGAGGTTAGTCAAGAGTTCTGGTGGATAGGCCCCAGTCTCTGTGCATAATGCCCCAACTTGTGACTCTAACAATCTTTCCGACCCCTCTTCCGCGAGTTTCCCTGAGCCACATTGGGGTCATTTTAGTTCTGTTTCAGTGATGAGGTTTTGGGAGCCTCTGTGTCTCTGGATATCTGGCTTAGTTGGAGTTGGATGTTCTCTGTGTTTATCTCCTTCAGCCTTTTTCTGGTGTTGTGATCGCCTTGAGCGCTGTATTCTTGCCCTTCCCCTGCGTTGTTCTATGGTTTCAGCTGGTGAGGTGTGGTTAGCTGATCCTCCCTTCAGGTTCGTTGTCCACCTGAAAAGAGATAAGCAAATTCTCCAATGGAGAGAGAAGTTAGTACTAGATAGAAGGGATAACCATATATGTTTTGGAGGGAATTTTATATGCATTGGCTCTCTTCTAGCCCACATTTGGTGGCATCTAGATCTTGGAGACTGAGCTCATTTTTTGTACATGGCTTTGACCTATTTCCCAGTTCCAGCAATGAGTTCCATTCCACTGAGTGGATCTATTAGCCAAATCAAGAGCAGTTGGTTACCCACCATGGCTGTTTGCCACTGCTGCACTTGTATGAGCATTACGTCAGCTTGTTTCCTGCTGGGTATCTTAGACTGAAGGTTGTTTGGACCAATGTCAGACATTTTCCCCCAGTTGCTCGTGTAGCACCCTCTGGTACTAGACTAGCTAACTGTCTGGGGACTGACCTTCTTCCAGATTCTGGCCAGGTTTCTCTGTGTTTGGGACAGACTTATTCTGGTTCCTGATTCCCAAGGTGCCAGCGCTTCATAATGAAGCTCGCATCATGATGGCCAAGAATTAGAGAGAGGTTTGCCCGTTACTCTGTGTGGCCTCCGGCCCCCCATGAAGTGATGCTGTCCATAATCAGGGCAGGTTTTATATCGTCGGTGTGTCATCTCTGGAAACAGCCTCAGGGACACACAAGGGACACCCCAGGCACATCTCAACCCAATCCAAACCAGGCATGGTGGCTCACGCCTTTAATTCCAAGCACTGGGAAGTTGTGAGTTCAAGGGCAACCTGGGCTGCAGAGTCAGCGTGAGGTTCAAGTCAACGTGGACTAGAGTGAAACCCTGCCTCAAGACAACAAAATCCACCTCTCTCTCTCTTTTCTCTCCCTCTCCTTCCTGTAAGGAAAGTGTGAGAGAAAAGCAAAAGAGAACACCGGACTTTGATCTCCACAGACAGACTGTTCATTGAGAGAAAACAGCGAGGGGCCGCAGTCTTCCCGCAGGATGAAGGCTGGAGCACTGGGCCAGGCTGGGGTGCAAGTTTATAAGGGGGATCCTAAGAAAAACAGACTGGACCAGGTGCAGAAGATAAGGAACTTGTAGCTGTGTGTGTCCTTGTTCAGAATAGGCTTCTTCAGCCAGGAATGTCTCAGGGAGGATGCTCAGATGGTCCCTGGTCCTTCAAGGCCGTCTAGGCTAAGGGGAGTTCATCAAGCAGGGGAGGGGCCAAACTTAATGAGGCCGGATGCCTCTTTGTCTTTTTTATTGCCCGTGAGTTTTAGGGACAGTTATTAACTCTTTAGTTCCCTTTAGTTTTTGGGAAGGTTATTAACCCTTCACTTCCTTTCCACCTTCCTTCTTTCCTTTCCTTCCTTTTTTTAGACAGTGTCCAAGTATGTAGTCCAGGCTGACCTTGAACTCACTAGATAGCTTAGACTGGCCTTGAACTCATGATACTCTTGCCTCTATCTCTGAAGTAGTGAGATTACAGGCATGAGCCACCATGTCCAACTAGTGGCCACATCTTAAGGATGCTGAACGGCCATCCAGGGGGTGTCCACTTCATCCTATTTCCCAGGGTTCCATGGGAGATGTTTCCGTAGATGGGCGTTACAGTCAGAGCTGAGCTTGGACGTTCAACTCAGTTGAGTTTGGGCTGGCCTGTGGATGCAGGATGCAAGGAGACCTGGAGAGGAGGTGCAGAAAAACGGGGCACATTTGTGAGGAATCAAGGGAGAAGAGTGGAATCCGACGTTGAATGAAAGGCAGATGGTGGAGCTAGAGGGATTGCTTAGCAGTTAAGGTTCTTGCCTGTGAAGCCCAAGGACCCAG
Source organism: Orientallactaga sibirica (assembly GCA_036365145.1). NCBI lineage: Eukaryota > Metazoa > Chordata > Mammalia > Rodentia > Dipodidae > Orientallactaga > Orientallactaga sibirica. The sequence continues at coordinate 3,730,701 of JAEOAD010002037.1, read as the reverse complement.
ATCTGCTTCCCCAGTACCCGTGTAAGGCAGAGGTACAAGGTGGCACATGCATCTGGAGTTTGTCTGCAGTGTCATAGGCTCTGGTGTGCCCATTCTCTCTCTCTCTCTACAATGCATAAAATATTAAGGACCTGGAGAGATGGCTTAGCGGTTAAGCGCTTGCCTGTGAAGCCTAAGGACCCTGGTTCAAGGCTCGATTCCCCAGGATCCACGTAAGCCAGATGCACAAGGTGGCGCGTGCATCTGGAGTTCGTTTGCAGTGCCTGGAGGCCCTGGCGTGCCCATTCTCTCTCTATCTATCTATCTGCCTCTTTCTCTCTCTCTCTCTCCCTGACTGTCGCTCTCAATTAAATAAATAAATAAATATATTTAAAAACAAAAAGAAAGGCAGATGGGAATGGCGTCCACATCGGTCCTGGAATCCCCAGGGCATGAGATCACTTGCAGGGAACGGAGGTAGAGAGACTGTGCTTGGAGGACATCCTGTTCTGGATGGACCCACGTCCTGGGATTGGGGCTGGGAGTTATTGCATGCTTTCATGTGAGCTAAGAAGCGGCTTCCTCTCTGGCCTGTCTCCACAGGTATCCCAGTAAATATATTGCTGCCATCTTAGAGCTCAGTTCCCTCATAGTAAAACGACAACACAAGCTCTACCTGTACCTGGACTTCCTGTACTACCTCACTCCTGACGGGCGGCGCTTCCGGGAGGCCTGTAAGGTGGTGCATGACTTCACAGACGCCGTCGTTCAGGAGAGGCGCTGCGCCCTCGCTGGCCAGGATGTCGATCAGCTGCTGAAAGCCAAGGCCAAGTCCAAGACTTTGGACTTCATCGACGTGCTGTTGTTGGCCAAGGTGGGCTTCTTGGGGCCTCTGAACGGCAGTGACTTGATGTTCCACGTTAGGAGTTGGACTTGGTCACAAGAGTGCTGGAGAGCCCTAGATGGTGCTGGAAAAAGAGAGGGCCACAGAAGAGATAAGTTTTAGAAGTGATTATTGAAGGCTACATGGAAGGAGCACACAGGCAGGACACCAAGGAGGAAGGCTGTGAGGGGAGGTTCTGGAGAGGACGAGGAGGAAGGCTGTGAGGAAGGTTCTAGAGAGAGGAGGAGGAGGAAGGCTGTGAGGAAGGGAAGGCTGGAGGGGGTTCTGGGGAGGAGGAGGAGGCTGTGAGGAAGGTTCTGGAGAAGACGAGGAGGAAGGCTGTGAGGGAGGTTCTGGAGAGGATGAGGAGGAAGGCTGTGAGGAAGGTTCTAGATGGGACAAGGAGGAAGGCTGTGAGGAAGGTTCTGGAGAAGACGAGGAGGAAGGCTGTGAGGAAGGTTCTGGAGAAGATGAGGAGGAAAGCTGTGAGGAAGGTTCTGGAGGTTCTAGATGAGGAGGAAGGCTGTGAGGAAGGTTCTGGAGAGGACGAGGAGGAAGGCTGTGAGGAAGGTTCTAGAGAAGATGAGGAGGAAGGCTGTGAGGAAGGTTCTGGAGAGGACGAGGAGGAAGGCTGTGAGGAAGGTTCTGGAGAGGACGAGGAGGAAGGCTGTGAGGAAGGTTCTGGAGAGGACGAGGAGGAAGGCTGTGAGGAAGGTTCTGGAGAAGACGAGGAGGAAGGCTGTGAGGAAGGTTCTGGAGAAGACGAGGAGGAAGGCTGTGAGGAAGGTTCTGGAGAAGACGAGGAGGAAGGCTGTGAGGAAGGTTCTGGAGAAGAGGAGGAGGAGGAAGGCTGTGAGGAGGAGGTTCTGGAAGGTTCTGGAGAGATGAGGAGGAAGGCTGTGAGGAAGGTTCTGGAGAAGACGAGGAGGAAGGCTGTGAGGAAGGTTCTGGAGAAGACGAGGAGGAAGGCTGTGAGGAAGGTTCTGGAGAGGACGAGGAGGAAGGCTGTGAGGAAGGTTCTGGAGGGGACGAGGAGGAAGGCTGTGAGGAAGGTTCTGGGAGGGGACGAGGAGGAAGGCTGTGAGGAAGGTTCTGGAGGGGGGGACGCTGGAGGAAGGCTGTGAGGAGGAAGGTTCTGGAGGGGACGAGGAGGAAGGCTGTGAGGAAGGTTCTGGAGGGGACGAGGAGGAAGGCTGTGAGGAAGGTTCTGGAGGGGACGAGGAGGAAGGCTGTGAGGAAGGTTCTGGAGGGGACGAGGAGGAAGGCTGTGAGGAAGGTTCTGGAGAAGACGAGGAGGAAGGCTGTGAGGAAGGTTCTGGAGAAGACGAGGAGGAAGGCTGTGAGGAAGGTTCTGGAGAAGACGAGGAGGAAGGCTGTGAGGAAGGTTCTGGAGAAGACGAGGAGGAAGGCTGTGAGGAAGGTTCTGGAGAAGAGGAGGAGGAAGGCTGTGAGGAGGTTCTGGAAGACGAGGAGGAAGGCTGTGAGGAAGGTTCTAGATGGGACAAGGAGGAAGGCTGTGAGGAAGGTTCTGGAGAGGACGAGGGAGGAAGGCTGTGAGGAAGGTTCTGGAGAAGACGAGGAGGAAGGCTGTGAGGAAGGTTCTGGAGAAGACGAGGAGGAAGGCTGTGAGGAAGGTTCTGGAGAAGACGAGGAGGAAGGCTGTGAGGAAGGTTCTGGAGAAGACGAGGAGGAAGGCTGTGAGGGAGGTTCTAGAGAAGATGAGGAGGAAGGCTATGAGGAAGGTTCTGGAGAAGACGAGGAGGAAGGCTGTGAGGGAGGTTCTAGATGGGACGAGGAGGAAGCCTGTGAGGAGGTTCTAGATGGGACAAGGAGGAAGGCTGTGAGTGAGGTTCTGGAGAAGATGAGGAGGAAGGCTGTGAAGAAGGTTCTAGATGGGACAAGGAGGAAGGCTGTGAGGAAGGTTCTGGAGAGGACAAGGTAAAAACCCTGTGTGCATATTGGGTGTATAAGGCCTTTCTTGGGGTGACTCAAGAACCCTCAGACATGCTTAAGTAACAAGGCTTTCTTTGTCTTCAGGATGAAAATGGGAAGGAGCTGTCAGATGAGGACATCAGAGCAGAGGCTGACACTTTCATGTTTGGAGGTGAGGGTGTCCATGTGCATCTACTGAGGGAGCAGAGGTCTGTCAATTGCAGCACTGTATTGAGAGACCCTAGATCTCTCTCTTCCACCCATCCTTCCCTTTCTCCTTCCTTCCTGGGTGTTTTATTGCCTTAACACTCCCCAATCAGTGTTGAAGAAGCCAGACACCCAACATGGCTTGCTGTCCCTTAGGTCACGACACCACAGCCAGTGGGCTCTCCTGGGTCCTGTACAACCTGGCGAAGCACCCAGAATACCAGGAGCGCTGCCGGCAGGAGGTGCAGGAGGTGCTGAGGGGCCGTGTCCACCTGAAAAGAGATAAGCAAAATTCTCCAATGGAGAAAGAAGTTAGTACTAGATAGAAGGGATAACCATATATGTTTTGGAGGGAATTTTATATGCATTGGCTCTCTTCTAGCCCACATTTGGTGGCATCTAGATCTTGGAGACTGAGCTCATTTTTTGTACATGGCTTTGACCTATTTCCCAGTTCCAGCAATGAGTTCCATTCCACTGAATGGATTTATTAGCCAAATCAAGAGCAGTTGGTTACCCACCATGGCTGTTTGCCACTACTGCACTTGTATGAGCATTACGTCAGCTTGTTCCCTGCTGGGTATCTTAGACTGCAGGTTGTTTGGACCAATGTCAGACATTTTCCCCCAGTTGCTCGTGTAGCACCCTCTGGTACTAGACTAGCTAACTGTCTGGGGACTGACCTTCTTCCAGATTCTGGCCAGGTTTCTCTGTGTTTGGGACAGACTTATTCTGGTTCCTGATTCCCAAGGTGCCAGCGCTTCATAATGAAGCTCGCATCATGATGGCCAAGAATTAGAGAGAGGTTTGCCCGTTACTCTGTGTGGCCTCCGGCCCCCCATGGAGTGATGCTGTCCATAATCAGGGCAGGTTTTACACCCTCGGTGGGTCATCTCTGGAAACAGCCTCAGGGACACACAAGGGACACCCCAGGCACATCTCAACCCAATCCAAACCAGGCATGGTGGCTCACGCCTTTAATTCCAAGCACTGGGAAGTTGTGAGTTCAAGGGCAACCTGGGCTGCAGAGTCAGCGTGAGGTTCAAGTCAACCTGGACTAGAGTGAGACCCTGTCTCAAGACAACAAAATCCACCTCTCTCTCTCTTTTCTCTCCCTCTCCTTCCTGTAAGGAAAGTGTGAGAGAAAAGCAAAAGAGAACACCGGACTTTGATCTCCACAGACAGACTGTTCATTGAGAGAAAACAGCGAGGGGCCGCAGTCTTCCCGCAGGATGAAGGCTGGAGCACTGGGCCAGGCTGGGGTGCAAGTTTATAAGGGGGATCCTAAGAAAAACAGACTGGACCAGGTGCAGAAGATAAGGAACTTGTAGCTGTGTGTGTCCTTGTTCAGAATAGGCTTCTTCAGCCAGGAATGTCTCAGGGAGGATGCTCAGATGGTCCCTGGTCCTTCAAGGCCGTCTAGGCTAAGGGGAGTTCATCAAGCAGGGGAGGGGCCAAACTTAATGAGGCCGGATGCCTCTTTGTCTTTTTTATTGCCCGTGAGTTTTAGGGACAGTTATTAACTCTTTAGTTCCCTTTAGTTTTTGGGGAAGGTTATTAACCCTTCACTTCCTTTCCACCTTCCTTCTTTCCTTTCCTTCCTTTTTAGACAGTGTCCAAGTATGTAGTCCAGGCTGACCTTGAACTCACTAGATAGCTTAGACTGGCCTTGAACTCATGATACTCTTGCCTCTATCTCTGAAGTAGTGAGATTACAGGCATGAGCCACCATGTCCAACTAGTGGCCACATCTTAAGGATGCTGAACGGCCATCCATGGGGTGTCCACTTCATCCTGTTTCCCAGGGTTCCATGGGAGATGTTTCCGTAGATGGGCGTTACGGTCAGAGCTGAGCTTGGACGTTCAACTCAGTTGAGTTTGGGCTGGCCTGTGGATGCAGGATGCAAGGAGACCTGGAGAGGAGGTGCAGAAAAACGGGGCACATTTGTGAGGAATCAAGGGAGAAGAGTGGAATCCGACGTTGAATGAAAGGCAGATGGTGGAGCTAGAGGGATTGCTTAGCAGTTAAGGTTCTTGCCTGTGAAGCCCAAGGACCCAGATCTGCTTCCCCAGTACCCGTGTAAGGCAGAGGTACAAGGTGGCACATGCATCTGGAGTTTGTCTGCAGTGTCATAGGCTCTGGTGTGCCCATTCTCTCTCTCTCTCTACAATGCATAAAATATTAAGGACCTGGAGAGATGGCTTAGCGGTTAAGCGCTTGCCTGTGAAGCCTAAGGACCCTGGTTCAAGGCTCGATTCCCCAGGATCCACGTAAGCCAGATGCACAAGGTGGCGCGTGCATCTGGAGTTCGTTTGCAGTGCCTGGAGGCCCTGGCGTGCCCATTCTCTCTCTATCTATCTATCTGCCTCTTTCTCTCTCTCTCTCCCCCTGACTGTCGCTCTCAATTAAATAAATAAATAAATATATTTAAAAACAAAAAGAAAGGCAGATGGGAATGGCGTCCACATCGGTCCTGGAATCCCCAGGGCATGAGATCACTTGCAGGGAACGGAGGTAGAGAGACTGTGCTTGGAGGACATCCTGTTCTGGATGGACCCACGTCCTGGGATTGGGGCTGGGAGTTATTGCATGCTTTCATGTGAGCTAAGAAGCGGCTTCCTCTCTGGCCTGTCTCCACAGGTATCCCAGTAAATATATTGCTGCCATCTTAGAGCTCAGTTCCCTCATAGTAAAACGACAACACAAGCTCTACCTGTACCTGGACTTCCTGTACTACCTCACTCCTGACGGGCGGCGCTTCCGGGAGGCCTGTAAGGTGGTGCATGACTTCACAGACGCCGTCGTTCAGAAGAGGCGCTGCGCCCTCGCTGGCCAGGATGTCGATCAGCTGCTGAAAGCCAAGGCCAAGTCCAAGACTTTGGACTTCATCGACGTGCTGTTGTTGGCCAAGGTGGGCTTCTCGGGGCCTCTGAACGGCAGTGACTTGATGTTCCATGTTAGGCGTTGGACTTGGTCACAAGAGTGCTGGAGAGCCCTAGATGGTGCTGGAAAAAGAGAGGGCCACAGAAGAGATAAGTTTTAGAAGTGATTATTGAAGGCTACATGGAAGGAGCACACAGGCAGGACACCAAGGAGGAAGGCTGTGAGGGAGGTTCTGGAGAGGACGAGGAGGAAGGCTGTGAGGAAGGTTCTAGAGAAGACGAGGAGGAAGGCTGTGAGGAAGGTTCTGGAGAGGACGAGGAGGAAGGCTGTGAGGAAGGTTCTAGAGAAGACGAGGAGGAAGGCTGTGAGGGAGGTTCTGGAGAGGATGAGGAGGAAGGCTGTGAGGAAGGTTCTAGATGGGACAAGGAGGAAGGCTGTGAGGAAGGTTCTGGAGTTCTGGAGAAGACTAGAGAAGAGGAAGGCTGTGAGGAAGGTTCTGGAGAAGATGAGGAGGAAAGCTGTGAGGAAGGTTCTGGAGAGGACGAGGAGGAAGGCTGTGAGGAAGGTTCTGGAGAGGACGAGGAGGAAGGCTGTGAGGAAGGTTCTAGAGAAGACGAGGAGGAAGGCTGTGAGGAAGGTTCTGGAGAGGACGAGGAGGAAGGCTGTGAGGAAGGTTCTGGAGAGGACGAGGAGGAAGGCTGAGGAAGGTTCTGGAGAGGAAGGAAGGTTCTGGAGAAGAGGGCGAGGAGGAAGGCTGTGAGGAAGGTTCTGGAGAGGAAGGCTGTGAGGAAGGTTCTGGAGAAGACGAGGAGGAAGGCTGTGAGGAAGGTTCTGGAGAGAAGAGGAGGGCTGTGAGGAAGGCTGGAGGAAGGTTCTGGAGAAGGTTCTAGAGGAGGAGGAAGGCTGTGAGGAAGGTTCTGGAGATGACGAGGAGGAAGGCTGTGAGGAAGGTTCTGGAGATGACGAGGAGGAAGGCTGTGAGGAAGGTTCTGGAGAAGACGAGGAGGAAGGCTGTGAGGAAGGTTCTGGAGAAGACGAGGAGGAAGGCTGTGAGGAAGGTTCTGGAGAAGACGAGGAGGAAGGCTGTGAGGAAGGTTCTGGAGAAGACGAGGAGGAAGGGTTGTGAGGAAGGTTCTGGGGAGGAAGGTTCTGGGGAGGAGGAAGGCTGTGAGGAAGGTTCTGGAGGGGACGAGGAGGAAGGCTGTGAGGAAGGTTCTGGAGGACGAGGAGGAAGGCTGTGAGGAAGGTTCTGGAGGGACGAGGAGGAAGGCTGTGAGGAAGGTTCTGGAGGGGACGGGGGAAGGCTGTGAGGAAGGTTCTGGAGAAGACGAGGAGGAAGGCTGTGAGGAAGGTTCTGGAGAAGACGAGGGGAGGAAGGCTGTGAGGAAGGTTCTGGAGAAGACGAGGAGGAAGGCTGTGAGGAAGGTTCTGGAGAAGACGAGGAGGAAGGCTGTGAGGAAGGTTCTGGAGAAGACGAGGGGAGGAAGGCTGTGAGGAAGGTTCTGGAGAAGACGAGGAGGAAGGCTGTGAGGAAGGTTCTAGATGGGACAAGGAGGAAGGCTGTGAGGAAGGTTCTGGAGAGGACGAGGAGGAAGGCTGTGAGGAAGGTTCTGGAGAAGACGAGGAGGAAGGCTGTGAGGAAGGTTCTGGAGAAGACGAGGAGGAAGGCTGTGAGGAAGGTTCTGGAGAAGACGAGGAGGAAGGCTGTGAGGAAGGTTCTGGAGAAGACGAGGAGGAAGGCTGTGAGGGAGGTTCTAGAGAAGATGAGGAGGAAGGCTATGAGGAAGGTTCTGGAGAAGACGAGGAGGAAGGCTGTGAGGGAGGTTCTAGATGGGACGAGGAGGAAGCCTGTGAGGGAGGTTCTAGATGGGACAAGGAGGAAGGCTGTGAGTGAGGTTCTGGAGAAGATGAGGAGGAAGGCTGTGAAGAAGGTTCTAGATGGGACAAGGAGGAAGGCTGTGAGGAAGGTTCTGGAGAGGACAAGGTAAAAACCCTGTGTGCATATTGGGTGTATAAGGCCTTTCTTGGGGTGACTCAAGAACCCTCAGACATGCTTAAGTAACAAGGCTTTCTTTGTCTTCAGGATGAAAATGGGAAGGAGCTGTCAGATGAGGACATCAGAGCAGAGGCTGACACTTTCATGTTTGGAGGTGAGGGTGTCCATGTGCATCTACTGAGGGAGCAGAGGTCTGTCAATTGCAGCACTGTATTGAGAGACCCTAGATCTCTCTCTTCCACCCATCCTTCCCTTTCTCCTTCCTTCCTGGGTGTTTTATTGCCTTAACACTCCCCAATCAGTGTTGAAGAAGCCAGACACCCAACATGGCTTGCTGTCCCTTAGGTCACGACACCACAGCCAGTGGGCTCTCCTGGGTCCTGTACAACCTGGCGAAGCACCCAGAATACCAGGAGCGCTGCCGGCAGGAGGTGCAGGAGGTGCTGAGGGGCCGAGAGTCTGAAGAGATTGAGTGGTGAGTGCAGGTCCCCCCTGGCCTCTTTCTGAGTCCCTCTCCTTGGTCCATTTCCCAGGTGGAGCAGACTGGTTTTATTTTTAGTGCAGGTTTCACTCTGGCCAGGCTGACCTGGAATTAACTGAGTCTCATGGTGGCCTTGAACTCTCAGGCCTCCATCTGCCTCCCAGGTGGAGCAGGGGAGCTGTTTTTGATTTTTTACTTTTTTAATTTTTAAAATTATTTTTATTTATTTATTTATTTTTGCTTATTCTTCCATTACACCTGATGGCCTCAGGAGCAGAGCTGAGTCAGGGTCTGCTTCCAGCCTGGCTATCAAGGCAATGGTTGTTTATTTTGAGACAGAAAGATCTCAAAGTCCACATTTATTCTCATGCTAGGATCAAATATCTAAGCGGCAGCTACTTAGGGAGGGAAGAGTTCATTTTGGTTTACAGTTTCAACGAGTAGAATCCATGTTGGTGAGGCACGTGTAGGAAGCCAGCCTCACATGACATGTCAGCAGGGAGGAAGTAAAGAGAGGCGGCTCAGCCTCTAGTCCCACACTTGGGAGGCAGAGGTAGAAGGATCACTGTGAGTTCAAGGCCCCCTGAGACTACATAGTGAATTCCGGGTCAGCCTGGGCTAGAGCGAGACCCTACCTAGGAAAAACCAAAAAAATAAAAAATGAAAAATAAATGAAAGGTTGGAATAGGCAGCGATGAATGCTGAAAGCTCAGCCAGCTTTCTCCTTTTTATAAAGTCGAGGGTCTAGGTCCCCCGCCCACCTCAACTAACCTAATCTAGAAAATCCCTCATAGGGACTGGAGAGATGGCTTAGCGCTTGAGGCACGTGCCTGTGAAGCATAAAGACCCAGGTTCAATTCCCCAGATAGCCAGATGCACAAAGTGGCACATGTGCCTGGAGTTCATTTGCAGTGACTGGAGGCCCTGGCGCACTCTCTCTCTCTCTGTTTATCTCTCAGCTTGCAAATAAATTTTAAAAAAACATAAAAAATGAAAACAACCAAAAGTGTGTGGGATGCTCTCGTTAGGGCAACCAGACACTGGGGAGAAATAGCCAACTATGGCTCACATGCTGGCCAGCAGCTGCCCATGCATTGACCACTGTACAGAACCTGAAGACGCCATAGTGGGAGACTGACAGTGAACTGGGTGTGTGGCGCTGCTGGGCATCTTGCCCATGCCCGATTCCCTCATGTCTCCCGAGGGGCATCCTGGGACCCTCTGTGTGTCATAGACTTCTCCAGACCTGCCCTTGGCAGTGCGTCCCATACATGTGTATATGTGGCCATCGTTCCTTTGCTCAGCAGTGTGTTGGTGGCCCTTCTAAGTCTTGTGTAGTATTTCAGAGTTGCTCAGCCCACAGCTCCAGCCTTGGCAGTTTTAATTAATTTTGGGGCCTCGGGAGCTGAGGATTGCCCCTCAATTCATGGCTAAATCTGAATTGTTTTTCTGCAACACTTATTTTCTCCCATTTATGCCAATTCTCCTTTCTAGGTGTCCACTAAGGATTCTAGAAAGACGGATGCTTCTGTTTGTAAAATGTAATGCTGGGGTGGGTGTATTTTAAATTTCACAATTGTGTTGCTAGCTCACAGATCTTGTGCTGGTTCCTATCTTTTTCAGAAATGCAGTGCTGTGATTTTATTAGCCTTCCTTGTCTCTAAGAAAATTTACCTTACAGCTTTCGTTGTTTACTATGTTGGGGATGGGACTGCAAGAGGCCAGCAGAAAGAGAGGCAGTATAAGGCATGCCAGGGCCTTTTGCCACTGCAAACTCATGCACCACTTTGTGCATCTGACTTTACGTGGGTACTCAGGAATTGAACCCTAGGCCATGAGACTTTCAGGCTTTGCAAGTCAGCACCTTTAACTGCTAAGCTCTCTTTCTCCCGACCTCTTTTTTTTTTTTTAATAGTTATTTATTTATTTGAGAGCGACAGAGCGAGAGAATGGGCACACCAGGGCCTCCAGCCACTGCAAACGAACTCCAGATGCATGCACCCCCTTGTGCATCTGGCTTATGTGGGTCCTGGGGAATCAAGCCTCAAACTGGGGTCCTTAGGCTTCACAGGCAAGCGCTTAACTGCTGAGCCATCTCTCCAGCCCCTGACTTTGTTTTTTTTTTTTTTTTTTTTTTTTTGGTTTTTCGAGGTAGGGTCTCACTCTGGCCCAGGCTGACCTGGAATTAACTATGTAGTCTCAGGGTGGCCTTGAACTCACGGCGATCCTCCTACCTCTGCCTCCCGAGTGCTGGGATCAAAGGCGTGCGTCACCACGCCCGGCCCTGACCTCTTTTTAAATTGTCCTATCTCTTCCTGAACTTTAACTCTTCAAATTAAAATAAAGTTGTGTGGCAGACATGTACCTTGGTGGTACAAGTTTCTGGATGAGTAAGTGAACTCTAAACCCACGTGCTGGAAAAGAGCAATGGCTGTCAGGTTCTAAAAGCCACTACAGGGAGATAGCTTAGCGGCTAAAGGTGCTTGCTTACAAAGCCCGCCAACAGGGTTCAAGTCCTCAGCACCCACATAAAGCCAGATACAAAGTGGTGCGCACACACACACACACACACACATACCTCCATACATACACGTAAAAGTTTAAGAAACACTCCAGCTGACGTTTTATTGAATTGCATTGAATATGTTGAATAATTTGGAGAGAATTGACACCTCTTACTAACCTTATAACCCTCTTAAGGATATTTATTTCTGCTTTGGCTATCTCCGTTTATAATTTATTTGCATATTTGTGGTTTTTTTCTTTTCTCTTTTCTTTGCTTTTCTTCTTTTAAGAGAGAGGGAGAAGCAGATAGAGAATGGGCACGTTTAGGGCCTCCAGCCCCTGCCAATGAACTCCAGATACATGTGCCACCTTGCACATCTGGCTTACGTGGTCCTGGGAAATGGAATCTTGGTCCTTTGGCTTTGCAGGCAAGCACCTTAACCACTAAGCCATCTCTCCAGTCCTGTATTTTTTTGTTTGTTTGTTTTGTTTTTTGGATGTAGGATCTCACGTAGCCCAGCTGCCACAAACTCAATTCGTAGCCTAGGCCAGCCTTTTAACAACATCTTAAAAGCGGTCTTTTGTTCCCTGGAACATGGCTGAGTGGGGATTCTTGGGGGGTTCCTCAGGGACGACCTGCCTCAGTTGCCCTTCCTGACCATGTGCATCAAGGAGAGCCTGCGCCTGCATCCCCCGGTCATCGTCATCTCCCGCCGCTGCACCCAGGACGTTGGGCTCCCGGATGGCCGGGTCATCCCCAAAGGTGCCTACAGCAACCACGGGAGATAGACGCCGGGTAAAGGGGTGCTCTCAAGGGGTAGGTTGGCCCTCGCCCTGACTGCACCTCCTTCCACCCATCAGGGAACGTCTGCGTCATCAGCATCTTCGGAATACATCACAACCCGTCCGTCTGGCCGGACCCTGAGGTGCCGCCCCGCCCCCTGCACCGCCGGTTCCCGGGGAGGGCCGCAGACCCGGCCGCTCTGCAGCCTCCCCGGGCGGGCTGAGCTCGGTTCTTGCGCACCCGCAGGTCTACGACCCCTTCCGCTTCGAGCCCGAGAACATGCAGGACAGGTCGCCGCTGGCTTTCATCCCTTTCTCGGCCGGGCCCAGGTGAGGCCGGGGCTGGTGCCGTGGGGCTGCAGGGAAGGAGGGAGGCAGGGAGGCCGGGCTGCAGGGATGGGGGACGGAGGGAGGCCGGGCTGCAGGGATGGGGGACGGAGGGAGGCCGGGCTGCAGGGATGGGGGGCAGGGGCTGCAGGGGATGGATGGAGGGAGGCAGGGAGGCCGGGCTGCAGGGATGGAGGGATGGAGGGAGGCAGGGAGGCCGGGCTGCAGGGATGGGGGGAGGCAGGGAGGCCGGGCTGCAGGGATGGAGGGAGGCAGGGCTGCAGGGGATGGATGGAGGGAGGCAGGGAGGCCGGGCTGCAGGGATGGATGGATGGAGGGAGGCAGGGAGGCCGGGCTGCAGGGATGGGGGACGGGGAGGCCGGGCTGCAGGGATGGGGGAGGCAGGAGGCCGGGCTGCAGGGATGGATGGGCAGGGCTGCAGGGGATGGATGGAGGGAGGCCGGGCTGCAGGGATGGGGGGAGGCAGGGAGGCCGGGCTGCAGGGATGGGGGGACGGAGGGAGGCCGGGCTGCAGGGATGGGGGGCAGGGAGGCCGGGCTGCAGGGAGGCCGGGCTGGCAGGGATGGGGCTGCAGGGAGGGAGGCCGGGCCTGCAGGGATGGGGGGAGGGAGGGGAGGCCGGGCTGCAGGGATGGGGGATGGAGGGAGGCCGGGCTGCAGGGATGGGGATGGAGGGAGGCCGGGCTGCAGGGATGGGGGGGAGGGAGGCCGGGCTGCATGGGGGGACGGAGGGAGGCCGGGCTGCAGGGATGGGGGGATGGGGATGCAGGGCAGGGATGGGGACGGAGGGGCTGGCTGCAGGGATGGGGGGATAGGAGGGGAGGAGGAAGGCGGGCTGCAGGGATGGGGGGGCCGGGGAGGCCGGGCTGCAGGGATGGGGGGAGGCCGGGCTGCAGGGATGGGGAGGCAGGGAGGCCGGCCTGCAGGGATGGGGGGGGATGGAGGGAGGCCAGGCTGCAGGGATGGGGGGATGGAGGGAGGCCGGGCTGCAGGGATGGGGGAGGGGAGGGCTGGCCGGGGATGGGGAAGGCTGGGGAGGCCGGGCTGCAGGGATGGATGGACGGAGGGAGGCCGGGCTGCAGGGATGGGGGAGGCAGGGAGGCCGGGCTGCAGGGCTGGAGGGAGGCCGGGCTGCAGGGATGGGGGGCTGGAGGGAGGCCGGGCTGCAGGGATGGGGGACGGGGAGCCGGGCTGCAGGGATGGGGGGACTGAGGAGGCCGGGCTGCAGAGATGGGGCCGGGCTGCAGGGATGGGGGGACGGAGGTCTGGCTGCAGGGATGGGGGGGGGGGAGGCCGGGCTGCATGGAGGGAGGCCGGGCTGCAGGGATGGGGAGGCAGGGAGGCCGGGCTGGGCTGGAGGGAGGCCGGGCTGCATGGATGCAGGGCTCCTTCCCGCAGCTCTGCACCACGGCCATGCACGCCCCGCATCCCCGCCCAGCGCCCCTTCCTCCCTCCCTCCCTTCCACCCGCAGGAACTGCATCGGGCAGACGTTCGCCATGAGCGAGATGAAGGTGGCGCTGGCGCTGACTCTGCTTCGCTTCCGCCTCCTGCCCGACCGCACCGAGCCGCGCCGGCTGCCCGAGCTCATCCTGCGCGCCGAGGGCGGACTGCGGCTGCGCGTGGAGCCGCTGGGCGCGCCTGCGCGCTGAGCCTGCCAGGGCGCCCCGCCGCCGCCGCCCCCGCCCCGTCTGCGCATGCCCCACCGGCTGCCGCCGCCCAGAGCCAGCAGGGGGCGCTGCCGAGGTCCGGCGGGCTACGCGTGCGCGCTGAGCGTGCCGGCCTCCTACCCCCCCCCCGCCCCAGCCACAGCCTCGTCTGCGCATGCTCCGCCGGGTGCCCAGGCAGCAGGGGGCGTGGCCTGGGTCCGGATCCGCTGCAGCTGCACCTGCAGGACCGAGATGCAGGACAGAGATGCAGGGCCGGTTGAAGGCTCTGTGTCACCAAGGGCAGACCCTCTCTGCTCTTTTTTTTTTTGGTTTTTCGAGGCAGGGTTTCACTCTGGTCCAGGCTGACCTGGAATTCACTATCTAGTCTCAGGCTGGCCTGGAACTCACGGCGATCCTCCTGCCTCTGCCTCCCGAGTGCTGGGATTAAAGGCATGAGCCACCACGCCCGGCTCCTCTGCTCTTTTGAGACAGGATTTTGCTGTGTAGCCCTGGCCGGTCTGGAACTGGCTATGTAAACCATACCAGCTTCAGACTTGGGGCAATCCTCCTGCCTCAGCCTCTCTAAGGTGGGGATTCCGGGCACGAGCTACTACAATAAACTCTGTCTTTCAATCTGTGGAACTTGGTGGAAGATGATTTCTCAAGAGCGGGGAGTCCTCGGGCTGGAGAGATGGCTTAGCGGTTAAGCGCTTGCCTGTGAAGTCTAAGGACCCGGGTTCGAGCCTCAATTCCCCAGGACCCACGTAAGCCAGATGCACATGGTCGCTCATGTATCTGGAGATCATTTGCAGTGGCTGGAGGCCCTGGAGCGCCCATTCTCTCCCTCTCTCTCTAATAAGTAATAATAATAATAACTTTTAAGAAAAAGAGCTAGAGAGTCCTTGAGCCCTTAGGGTTATGTTAAATGTCGTTCGAGGCTTTTGAAACTCAAGGCCACCAGAGTCTACATCTAAAACAAAAATACAGTTGCTGGCTCTTTCATTTTACTTCTGCCTTCAGTGATGTCATTCGTCGAGGTCCCTGCTTATTCCATCTACGCATTTCCTTTCTCTTTTTACTTCCGGGTTTTGATTTTTTCCCCCACCCATCATGACACCATTGAAACAGAGTTTAAGCTAGGCATGGAGACGCAGCCCTGTCATCCCAGTACGTGGTAGGCTGTGGCAGGTGGATCTTGAGTTTGAGGCTTGCAAACTATGCTGTGAGATCTTGTGTCAAAAAAAATAAAAATAAAAAACAAAAAAATTTGCTCGTTTTCCTGTTTTAAGAAACGGATTCAAAAGCCAGGTGTGGTGGCGCACGCTTTTAATCCCAGCACTCGAGAGGCAGAGGTAGGAGGATTGCTGTGAGTTCAAGGCCACCCTGAGACTACAGAGTGAATTCCAGGTCAGCCTGGGCTAGAGTGAAACCCTACTTGGAAAAACCAAAAATAAAAAATGGATTAAGGGCTGGAGACATGGCTTAGTGGTTAAGGCACTTGCCTGCAAAGCCAAAAGACCCAGGTTCAATTCCTTTTTTTGTTGTCATTCAAATAGTGTCTATATATTTTTTTTTCAGTGTTAGGATTGGAACTCAGAGCCTTGCACATGTTAGGCAAGTTCTTCACCAGGGTGCTGTGTGCCCAGTTGTCTAATTTATATCTTCCTCTGTCTTTTATTCACTTAAGGAGTTTGAAAAGCAGCATTCAGGTTTGAGAGTTGTAAGGGAACTTCAATCCAATACCTTATCTTACCATGAATTGAAACTCCAAGTCTCCAGCAATTTTTAAAAATTCTTTATTCATATTTATTTATTTGAGGGGGGGAAGAGGCAGACAGAAACAGAATGGGCGCACCAGGGCTTCCAGCCACTGCAAACAAACTCCAGATGCATGCATCCCCTTGTGCATCTGGCTTACATGGGTCCTGGAGAATCGAACCTAGGTCCTTAGGCTCTGCAGGTAAGTGCCTTTGCCGCTAAGCCATCACTCCAGCCCCCTCCGGTGCAACGTTAAACAGACATCACCCACTGATGACTGCATGCTTGCATATGTTTTAGGTGATAATCACCTTTGATTTTATTGGTTGCAGACCTCGGCAACCCACGTCAAAATCTGCAGGCAGCATTTCAGTAACCAAAGATCTTGGACGCTGAGCAAAATAGAGGAGACTGGGGACGTCTGGGCTTCATGCCCCTGGGAATGTCGTGAGCATGTTCCTTGTCTGGGGCAGAATAGCAGGACACCTAAGAGAGCAACGCGGGACGAACAAAACAGAACAGTAACAACAGACCCACGCTCCACAAGAGCAAATGATTACACTTCTAGAAAGTCACTTTCCTTGTTTGTCTATAGTTCCCTCCCTCAAATGCTTTTCTTATTCCAATAGAGTCATAAAAGAGCAAACAAAACGGGAAGTAAATTTCTATAATTTCAACATGTCAAATGACCACTTTTAATATTCTCTCACACATACCCCCACTTTAAAAATTTTTTAATTATTATTTTTATTATTTATTTTTGGAGAGAGACAGACAGAGAGGGAGAGGGAGACAGACAGAGATGGACGCGCCAGCAGTCTCAGCTGCTGTGAACGAAATCCAGATGCGTGCGCCCCCTTGTGGGCAAGTGAGGCATTGCGCCCTTGCGTCACTTTGCATCTGGCTAAGCGTGGGACCTGGAGATTGGAACCGCTGGAGATTGGAACCAGCGTTCTTAGGCTTAGCAGGCGGGCGCCTTAACCGCTGAGCCATCTCTCCAGCTCACCCCCACTTTAAAAAAAATATTTTTATTTATTTATTTGAGAAAGAGATACAGAAAAATAGGCAGGGAGAGAGAAAGAGAGAATGGGCACGCCAGGGCCTGCAGCCACTGCAGATGAACTCCAGATGCATGCGCCTCCTTGTGCATCTGGCTTACGTGGGTCTTGGGGAATCGAGCCTCGAACGGGGGTTCTTAGGCTTCACAGGCAGGCACTTAACCACTGAGGCATCTTTCCAGCCCTCTACTTTTATTTATAGCCTTTTCATGTGAATGTTCTTATTTGCCTCTAAAACTTTTATAATACATGTCCCCAGTACCCATGTAAGCCAGATTCACAAGGTGGCACATGTGTCCGGAGCTCATTTGCAGTGGCTGTAGGCCCTGGCACACCCATTCTCTCCATCCCCCCTTTTTCTACCTATTTCTCTATCTCAAATAAGTAAATAAATACATAATAAATAAATAAATAAATAAATAAATAGAAATAAACTAGGCAGCCAGGCCTGCTCTGTCACTGGCTGCTGTGACAGCCTGTTGGCCTCCTGCGTGTGGAGGAGGCACCCTCTGCTGGAAGGTTTTGGAACAGCAGGTTCCAAGGAGCAGTCTTCATGCGTTCCAACTGTGTGTGTGTGCGTGTACACAAACACGCGTGCACGACTGTATGGGTGCTGGCTGTAAGTGTAGTGTGGTTGTGTGCACTTGTGCCAATGTCTGTACGCCATCTGTGCATGTGTGGAGGGGATTGTGTGTGGCCTGTGGGCAAGTTTTCCTGTGTTTCTATTACACATTTGTACACCGTACTGGTGACTGAATGTATGTGGGTGACTGGCTGAACTGTCCAGGCTGGCTGTTTCCATGACTGCTGTCGCTGTCGGAGCCCTCTGCCCCTGTCCCTAGGCCTGGCAGCGCATTTCGAGAAGCAGTGCCCTTGGAAGCAGCCAGGAGTTCCGAGGGGGTGGGTACATACTGCTCTGGGCACAATGACTCTGGGGAGTGTGTTCTATGTGTTCTGTCTCAAAGTCCTCACCAGGACTGAGTCCCGATGATCTGTTCTCTGTGTAAACATCATTCATTCATTAGGCTGCCTTTAGCGGCCACCTCTCCTTCTCCATCCCTCTTCCCCACTGTCTTGCTGCTTTCCAGGGATCACCTCCCAGAGAGACACGTGGCAGTTGAGACCCGACCTTAAAGTAACCTTCAAAAGAAGAATTGGGGGCTGGAGAGATGGCTTAGTGCTTAAGGCACTTGCCTGCAAAGCCTAAGGACATAGGTTTGACTCCCCAGAACCCATGCAAGCCAGATACACAAGAGGACGTAAATGTCTGGAGTTTATTTGTAGTGGCTAGAGGCCCTGGTGCATCCATTCTCTCTCTCTCTCTCTCTCTATCTCAAAAATAAATAAAATATTTTACAAAAACAGAATTTGGGGCTGGAGAGATGGCTTAGCAGTTAAGGTGCTTGACTGCAAAGCCTAAGGATCCAGGTGTGATTCCCCAGGACCCACGAAAGCCAGTTGTGCAAGTGTTGCATGTGTCTGGAGTTCAACTGCAGCATCTGTGTGCCCATTCTCTCTCTCTCTCTCTGCCTCTTTCTCTCTCTCAAACAAATAAAAATATTTATAAAAAGAAATTAGAGAGTTCATAAATAAACAACTTAATGCTTTGCCTTAAGGCGTTAGAAAAAGAAAACTAAGCCAAACCAAAAATCAGAAAATGGGCCGGGCGTGGTGGCGCACGCCTTTAATCCCAGCACTTGGGAGGCAGAGGTAGGAGGATCGCTGTGAGTTCGAGGCCACCCTGAGACTATATAGTGAATTCCAGGTCAGCCTGAGCTAAAGTGAGACCCGACCTCGAAAAACCAAAAAAAAAAAAAAAAAATAAATAAATGGAATGAAATAATAAAGACTAGGGGAGAAGTTAAGAAATAGAAGCTAAGAAAAACAATATAATAAAATCAATGAAACAAAGGTTTTTTGAGTAGATTAGGGCTAATGGGTCAGCCTGAGCTAGAGGGAGACCCTACATTTTTGAAAAGATAAATAAGATTGATAAACCCTTAGCAAAACTGAAAGAAGAGACCCAAATTAATAAAAATTAGAGCTGGGCGTGGTGGCGCACGCCTTTAATCCCAGCACTCGGGAGGCAGAGGTAGGAGGATTGCCATGAGTTCAAGGCCACCCTGAGACTACATAGTTAATTCCAGGTCAGCCTCAACCAGAGTGAGACCCTACCTTGCAAAACCAAAAAAAAAAAAAAAAAAAGGAAGAAAAGAAATCTCCTGGGGCTGGAGAGAAGGACCCAGGTCCAAGACACACATAAGCCAGATGCACAAGGCGGTGCACGTGTCTGGAGTTCGTTTGCAGTGGCTGCAGGTTCTGGTGTGCCCATTCTCCTTCCCTTCCTCTCTCTTTCCCTCTCTCTCTCCCTCTCTCATAAATAAATAAATATTTTTAAAAATATTTTTTATTATTTATTTATTTGACAGAGAAAGAGGGAGAGAGAGAGAGAGAATGGGCACACCATGGCCTCCAGCTACTGCAAATGAACTCCAGACACGTGCACCCCTTGTGCATCTGGCTAACTGGGATCTTGGGGAATTGAACCTGGGTCCTTTGGCTTTGCCAGCAAATGCCTTAACTGCTAAGCCATCCCTCCAGCCCTTTTTTAAAAAAAAATTTTTTTAAAGAGAGAGAGAGAGTTTGGGCAGAAGCACCCTGCATGGGTGCTGTTGTGATAAATCCCAGCGCCCATAAGGGTCACCCTCCAGGGTGAGCTGTTGGTCAGGGCTGCCCATGAGGCCCCAAACAATGCAAGTCATTGTCCTTTGGCTACCCACAAAAGGAAATCGTAAGACCCTATTGCTGAAAAAGGAACCACGTGCTACAGTTGCAGAGCATTGAGAGAGCATGCTGGAACTGAGAAGGAAGCCAGCTCCCCGCCTGCTAGCTCTCGTACCCCTGGAACGTGCTTTGTCGGCTGCCAGGGGATAAATGTCATCACACAACAGTGTGAGCAAGCATTGGATCCTGCAAGCTACAAAATCAACCAGCGGCACAGGATGTACCCACTGGAGCAAGAGTGGCACATAGACTATGGGGGCAATCAACGACTCACTGACTGCATAAGAGGCCCACTTGGTGGGAGGGAGTTCATGCCTGGTACTGGGATCCAAGCCAAGAAGCCCATGGATAGGAAGGTTCCACTGTTCTGGGCTTCAAGGAAGAGTGTACACCCATCAGATGTTCTAATGGTCTATGTTTATTCCCTCTCAGTCTTGGCTAGGGAATCTGCTTTTTACAGATGACAATAACTCCCGGGGAGTCCCAAAGCCCATCAGGATGACTAGAAAAGAAATCTAACAGCCCAGCACAAGACACATCATGTCTATCATACTTTCCAGGGCCCAGGAACCATTACAGAAGTTGCTGCCCTCACTGCTAGTCTGAGAACCTTCCTCCATGAAGATGGCAGTGGACGCTCAAAAGACGCAAAACTCACCAAAGCAGAGGTTGCTGAAAGCTCAACGCTAAAGGAGACTTTGGGCGAGCCCTCCAAGGCTCTGGGGTCACTGCAGAACGGGGTATGGAAAGAGCCACAGGGTGGGAAGGTTACAGTGAGGCATTGTCTAACCCCCAGGAGACTGGTGCATTCATGACCCCACAGTGATCATCTATAACCCCACTGTGGAGGGCTTTCAGTGAAATGGGGGTGGGGGAGAGGAGACATAAGAGTATAATCCAGGCTGGAGAGATGGCTTAGCGGTTAAGGCGCCTGCCTGCCAAGCCTAAGAACACCCATTGAATCTCCAGGTCCCATGTTTAGCCAGACGCAAAAGTGACACAAGCATGTAATGTCACACATGCCCACAAGGGGGCGCATGCGTCTGGAGTTCATTCACAGTGGCTGAAAGGCTGCTAGCACACCCATTCTCTGCCTCTTCCTCTCTGTCTCTCTCTGTCTCTCTCAAATAATAATAATAATAAAAAGTATAATCTGGGCTGGAGAGATGGCTTAGCAGTTAAGGCATTTGCCTGCTAAGCCAAAGGACCTTGGTTCAATTCCCCAGGACCCACGTAAGCCAGATGCACAAGGGGGCTCATGTGTCCAGAGTTTGTTTGCAGTGGCTCGAGGCCCTGATGCACCCATTCTCTCTCTCTCTCTTTTCTCTCTCAGTCTTCTTCTCTCTCTCAAATAAATAAAAATAAATAAATTATTATTTTTTGGTTTTTCGAGATAGGGTCTTACTCTCATAAATAAAATATTTTAAAAAGAGTATAATCCAATGGGAATATGACCAATTTACAATAAGTTCATATATCAAAGTTCTTAAGAAAAATTTTAAGAAGTTACAATCCTTAGGGTAGCAATAAGACAACCAAAATAGCATGAAAAGACAACCTACAGGACATGAGAAGACACCTGAGCTTCACCCACCTCACCTGTATCTAGGAAATTAAAGTTTTTTTTTTTTTTTTTTTAGAGAGAGAGAGAAAATGGGCGCTCCAGCAGCCTCTTAGCCACTGTGAACGAACTCCAGGCACGTGCGCCCCCTTGTGGGCAAGTGCGGCATTGCGCCCTTGCCTCACTTTGCATCTGGCTAAATGTGGGACCTGGAGGTTGGAACTGGTGTTCTTAGGCTTAGCAGGCAGGCCCAAGATTTTTTTATTATTTTATTTATTTTTGGAGAGAGACACAGAGAGACACAGAGAGAGACAGAGAGAGAGACAGATAGAGATGGGTGTGCCAGCAGTCTCTCAGCTGCTGTGAACGAAATCCAGATGTGTGCGCCCCCTTGTGGTCAAGTGCGGCATTGCACCCTTGTGTCACTTTGCATCTGGCTAAAGTGGGACCTGGAGATTGGAACCGCTGGAGATTGGAACCGGCGTTCTTAGGCTTAGGAGGCAGGCGCCTTAACCGCTAAGCCATCTCTCCAGCCCGATTTTTTTTTTTTAATTTGAGAGAGACAAAGACAGAGAGGAAGAGGCAGAGAGAGAGAGAGAATGGGTGCGCCAGGGCCACTCAGCAGCTGTGAACTAACTCCAGACGCGTGTACCCCCTTGTGGGCAAGTGTGACATTGCGCCCTTGTGTCACTTTTTGCATCGGGCTAAATGTGGGACCTGGATGGGTGTTCTTTTTTTTTTAATTTTTTTTTTTTTTTTTTATTTCTATTTATTTATTTGAGAGTGACAGAGAGAGAGAGAGAGAGGGCGCACCAGGGCCTCCAGCCTCTGCAAACGAACTCCAGATGCATGCGCCACTTTGTGCATCTGGCTTACGTGGGTACTGGGGAACTGAGCCTCGAACTGGGGTCTTTAGGCTTCAAAGGCAAGCGCTTAACCGCTAAGCCATCTCTCCAGCCCCTGGATGGGTATTCTTAGACTTGGCAGGCAGGTGCCTTAACCGCTAAGCCTTCTCTCCAGCCCATTAATGCTTTTTTAATGTCAACTCAATTAAAACATATAAAGCATCTCAATAACCATTTCTCTAAGAAGACGTAGAAATGGCACATGGTAAGTGCCCACCATCTTTAGTATTCATTAGTGAACGGCACGTCAAACCATAATAAGGTATTCACTGGGATGGCTAAAATCAAAAAGAGCCATTAACTGAACCTTAGAATGAATTAGAAAAAAGTATGGATACCTAGGACTTTGTAAACTAGTTAAAATATAACAAAAAAAAAATAAAATAGAGTGTGAAGCCGGGCGTGGTGGCACATGCCTTTAATCCCAGCACTTGGGAGGCAGAGGTAAGAGGATTGCTGTGAGTTCAAGACCACCCTGAGACTCCATAGAGAATTCCAGGTCAGCCTGAGCTAGAGTGAGACCTTACCTCGGGAAAAAAAGGGGGGGCACTGTAGAAGATGGCTTAGCAGTTAAGGCATTTGCCTGCAAAGCCAAAGGACCCCGGTTCAATTCTCCAGGACCCACATAAGCCAGATGCAGAAGGTGGCACATGTGTCTGGAGTTTGTTTGCAGTGGCTGGAGGCCCTGGCGTGCCCATTCTCTCTCTCTCTCTCTACCTCTTTCTCTCTCTCTCAAATAAACAAACAAATAAATAAATAAATAAATATTTATTTATTTTTATGTTATTATTATTATTATTTTTGGTTTTTCGAGGTAGGGTTTCACTCTGGTCCAGGCTGACCTGGAATTAATAATGTAGTCTCAGGGTGGCCTTGAACTCTCGGCGATCCTCCTACCTCTGCCTCCCGAGTGCTGGGATTAAAGACGTGTGCCACCACTCCCGGCTTCAATATATATATTTTTTAAAAAGAAAAGAAAGAAAGAAAGAAGGAAGGAAGGAAAGAAAGAAAGAAAGAGAAGCAGAGTTTGAATGAAGTTAGCGTACATGGGTATGTAAAGCTGTTCCCAGAAGCCATAGGTTATTAAACAAAAGCCCCAGTGGCAGATGGGAGATACGTCCCTGTGAGTGGTTGATCAGGAAGGCGACAGAGATCCCTTAATCAATCAAAACTATTGCCACTGAGCTCGGCTGCACAGTGAAGTTAGATGGTAAGTCCCTATTGCTGAAGACACCCCCTGCCCGCTTCACTTGCAGGACATAAACCAACCAAGCTGGGACTTGAGCTAGAAGCTTCCTCCTGTCTTCCCTGACGAGTAGCTGTCTTAATGCCAGAAGATGCTGTGCAGGCTACTGCGGGGGGTCGGGTGGGGGGGGCGAGGTCATGAGCAACATTGTCCAGTTTATGCGCTAAACACTTGATACACCAAATAAGATGTGCAAGAGTGGCATGACTGTTTGGGGGGCAACCAGTTATGTTCTGATTGGATGGTAGGTCTGCCCCGTGGGAAGAAATGCGTGGCTGGTCCTATAAATCTGGTCAAAACCCCAAGGCTAACGGAGGTAATAGACCGTAGGGTGAGAATCTACGACTCTTGTTTCTCTAAATGGACACGACGCCATTCTGTCGTCTAAATATTTATTTGTTTATTATTTTTTTATTTTTTTGGTTTTGCGAGGTAGGGTCTCACTCTGGTCCAGGCTGACCTGGAATTCACTATGTAGTCTCAGGGTGGCCTCGAACTCACAGCGATCCTCCTACCTCTGCCTCCCGAGTGCTGGGATTAAAAGCGTGCACCACCACCCCCGGCAATATTTATATTAATAGCCATAGATGGGTGTTTTCAGAGTTGGGTGAAAGACAAAGCTTCTTTTATTTTTTTTTTTCAGTGGGTGGCCGTTAAACATGGTGGTGGAGGGGCTCGCAAGAATCCATCCCTCCATGAAGAAATACTGGCAGTTAATAGTTGCAAATAACTAAAAAAAAAAAAATGCTTGGAGGGGGGAGCTGGAGAGATGGCTCAGCGGTTAAGGCATTTGCTTGCAAAGCCAAAAGACCTCGGTTCGATTCCCCAGGACCCACATAAGCCAGCTGCACAAGGTGGCGCATGCATCTGGAGTTCGTTTGCAGTGGCTGGAGGTCTTGGTGCATCCATTCTCTCCCTCTTTCTCTCTCGCTCTCTTAAATAAATAAATAAATATTTTTTAAAGGAAATATTGGCAGTTAATAGCTGCAAATAACTGAAAATAAATCTTTGGGGAGCTGGAGAGATGGCTTGAATCCCCATGTCCCACGTAAGCCAGATGCACGTGGTGGTGCATGTGTCTGGAGTTCCTTTGCGGTGGCTAGAGGCCCTGGCGCACCTATTCTCACTCTCTCTCTCTCCCCCTCTCTGTCTCGAATAAATAAAAATAAATCTTTAAAAGCAATCAAAAGAAAGAAAACTTGAACCCTATACCGTCACTGGTAGAAGTATACAGTACAGACACCTTGGGAAATGGTAAATAAATAAACCATGTGTGGTGGTTTGATTCAGGTGTCCCCCATAAACTTAGGTGTTCTGAATGCTAGGTTCCCAGCTGATGGCGACTTGGGAATTAACACCTCCTGGAGGCAGTGTTATTGTTGGGGGCGGTATTATAGCCACTGTCCCTTGTCAGTGTTTGGCACACTCTCCTGTTCTTGTTGTCCATCTGATGTTGGCCAGGGGGTGATGTCCACCCTCTGCTCATGCCATCATTTTCCCCTGCCATCACGGAGCTTCCCCTCGAGTCTGGAAGCCAAAATAAACCTTCTTCTCACAAGCGGCTCTTGGTGGGGTGATTTCTGCCAGCAATGCGACCCTGACTGCGACACCATGGAGATACCAGTCAATAGTAAACATCAAATAAAATATACTACATCTATACAACACATTATGATCGGGCAGTTAAAGGGAGTGAAGGACGGGTACTTGCTACCCGTGGGAAAACCTAGAAAAAAATTATTACTCAGGGGCTGGAGAGATGGCTTAGGGGTTAAGGAACCTGCCTCCTAAGCCTAAGAACACTGGTTCCAATCTCCAGCGGTTCCAATCTCCAGGTCCCACGTTTAGCCAGATGCAAAGTGATGCAAGGGCGCAATGCCGCACTTGACCACAAGGGGGCGCACACATCTGGATTTCGTTCTCAGCACCTGAGACACTGCTGGCACGCCCATCTCTGTCTCCCTCTCCCTCTCTCTCTGTCTCTCTCTCTCTGTCTCTCTCTGTGTGTCCCTCTCCAAAAAAATAATAAAAAATAAAGAATAAAGTTTTTTTTTTTAAATTATTACTCAGAGGAAGAACCTGTTTGAAAAGACTTTGCTTCCATTTAGGGCCCCACTTATACAGCGTGCTCAGGAAAGCAAGTCCTTAGAAACAGAAAGCAGATTCTAGGCTTCCCACAACTGCAGGACAGGGAATTAGAAGAAATGGAAAATCTGCCGACAGTCTTTTTTTTGTTTTAATTTTATATATCTTTATTTGCAAGCAGAGAGGAAGATAGAAGAGAGACAGACAGAGAGAACGGGCACTCCAGGGCCTCCAGCTGCTGCAAATGAACTCCAGATGCACACTCCACTTTGTGCATCTGGTTGTACATGGGTCCTGGGGAATCGAACTCAAATTATTAGGCTCTGCAGGCAAGCACCTTAACCACTGAACCATGTCTCCAGCCCAACAATTTTTTTTTCTTTCCAAAGTAGGATCTTATTCTAGCCCAGGCTGTCTTTAGCCTCTGGAGTGCTGGGAATAAAGACCTGTGCCACCATGCCTGGCTTGATTTTCTTTTCTTTTCTTTATTTCATTTTTTGTTTTTTCAAGGTAGGGTATTGCTTTAGCCCAGGCTGATCAGGAATTCACTATGTAGTCTCAGGGTGGCCTCAAACTGATGGCCATCCTTCTGCCTCTGCCTCCTGAGTGCTGGGATTAAAGGTGTGCGCCACCACACCCGACTTGACTTTCCTTTTCTGAGTGATGAAATTTTTCTTTCCTTTTGTGATGGTTGCCTAATTGCCAACATACTAAAACCACTGAAATGTATGCTTTGCTGGGTAACTTGTGTGGTATATGAACTCTATGCCAGCAAATATCTTAAATCTCAGAAAAAAAAAGTAAAATGAAGATAACTACACGTAAGTCAAAGGATAAAGAAGAAAGAAGTTTAGGGCTGGGGAAATGACTTAGCAGTTAAGGTGTTTGCCTGTGAAGCCTAAGGACCCCAGTTCAATTCCCCAGGACTCACGTAAGCCAGATGCACAAGGGGGCGCATGTGCCTGGAGTTCATTTGCAGTGGCTGGAGGCCCTGGCATGCCCATTCTCTCTTTCTCTCTGTCTCTTCCACTCTCTCAAATAAATAAATAAATAAATAAATAAATAAACAAATAAATAAAATATTTTTTAAAAAAGTAGTATGCAAGTATAGAAGTTGTCAATATAAAAAAATTAATAATTAAAAATTAATTTGGGCTGGAATGGCTTAGAGCCTGCCTCTAACCCTAAGAACGCTGGTTCCAATCTCCAGCGGTTCCAATCTCCAGGTCCCACGTTTAGCCAGATGCAAAGTGAGGATCGCAATGCCACACTTGACCACAAGGGGGCCACCCTGAGACTACAGCTGTTAGACTGCTGGCGCCTGGACTCTGTCTTCCCCTCTGTCTCTCTCTGACTCTCTCCAAAAAAAAATAATAAAAATAAATAATTAAAAAAGTAAGTTAAAAAAAAAGAAAGAAAAAAAAAGTTTAAACATTTATTGACTGCCTGTTATGTGAGTGGTGTTGTCATACGCTTAAATCTTTAGACTAACCTTACAAGTCACGCATTATTATTATTATTTTTTTTTCCCAGGGTAGGGTCTGCTCTGGCCCAGGCTGACCTGGAATTCACTATGTCGTCTCAGGGTGGCCTCGAACTCACAGCGCATCTTCCTACCTCTGCCTCCCGAGTACTGGGATTAAAGGCGTGGTGGGACTAAAGGCTCACACGCTATTATTAACTCCATCATGCAACTGAGAGTGTGGCTATGCCTGTGCCATGGTCTACGCACGCTTCTGCGCTGACAGCTCACTCAGCTGTCAGAGGAACAGAATTCCCTGAGCAGTTTCTTCTTCATGGCGTGCTTCAGCTCCTTATTCCTGAGGCTGAAGATGATGGGGCTCAGGAACGGCGTGAGGACAGTGTAGGTGGTGGCCATGAGGGTGTCACCTTCCTGGAAATGAGGGCCCTTGGGCTTGAGGTAGATGACAGAGGCAAAGCCGTAGTGCACGATGACCACAGTCAGGTGGGATGCACACGTGGAGAAGGCTTTGCGGCGGCCCTCGGCTGATGGTATCTTCAAGACAGTAGCTACGATGAAGGCGTAAGAGAGGAGGATGAGGAGGAAGCAGCCTAGCAGGGCTGTAATGCACACCAGGCCCACACCCAGAGCCACAGCAGGCACGTGCCTCCCACACACCAACTTCAACAGAGGGGGCACGTGACATAAGAAATGCTGGATCTGGTTGGATCCGCAGAAATCCAGGCAGAAGATAGAGGTTGTTACCACCAGCCCAACTGCTGAGCCACCAGCCCAGGACCAGGCCACCAGGAAGACACAGCCACGGGGGCTCATGAGCACATTATAGCGCAGCGGATGACAGATGGCCACATAGCGGTCATAGCCCATGACGGTGAGCAACAGAGAGTGCGTGAAGCCAAAGGTGAAGGAGAAGAACATCTGGCTGGCACAGGCCAGGAAGGCGATGGAGCGGTGGGTGGAGAGCAGGTCAGCCAGCATGCGGGGGATGATGGCCAAAGTGTAGAGGATCTCGGAGATGGACAGGGCACACAGGAAGAGGTACATGGGTGTGTGGAGGCTGCGCTCCTTCCAGATGGTACCCATAATGAGCAGGTTGCCCAGCAGCGTGAACAGGTACATCCACAGGAAGAGCACGAAGAAAACAGGCAGGAGCTGCTGCGGGAAGGTGGAGAAGCCCACGAGGATGAACTCAGACACGGACGTGTGGTTGGGCCCCACCATGGCGGTCACACCTGGGGGAGGAGAGCGGGAAGGAGACCCCGTGAGTGATCAGGAACGCCCGGCTCTAGTGAATCCTGCCTATGGAGACTTCCAGAAGAAAGCTATTGACCTGTCCAAACTATCACTCGTCCACCAGTAAACAGTGCTGTCAATCAGGTGTGTCTGGGGTATAGTGGGACACACGGGTCATCCCAGCCCTTGGAGGTCCAGGAAGGAGGAGGATGACAGTTTAAGGCCAGGTTGGGCCACATAGTGAGACTTTGTCTTAGTAAACAACAATACATTAAGCTCAGCACTCGGGAGGCAGAGGCAGGAGGATTGCCGTGAGTTCGAGGCCACCCTGAGACTACAGAGTGAATTCCAGGTCAGCCTGAGCTAGAGCGAGACCCTACCTGGAAAAACCAAAAAAGTAAAATAAAACTCAAAAAACCAAACAATAAGAAACCAAACAACCCAATTAAAAATGGGCTAGGCAAATAAATATATTTATTTTAAAAAAACACAAAAAAGCCGGGCGTGGTGGCACACACCTTTAATCCCAGCACTCAGGAGGCAGAGGTAGGAGGATCGCCATGAGTTCGAGGCCACCCTGAGACTACAGAGTGAATTCCAGGTCAGCCTGGGCTAGAGTGAGACCCTACCTCAAAAATAAATAAATCAAAGAGAAAGATGATGTCATCAAATTAGGAGAGAGACTAATGGAGAAAGGGAGGGGATATGATGGAGACTGGAGTTCTAAAGTGGAATGGGGGAGGGGAGGGAAATATCAGGTGGGGTTTTTTTTGGTATGTAAGATTAAAAATCAATAAAAATTTAAAAAAAAAAATAAATCAATAACCAATATAATAAATAATAATGTGTTGAGGCTTAAGTGATACCATACAGCTTCTCTGCTCAGTATAAGTCCTGGAACATAGTAAGAATTTAATAAGTAATAAATACTACTGGCTATTATTTTATTCTTACTAGTGCTCCCACTCCCTCCCTGCTTTCTGACATTGTTCACGCCAATTTCTCTACCCTTCACTGCACCATGATTGTAAAGTTCAAATCCTGTTAACAATTAAGGGTAAGTTACTTTCTGACTACCACATCACATAGAATCACCTCTTCCCTGTGACATGGAATTCTCAGCATCACCTCCAGGAGCTGAGACTCGGGGCTCTGTTGAACTCTCAGAGTCACCCCCAAGGACTGGAGAGATGGCTTAGCAGTTAAGGCGCTTGCCTGCAAAGCCTAAGGATCCAGGTTTGATTCTCCAGGACCCACGTAAGTCAGAAGCACAAGGTGGCGCATGCATCTGGAGTTTGCTTGCAGTGGCTAGAGGCCCTGATGCATCCATTCTCTCTCTTTCTCTCTCTCTCTCTCTCACTCTCTCTCACTCTCTCACTCTCTGTGTGTCTCAGATAAATAAATAAAAATAAATCTTTGAGCCAGGCATGGTGGGCATGTCTTTAATCCCAGCACAGAGGCAGAGGTACGAGGAACGCCATGAGTTCGAGGCTACCCTGAGACTACATAGTGAATTCCAGGTCAGCCTGGAGTAGACCTTACCTTGAAAAACCAAAATAATAAAAAATAATAATGTTCACCTAGCAGGCACTGTGAGGTGCTTAAATGAGGCCGCGCCTGCTGCATTTTTCTCAGCTCTTGTGCAGTGTCATGTGTATGAATTGCTCGCAAAGATCCACGTTGGAGTTTGGCTCTCTAACACCAGCTGAGCCTTTTCTTTCTGGTTACCTGCTGAAACGCTTCCCTGTTTTTTTATTTGTTGGTTTTGTTTGTCTGGGGGCCAGAGTCTTGCTATGTTGGCTTGGAACTTGACATACAGCTTAGGCTGGCCTCAAAGAGGCCATTAGCCCAACCAGTGCTATTCTTTGAATCTTCTTCTCCTTCACTTCCCGTCTCCATTTCCTTTCACTAACTTCCCATATGATCTAGAAACTGAGGCTTCCAACTGCGATTTCTCTCACCTATTTCCCTGAGTGACAACAGACATGTGGGCCCCAGTTCTCAGTGAGGGCACCCCTCAATCCTTGCACCTTGTGCTAACGGACTGCCTCCTCTCTGCTTGCTGCACCCCTCCCTCTCGTGTCTGTGCTGCAAACAGGCTTTGATGCGAAATGCTAAATTTATTTTAGATAGCAAAATGGATCGTCAGATGAACGGGTGGAAAGGAATGCCATACGAAACCATGCCGCAATGTAGATGGCCCTGGAAAACGTGACACCGAATGAAAAAGAACAGGACACAAAAGGCCATACGATGTGTGGTTCATTTATGTAGAATGCCCAAAATAGATTATTCTACAGGGAAAGAAAGCAGATTAGTAACTGCTAGGGAATGGGGGTAAAGTGCAATGAGGAGTGATTGTTCATGGCTATTCGATTTTCATTTGTTTTTAATTTTTTCTTTATTTATGTATTTGAAAGAGAGAGAGAGAACAGCACGCCAGGCAGGGCCCCTAGCCACTGCAAATGAACTCCAGACACATGCACCCCCTTGTGCAACTGGCTCACGTTGAGGAATCAAGCCTGGATCCTTAGGCTTTGCAGGCAAACACCTTAACCATGAAACCATCTCTCCCCCTTGATTTTCATTTTACAATATTTTAAAAAATTTATTTATTTGAGGGAGAGAATGGGTGCATCAGGGCCTCCAGCCACTGCAAATGAACTCCAGACGCATGCGCCCCCTTGTGCATCTGGCTTACATGGATCCTGGAGAGTCGAACCAGAATCCTTTGGCTTTGCAGGCAAATGCCTTAACCACTAAGCCCTGATTTTCATTTTAAATTCCTGTTGTTTGGTATTTTTCATGGCTTGCTTTTTTTTGAATGTGACATTTTCTTTTGGAGCAGTGAACATGTCCTGGAACTGCATTAGAAGTGGTAGGTACATCAGTAATGTGTAATAAAGGCACTGATTTATACATTTAAAAACGTTTAATGGTTAGTTTTAGATTAAGTGAAAATTTTTTTTTTTTGGGTGTTTTGAGGTAGGGTCTCACTCTAGCCCAGGCTGACCTGGAATTTACTCTATAGTCTCAGGGTGGCCTTGAACTCACGGCAATCCTCTTACCTCTGCCTCCCGAGTGCTGGGATTAAAGGCGTGTGCACCACCACGCCCGGCTTAACTGAACTTTTTACGTAATGGAACACATGCTACCTCCTAATGAAGACGGAAGAGGTTGTTCGTGAAGTATCCAGAACAGGCAAATCTGGATAGACAGAAGGCCGATTCCTTGGTCAACAAGGACTGGGTGACAGGAAAGGGAAATGACTGTTGCTAGAACCTCCCCGGTGATGAAAAGGTGATCCCAGATAGAGGTGATGGATACGTAACACTGTGGCCGAATCTGGAACTTTATGGGGTGAATTACATGCTGTGTGAACTTACCTCAGTTTTTTTTTTTTTTTTTTTTTGGAGGTAGGGTCTCACTCTAGCTCAGGCTGACCTGGAATTCACTATGTAGTCTCAGGGTGGCCTGGAACTCTCGGCAATCCTCCTACCTCTGCCTCCCCAGTGCTGGGACTAAAGGCATGCACCACCATGCCAGGCTATTTTTTAAAAAATATTTTATTTTTCTTTATTCATTTGAAAGAGAGAGAGAATGGGCACACCAGGGCCTCCAGCCGCTGCAGACAAACTCTAGATACATGTGCCCCCTTGTACAGCTGGCATCTATGCCCAGGTTTGTTTGTTTGTTTGTTTGTTTGAAAGCCGGGAGTCCTTTGGGTTTTTCAGGCAAGCACCTGGCTCAGGCTGACTAAGCCATCTCTGCAGCCCAGGTTTGTTTGTTTGTTTGTTTAAAGCAAAATGAGACTCTTAATTTAGTGGCAAACACCTGTACCAGGGAGGAAGTTCCAGCCCTGTGTGCCTGTTTGGCTCACACATTCCATCCCAGCACTTGGGAGGTAGAGGCAGGGAGGCCAGAAGCTGACGGTCATTCTTACCTACATAGAGTTCGAAGCCGGCTTAATGAGCAGTTAAGCGCTTGCCTGTGAAGCCTAAGGACCCCGGTTCGAGGCTTGATTCCCCAGTACCCGCGTCAGTCAGATGCACAAGGGGGTGCATGCATCTGGAGTTCTTTTGTAGTGGCTGGAGGCCCTGGTGCGCCCATTCTCTCTCTGTGTGTGTCTGTTGCTCTCAAATTAATAAATACAAATAAACACACACCAGAGTCTCTTAAAAAAAAAAAAAGGGCTGGAGAGATGGCTTTGCAGTTAAGACACTTGCCTGGGAAGCCTAAGGACCCAGGTTCGATTCCCCAGGACCACATGAGCCAGATGCACAAGATGGCGCATTTGTCTACAGTTCATTCTCCCCTCTTTCTTGTTGTTTCTCTCTCAAATAAATAAATAAAAATATTTGTAACACACACAGAGAGACACACACACCGTCTTGCCTGCCTGTCTCTCTGCTGTGCTAAAGGCCTGGTCACCCTTCCAGCCTGGAGAGCCGGGTGTCCGCCCAGGGTGAAGGGAGAGTGGACTCTGAGCAGCTTCTGTCCTGGGGGAGGGGATGGGTGGGTGTCCAGCCCGGAGGGGGGGTCTCTGCTGGGCATCGTCCTCTGGCCACCTCAGGACCCACCGGCCGCCCTGCTCCACCCTGTACCCTCCTCCTCCTCCTCGAGGGAGGACTCTGCACTCAGCATGCCCACACCCCAGACCTCGCCAGGCACGGAGAGACCCCCGCGCACACACCCGAGGCGCCCCAGGTCCCTCCTCACCCCCGTGCGCGCGCACACCTGCGGTTGTGCACGGGCATGCACACGCACTGCCCAGCTCGGACCCATGCGGAGGGAGGGCCCGACACCCGACCACTGCTAGCCTAGCTTCAGAATTTTGCGGATTGAGGAGGGCCCCCCTACTTGCCACGAACTCATTCGCCTTCCTTCTGGATCCAGCATGCACCCCAACACTGCCGGTACCCAGAATCTTCCCCACCGGAGTGCGCGCCTCCTCCTACAGGCTGGCCGCCAGGGACGCCTCCCCTCACGGAGGGTGCCAAGGCCCAGCAGGGATGGGCGGGGAAAGAAGCTAAGGCCTCGGCTTTATCCCTTTGTCTCCACTGTTCCTTCCCCGCCCCACCTCCCCGCCACACCCCCCCGTCACCCCCCAAAAAATAAAGAAAGAAAGAAATGCCCTGGGAGAGCGAATGGGATGCGCCCCAGGCAGACTTCCTGGACCCAAGAGGCCTCCAGCGCCCAGGCTTCGCTGGGATCTGCACACTGGAGCATCTCTGATTGTCCCAGGATGATCTGTCATCCTGGGACAATGCCGCTAGAGGGTGCTGACCGGAAGGGTTCTACCCTAGCGGGGGGGGGGGACCCCCTCTCCACATCCGCCAGATAGCTTCCCGTTAGGCTTGCCTGGGCTGCACTGTTGAGGATCAAGGAGGGGCAGGCTTGGGCTTGCTTGGATCCCCAAAGTTCAGGGGTGGGGATTTTGGTTGATGCCTCACCACCACCATCACCATCACCACCACCCCGGTGCCGGGAAGCACTGGGGTGAGGCCCCGTGCAGAGGGGCCCGCTGCTCAGGACCCACACTGTCCAGGGCTGGAAGGACAGAAGAACAAAGAAAAAGAAACGGGCCCAGCTGCTGCCCTTCTGGTCACGAGGCTTGGACTCCTGTGAGCAGGGTCCTTCCCCAAGACCCCCAGCCTGGCACAGACGCATCTAACCGGAAAGACAGCTTCCCTCCTTGTGATATTTGTCAGTCTCACAGGACCAACAGTTGCATAGGAAACGACCCTGTGGGCATGCCTGCGAGGGAGTATCCTGTGTTAACTGGGCTGGAGGGATGGCTTAGTGGTTAAGGCATTTGCCTGCAAAGCCAAATTCCCCAGGTGATGCACAAGGTGGCGTATGCGTCTGGAGTTTGTTTGCAGTGGCTGGAGGCCCTGGTGTGCCCATTCTCTCCCTCCCTCCTTCTCTCTCTCTCAACTATAAAAATAAAATATTTTGCCGGGCGTGGTGGCGCACGCCTTTAATCCCAGCACTCGGGAGGCAGAGGTAGGAGGATCGCTGAGAGTTCGAGGCCACCCTGAGACTACATAGTTAATTCCAGGTCAGCCTGGGCCAGAGTGAGACCCTACCTTGAAAAAACCAAAAAAATAAAATAAAATAAATAAATAAAAAAAAAAATAAAATATTTTTAGGGGATAGAGAAATGGCTTACCAGTTAAGGCGTTTGCCTGCGAAGTCCAAGGATCCCGGTTCAATTCTCCAGGACCCACGTAAACCAGATGCACAAGGGGGCACATGCGTCTGAAGTTCGTTTGCAGTGGTTAGAGGCTCTGGCGTGCCCATTCTCTCTCTGTCTGCCTCTCTTCTCTCTCTCTCTGCTTGCAAATAAATAAATAAATAAAATATATTTTTTAAATTGTGTTAATTGAGGTGGGAAGACCCATCCCAACTGTAGGCTGCACCATTCCTGGCTGGGGTCCAGGACTGTATAAAGAGGAGAGAATGAGCTAAGCATCAGCGTGCCTTGCTTTTTGCTTCCTGATGGGGCAAGAATGGCCATCTCTGCTCTGTGCGCATATTTCCTGGTTATAAGTCTGTACCTCCCACTAAAACGTGACGTCCGAAGAGGTCATGTGCTGTATGCACAATACATCAAGGGTCTCTGTACATACTATTTGGTAATTATATACACTGAAGAAAATAATGAACGGAGCCAGGCATGGTGGCACATGCCTTTAATCCCAGCACTCGGGAGGCAGAGGTAGGAGGATCACAATGAGTTCGAGGCCACCCTGAGACTACATAGTGAATTCCAGGTCAGCCTGAGCTAGAGTGAGACCCTACCTCGAAAAACCAAATAATAATAATAATAATAATAATAATAATAATAATAAAATAATAATGAACAAAGCATACAATTCCATGTAACTCCATAGGTCATGCAGATGAGAAAGGGGTAGTGTGTGTGCTGAACTTTTTAAAATTTATATTTTATTTATTTTTATTTCAGAGAGAGAGAAGCAGATAGAAAGAGAATGGGTGTGCCAGGGCCTCTAGCCACTGCAAACAAACTCCAGACACATGCACCACCTTGCGTAGCTGGCTTACCTGGGTCCAGGGGAATCGAACCTGGGTCCTTAGGCTTCGCAGGCATGCGCCTTAACGGCTAAGCTATCTCTCCAGCCCTAGTGCTGAATTTTGAAGGAGGGTATGAGATACTGAGCACACAGCACAAGCAAGGAAGGCCCAGCATGGGGATGGGGGAGGTTAGGAGGTCAGCCTGGGGCCTGAGTGGGAAGGGCTTGGAGACACCATCTCTTGGTCTCTGGCTGTGGGGTTAGGGAGAATGGCGGGTCGGAAGAGGAAGACGGGAAAGAGCTGAAACTAACTTGAGGACCAGCTGGTCCTGCCTCCTGGTAGAGCAGAAGACCCAGAGTTTGGAGGAAAGAACTGGCCTGGGTCCTCAGATAGTCTCTGGCAAGACACTTTCTTGACACAACCTCAGCCAAACCAGGAAAGGAACAGCAATAGGAGAGATAGCCAAGAAGTGGAGCCGGGATTGGACAAAATGGCTTTATTGTTGCTTCCGGGTGCCCAGAGAGACCTAGATGTGACACTGGAGTCATATTGGAGATGTAAAAAAAATTTTTTTTAATTTTTATTTATTTTTGAAGAGACACAGAGAGAGAAAGACAGACAGAGAGGGAGAGGAAGACAGAAAGATATGGGCGCGCCAGCAGCCACTCAGCTGCTGTGAACGAAATCCAGATGCGTGCGCCCCCTTGTGGGCAAGTGCGGCATTGCGCCCTTGTGTCACCTTTTTTTTTTAAATTTAATTTTTAATTTTTTATTATTTTTTTTGGAGAGAGACACACACACACACAGAGGGAGAGGGAGAGGAAGACAGAGATGGGCGCACCAGCACTCTCTCAGCTGCTGTGAACGAACTCCAGATGTGTGCGCCCCCTTGTGGTCAAGTGCACCCTGGCTAAGCGTGGGACCTGGAGATTGGAACTGCTGGAGATTGGAACCAGCATTTTTAGACTTAGCAGGCAGGTGCCTTAACCGCTAAGCCATCTCTCCAGCCCCCTTCTATCACTTTTGCATCTGGCTAAACGTGGAACCTGGAGATTGGAACCGGGTTCTTAGGCTTAGCAGGCAGGCGCCTTAACCACTAAGCCATCTCTCCAGCCCTCTGTTTTGTTTTGTTATTTATTTTTTTTTATTTTTGGAGAGAGACACAGAAAGAGACAGAGAGGGAGAGGGAGACAGATAGAGATGGGCGCGCCAGCAGTGTCTCAGCCGCTGTGAACGAAATCCAGATGCGTGCGCCCCCTTGTGGGCAAGTGCAGCATTGCGCCCTTGTGTCACTTTGCATCTGGCTAAACGTGGGACCTGGAGATTGGAACCAGCGTTCTTAGGCTTAGCAGGCAGGCACCTAAACCCCTAAGCCATCTCTCCAGCCCCATACTGAAGATTTAAACTGGAGTTATACTGGAGATTGTAAGCCCAAAGATGGGAAGTGGAGGGACCAACATCCTAACTCAGCTGCATCTTGTAGCCCTGCCTGGTGGGGACGCTATGACCTTGAACCCCAAAGTTGACCTCTCTGGGCTTCATTTTCTCTTTCGTTCTTATGAGACACACTGATTTCGTGAGAAACCTGGGTGCTTGGCTGGGGTGAACTCTAATTTCACCTCATTAAAATTTTCTTTCACGGGGGCTAGAGAGATGGCTCAGCAGTTAGAAGCGCTTGCTTACAAAGCCTGACTGCGCAGGGAGGGATTCTAGTCCCCAGGACCCAAGTAAAGCCAGACACGCAAAGTGGCGTGTGCATCTGGATGAAATTCATTTGCAGAGGCAGGCGGTCCACGCACCCAATTCTCTCTCTTTCCCTCTTCTCCCTTCTCTCTCTCAAATAAATACTTTTTTTTTTTTTTTTTGGTTTTTCGAGGTAGGGTCTCACTCTGGTCCAGGCTGACCTGGAATTCACTATGTAGTCTCAGGGTGGCCTCGAACTCTCGGCGATCCTCCTACCTCTGCCTCCCGAGTGCTGGGATTAAAGGCGTGCGCCACCACGCCCGGCCTTTTTTTTTTTTCTTGGTTTTTCGAGGTAGGGTCTCACTTTAGCTCAGGCTGACCTGGAATTCACTATGTAGTCTCAGGGCAGCCTCGAACTCACGGCGATCCTCCTACCTCTGCCTCCTGAGTGCTGCGATTAAAGGCGTGCACCGTCACGCCCAGTAAATACGTTTTTTTCAGCACTCAGGAGGCCACCCTGAGACTACATAGTGAATTCCAGGTCAGCCTGAGCAAGAGTGAGGCCCTACCTCGAAAAAAACTATATATATATATATATATATATATATATATATATATATATATATATATATATATATATATTTATTTACATTTTTCTCCCAGTTCACAGATGTTTGTTGAGCATCTACTCCAACTACGACAGAGTGTGGCCATAGAGAAAAAACACTGACCAAGCATGGTCTTTTTGGACGACAATCTTGTCTCTTCACTCCCAAATAGGACCTATCCCTTTCTGATCTTGCCATGGATTCAACCCATACATACAAGTCAACTCATTCCCTAAGCACCCATCAGCTCCCGCTGTGCCCAGAACCTGTGCCCAGCACTGCAGGCACCAGGTACATCCGGGAGACCTTTGAAAGATCTCCGCCTCTTCCCTCAACTGCACCCTGCCCTTGAGTTAAGGAGCATAATAGTTCTTGTTTCTTCAACGTGATCCCAATATATGAACTATGGTGCATACCCCGTTGTTTCCCGTAATTTTCCTGTAGATAGATTTTCATTTTGGGGTCTTTTATTTTTACTTATATGCAATCAGAGAGAGACAGAGAAAGGATAGCTGTGCCAGGGCCTCTTGCCACTGCAAACGAACTGCAGACACATGCACCATTTTGTGCATCTGGCTTTATGTGGATGCTGGAGAATTGCCCCAGGCCATCAGTATTTGCACTCAAGCTCCATCCCTCCAGCACCCCGTTTGGGTCTTTCTATTTTTTTTTTTTTTGAGGTAGGGTCTCACTCTGGTCCAGGCTGACCTGGAATTAACTATGTAGTCTCAGGGTGGCCTCGAACTCTCAGTGATCCTCCTACCTCTGCCTCCCGAGTGCTGGGATTAAAGGCGTGCGCCACCACACCCGGCTCTATTTTTTAAAATATATTTTCAATTATTTATTTATTTGAGAGACAGAGATAGAGAGAAAATGGGAACGCCAGGGCCTTCAGCCACTGTAAGCAAACTCCAGACGCATGTGCTACCTTGTGCATCTGGCTTACGTGGGTCCTGGAAAATCGAACTTGGGTCCTTTGGCTTCACAGGCAAATGCCTTACCGGCTAAGCCATCTCTCCAGCCTGGGTCTTTCTATTTAGAAGAGTTTTAGAGAAGTAACAATGCATCTTTATTGTGTTTATCTTGCAAATGACAGTGTCCTTCCTTATCTGGGAGCTCTTAGAGGCAGAATTGAGTCCCAAACATCTTTCATGCCTAGCACTGTCCCATTCATGTCCTTTAGCTTTGCAGGCAAGCACCTTAACTGCTGAGCCGTCCCTCCAGCCCCACAAATACTCATTAAACACCTAGCAGGTAGAGAGAGCCCAGTGTGGTCTCATGCTCTGAGGGTAACAGACTAGTGAGGAAGAGAGTGGATGGTCAACAAGAGGTAACAGTGTGGTCAGCACTGCACTGGGGGCAGAGGTTCCAGCCACCCTCAGAACCCTGCAGGACGCCTCTGATCTATGCCAGCAGCGAGAAATGCTCACAGGGTCATGCTTGGCATCAAGAGTTTTGTTTGCCATGGGCTGGAGAGATGGCTTAGCGTTTAAGGCGTTTGCCTGCAAAGCCAAAGGATCCCGGTTCGATTCTCCAGGACCCACGTAAGTCAGATGCACAAGGGCGTGCATGCATCTGGAGTTCGTTTGCAGTGGATGGAGGCCCTGGAGCACCCATTCTCTCTCTGTGTGCCTCTCTTTCTCGCTCTCTGTCAAATGAATAAATTAAAAATAAAATGTTTTGGGCTGGCATGATGGCTTAGCAGTTAACACACTTGCCTACAAAGCCTAAGGACCCCAGTTTGATTCCCCAGGACCCATGTAAGCCAGATACACAAGGGGGTGCATGCATCTGGAGTTCATTTGCAGGGGCTGGAGGCCCTGGCGTGCCCATTCTCTCTCTCTCTCTCTCTCTCTCTCTCTCTCTATATATATATATATATATATATATATATATATATATATATATATATAATTTTTTTTTTTTTAAGAGTTTTGTACGCTTTCTGCAGCATTCAGCCTTTTGGGTCTCTGGGACTTTACTCTCTTGAGGGAAACAGAAGACAGTCGCCAATTCCTATCAGTGTGTCTTGCTGCTAATTGGATGTCTTGCTGCTAATTGGCTAAGTGAAGGCGGGAAACTCAGGGCGGTGTCCGGGGACCTTTGCTCCAACACGGGACTTGCCTATGACTGCTGCATCTCAGCGCCTGAGCCATCGTGATTTCCCCAGACGTTACCTGCCCGCAACTGCACAGCGGCTCCTTGGATCCTCGGTCACCTGCGCAAAGGAAGTGCAGATGGGACTTGCCCGTCAGCTTTTAATGAGCCCCCGGGGGTGGCTGAAAACTCCCTCAGCGTGTTGGCGTGTTTGCTTCCAGAACTTTTAATTGCCAAGTTTGGTTCCCCATGCAAAGCCACAGGCAACAAGTGCCTGTCGTTTGTTTTTGCAGCAGCAACAGACCCCGGTGCATCCTATCTTTCCCTCCCTCTCCCTCTGTCCGCCTCCTCCCTTCTTTCAAAAGCGTTCAAGCGAGAGACAAAACAAACAACACCCAAGAGTGTGCGACTAAGAAAAACAGGCTCAAAAGCTCTTTTCTTGCATCCAAAAGAATAAGAGACAGCTGCTTCGGAGCCAGCTGTGACTTTGGCCCATTCTCTCTCTCCCTCCCTCCCTCTCTCAAATAAATAAACAAAAAATCAAATTTAAAAGAAAACGTAGTGTATGTGTATGTTGACCAGAGATCCTGGGGGTGCCCATCCATGCACATGTAAATAAAAAAGAAAAAAGAAAAAAAAAAAAACTTGAAATTGGTTTCCAAGGGAAGGTTATGGCACAGGAGTTGGTGATTTGTAATGGAAACTGTCCCCCCCCATGCCCCTAACCCTCCCACATGTTAATCCCCATCCCATCATCACTGCACCACACAACAGGACCACGCACACTCTGCACAAGCACTCTGTCACTGCACCACACACCCAGGACCACGCGCACTCTGCACAAGCACTCTGTCACTGCACCACACGCCCAGGACCACGCGCACTCTGCACAAGCACTCTGTCACTGCACCACACGCCCAGGACCACGCCCACTCTGCACAAGCACTCTGTCACTGCACCACACGCCCAGGACCACGCGCACTCTGCACAAGCACTCTGTCACTGCACCACACGCCCAGGACCACGCGCACTCTGCACAAGCACTCTGTCACTGCACCACACACCCAGGACCACGACCTGCACAAGCACTCTGTCACTGCACACACACCCAGGACCACGCGCACTCTGCACAAGCACTCTGTCACTGCACCACACGCCCAGGACCATGCGCACTCTGCACAAGCACTCTGTCACTGCACCACACGCCCAGGACCACGCGCACTCTGCACAAGCACTCTGTCACTGCACCACACGCCCAGGACCACGCGCACTCTGCACAAGCACTCTGTCACTGCACCACATGCCCAGGACCACGCGCACTCTGCACAAGCACTCTGTCACTGCACCACATACCCAGGACCACGCGCACTCTGCACAAGCACTCTGTCACTGCACCACACACCCAGGACCACGCGCACTCTGCACAAGCACTCTGTCACTGCACCACATACCCAGGACCACGCGCACTCTGCACAAGCACTCTGTCACTGCACCACACGCCCACGACCACTCTGGAACATTGGTAATTTACTAGTGACTATGCCACTGAAGAAAATTTCTCCCCCTTGCACAACACCCTTGTCCCACCTTCACCCTCCTGCGTGCTGGCGTTGCTGGTGTGTGACCCCACACTTGGTTTATGTGGTGCTGGGGATCGAACCCAGGGCTTTGTGCATGCTAGGCAGACACTCTGCCAACTAAGCTACATCCCGGGTCCTTAATATGGCTTTTTTTTTTTTTTTTTAGTTTTGGAAATATCTCCAAGTCCAGAGATTCCTTCCTCAGCCATGTCCAGCAATGCTAACAAAGTCATTAAAAGCCATTCCTGGGCTGGAGAGATGGCTTAGGGGTTAAGGCACCTGCCTGCTAAGCCTAAGAACGCTGGTTCCAATCACCAGGTCCCACATTTAGCCAGATGCAAAGTGACGCAAGGGCGCAATGCCGCACTTGACCACAAGGGGGCGCACACATCTGGATTTCGTTCACAGCAGCTGAGACACTGCTGGCATACCCATCTCTGTCTTCCTCTCCCTCTCCCACTCTTTCTCTCTCTCTGTCTGTCTCTCTCTCCAAAAAAATAAAAAATAATAAAAAAATTTTAAAAAGCCATTCCTCAGGGGGAGGGGGAGATGTCACACAAGTGTGGGGACAGGAGTTCAGATCCCCAGGACCCATGCAAATGTCCCGTGGTGTGGCAGCCCACCTTTCATCCCAACATGGGGGGCAGAGGCAGGCGATTGCCTTAACAAGCTGACTAGTTAGACGGAGTCACCGAGAGATCCTGCCTCAGTAAATAACATCAACATCTAGCCTTCCCTACATACATGCATGTGTGCACACACACACCACACATGAACATACAGGCCAAAGACAGGCATTTCTGTTACAGTGCCTTGTTTATCATTAGTATCCTTTTTTATTTTTATTTTTTGAGAGGGAGAGAGAGAAACAGAGAGAGGGGCAGAAAAGAGAGAGAAATGGGCAAGCCAGGGCCTTTCAGCTGCTGTGAACAAACTCCAGACACATGCTCCCCCTTGTGGACATGCATGGCGTTGCATGCTGGCGTCACTTGCGTCTGGCTATGTGGGATCTGGAGGATTTGAACATGAGTTCTTAGGCTTTGCAGGCAAGCGCCTTAACCGCTAAGCCATCTCTCCAGCCCTAGCATCCTTTTTTTGTTTCTTTCTTAGATTCCCATCTCTGTGCACACTTTGCATGTGTTCTTGCGTGCTGTCTACATTATTTGTTATGGGTCATAGGTGTGCTAAATCTCCAGTTTGATTATTCCAGCATTCCCGCTACAGCTGAGTCCTGTGTTTAAAGGGTGACTGGGGGCTGAAGAGATGCCTGCAAAGCCAAAGGACCCAGGTTCGATTCCCCAGGACCCACATAAGCCAGATGCACAAGGGCACATGTGTCTGGAGTTCATTTGCAGTGGCTACAGGCCCTGACATGCCCATTCGCTCTCTGTCTCTCTTCTATCTCTCTCTCTCTGCTTTCAAATAACTAAATAAAAATAAAAATGAAATTACCTTTAAAGGGTGCCTGGGACTTGGTGAAGGTATTGAGACAGGATTTCAGCTATGTAGCCCAGGCTGGCCTGGGATTCTCAATCCTCCTGCCTCCACCTCTTAGGCTGCTGGAATTAACTATGTAGTCTCAGGCCCTCCCTATCACTTCGGCAATCCTCCTAGCTGCCTCCCGAGTTGGGATTTCAGAATTTAACACGCTGGCTTGTAATTTTTTCCACCTTTCAGCTGGAATTAAGGCCACCTATCACTTCATTCTCTAGCCCAAGGATGTGTGTACACACACAAGATCCTACCCGGATGTGTGTACACACACACACGCACACACACACACACACACACGCACGCACACCCCTCCCCTATTAGAACCATTAGGAGGGGCAAGTCAGCTAGCTAAAGTCGGGGATTGCTTTCCTTAAAAAATTAGTCATTTATTTGAGGCAGAGAGAAAGACAGAAGGAATGGTGCACCAGGGCTTCCAGCCACTGTAAATGAACTCCAGACACATGCACCACTTTGTGTCCCTGGTTTTATGTGGGGCCTGGGAATTGAGCCCTGGCTGGCAGGCTTTGCAGGGGGAGGGAAGGGCTAAAACTTACCTTTGTCAGCAGATGGGAAAATCCCAGAGGGAACTGTCCAGAAAGGGCCCAGAGGAATGATTTAAAAAAAAAAAAAAAAAAAGACAGTTTAGGGCTGGAGAGATGGCTTCGCGGTGAAGGCGTTTGCCTGCAAAGCCAAAGGACCCAGGTTTGATTCTCCAGGACCCACGTACGCCAGCTGCACAAGGGGGCGCATGCTCCTGGAGTTTGTTTGCAGTGGCTGGAGGCCCTGGCACACACATTCTCTCATTCTCTCTCTCTCTCTTTTTCTCTCGACCCCCTCTCTCTGTCAAATAAGTAAATAAATATTTTTTAAAAGACAGTTTAGGAGGCTGGGCGTGGTGGCGCACACCTTTAATCCCAGCACTTGGGAGGCAGAGGTAGGAGGATCGCCAAGAGTTCGAGGCCACCCTGAGACAGTTTAGGCTAAAACAAAGTGAAATGGAGTTCCTTGTTAGGGTGGCCTGACTACAGAAGTGATTGATATGCAAATTGGCACACCTTGTGTGTTCACTCACCCCTCCTCGTGGCTATGGAAACATAAAATGGAAACGAAATCTCAGCTTGGGGCCAGAGCTTCTTTGCAGGGCTACTTCAAGCTCTTTGGCCCCTGGGTAAATAAACCCCTCTTCTTTCACTCATTGGATCATTGG
The DNA here is from genome assembly GCA_036365145.1 of Orientallactaga sibirica. Taxonomy (NCBI): domain Eukaryota; kingdom Metazoa; phylum Chordata; class Mammalia; order Rodentia; family Dipodidae; genus Orientallactaga; species Orientallactaga sibirica. The sequence continues at coordinate 3,687,237 of JAEOAD010002037.1, read as the reverse complement.
ATCATTGGAGTGATCTTCCCAGAGAATTTCTGCAACCGTGACACATGTAGTTATTTTTCCACCCTAATGTTAAACCCCCAAAGATCAGCGAATTGCCCAGTCCCAACTCACACTGCAACCGGGGTCACTCTTCTCACCTTCTAGCAAAGACGCCTCAAGTCCCCCTCCTCCAGGACCCACGTAAGCCAGATGCACAAGGAGGCGCATGCATCTGGAGTTCGTTTGCAGTGGCTGGAGGTCCTGGCACCCCCATTCTCTCCCTCTCTCTCTCTGCTCTGCCTCTTTCTCTGTCTCTAAAGTAAATAAATAAAATATATTAATAAAAACAAACCCACACAAATAGTATTTAAAGGGCCGGTGTTATAGTGCAGTGGTAGAGGGCTTGTTTAGTGATGCAGGTCGTGGGTTCCAGCCTTAGCCCTGCCAAAAAAGCAAGACAAAAAAATCAAATGGAGCCAGGTGTGGTGGCGCACGCCTTTAATCCCAGCACTTGGGAGGCAGAGGTGTTATGCCCAGTTCACGGTGCCCCCAGTGACCACTAAGGAAGACCAAACACGTATGCAAACGCAAAGAGCTTTTTACTCGGGCTTAAGCTCGGTCTCTTGCCTTCACCAAGGCAGTGGATTCGAGCCAGAGCCAGGAGAAGCAGAAAAGCGGGCTTTTTATTGAGGTTTGAGCAAGGGGGAGAGGACTATCACCTACGCAACTACATGACTGGCTAATTTGAACATTAACTGTACTTGGGGTTCTCGATTGGTCTTAGGATTTTGGCGGGCTAGGTCTGGGAATTTCAAACTTAATTGGCTCAGCAAGTTACATTTGAACAGGTTGGTCTTCATTTGATTGGTTGACATTTACAAAACTCTGAGACGGGCTGGAGAGATCTTAGGGCTAAGGCGCCTGCCTTCAATCTCCACAAGTTCCATGGTCCCACGTTTAGCCAGATGCAAAGTGACGCAAGTTTTGACCACAGGTTGGATTTCGTTCACAGCAGCTGAGAGACTGCTGTTCTCTCTGTTCCTGTTCTCTCTCTGTCTCTCTCCAAAAATAAATAGAAAATAATAATAAAAAAACTTAAAAAAACTGAGACGGTGGATCTTATTGGGCCATCCAGCCCAGGACCGTAAGAATGTTGAGTCATGCTCACACAGCAAGTTTATGGTTTTTCCTGGTACTGCTTGTTCTTCCCTTGATTCTAGGAACTGGCCTGTGGCCTACAGAGGACTGAGGCCTGTCATGGTGCTACTCTCTGGCCTGGGTCTTTCAGAGGTAGGAGGATCGCCTAGAGTTTCCCCTTTACCCTGAGATTACATAGTTAATTCCAGGTCAGGTTGGACCAGAGTGAGACCCTACCTTGCAAAAACAAAACAAACAAAAAAAAAAATCAAATGGCAGAAATTGCTGAGCAGTGAATATGAGCAGAATTGGGGCGGCGATAGCTCCTTCACAGAAGCCCAAGGATATTCCTGAAGGACAAGGCGGCTTCCTCGCTCCTCAGTGCTTCAGGGCCTGGCGGACACGCTAACTGCACATTTGATAGATTTAGGTGACCACTGCTGGCTCCGCGGTAAGTGTTCTCCTGTGTCATGTCATTAACGACAGACAGCAACTTCTAAGGTGAGTTTGATACCAATAGGCTACGAGTTAGGGGTGATGTAACGAAGGGAAACTGCAGCTGTAGGTGGTGGCAAGTCTGATGCCAGTCAGAATCCTCCTTTGTGGTTGTTCGTCCTGGAACCTGTGCCCCCACTACTACTTCACAAACGGAGGCACCATTTTCCCCAGTGTCACGCTTTGTGCGATTTTCTAAGGATCATGGGAAAGAAATACCCTAAAAGGGAGAACCAGTCAGCCCATCATGATTTGAAATGGGAAAAGGATCAACTTCTCCGTGAATCTGCCACCCAAACTCCTAAATGTTCATGCAGACTTCTTTAAAATAAATTTAAAAGCCATTCTCAGGGGATTATGTCACACAAGTGTGGGGACAGGAGTTCAGATCCCCAGGACCCATGCAAATGTCCCGTTGTGTGGCAGCCCACCTTTCATCCCAACATGGGGGGCAGAGGCAGGCGATTGCCTTAACAAGCTGACTAGTTAGACGGAGTCACCGAGAGATCCTGCCTCAGTAAATAACATCAACATCTAGCCTTCCCTACATACATGCATGTGTGCACACACACACCACACATGAACATACAGGCCAAAGACAGGCATTTCTGTTACAGTGCCTTGTTTATCATTAGTATCCTTTTTTATTTTTATTTTTTGAGAGGGAGAGAGAGAAACAGAGAGAGGGGCAGAAAGAGAGAGAGAGAATGGGCAAGCCAGGGCCTTTCAGCTGCTGTGAACAAACTCCAGACACATGCTCCCCCTTGTGGACATGCATGGCGTTGCATGCTGGCGTCACTTGCGTCTGGCTATGTGGGATCTGGAGGATTTGAACATGAGTTCTTAGGCTTTGCAGGCAAGCGCCTTAACCGCTAAGCCATCTCTCCAGCCCTAGCATCCTTTTTTTGTTTCTTTCTTAGATTCCCATCTCTGTGCACACTTTGCATGTGTTCTTGCGTGCTGTCTACATTATTTGTTATGGGTCATAGGTGTGCTAAATCTCCAGTTTGATTATTCCAGCATTCCCGCTTAGCTGAGTCCTGTGTTTAAAGGGTGACTGGGGGCTGAAGAGGCTTATGCCTGCAAAGCCAAAGGACCCAGGTTCGATTCCCAGGACCCACATAAGCCAGATGCACAAGGGCACATGTGTCTGGAGTTCATTTGCAGTGGCTACAGGCCCTCACATGCCCATTCGCTCTCTGTCTCTGCAATATCTCTCTTTCAAATAACTAAATTTAAATAAAACAATTAAAATAAAAATGAAAAAACTTTTTTCAATTGTTGCCTGGGACTTTCTTTTTTTTTTTTTTTTTTTTTTGGTTTGCAAGGTCTCATTGAGACAATTAACTATCAGGACTTTCTTCCTGGCTATTAAATCTGACCACCACAGCTGGCCTGGGATTCTCAATCCTCCTGCCTCCACCTCTTAGGAGCTGGAATTACAGGCCACCCTATCACTTCACCTTCTCCTAGCTGCTCAAGTTGTACTTTCAGAATTTAACACGTCTTGTAATTTTTTTTTCTTCATAATAAGATCCTACCCGGATGTGTGTACACACACACACGCACACACACACACACACACACACACGCACACCCCTCCCCTATTAGAACCATTAGGAGGGGCAAGTCAGCTAGCTAAAGTCGGGGATTGCTTTCCTTAAAAAAATTAGTCATTTATTTGAGGCAGAGAGAAAGACAGAAGGAATGGTGCACCAGGGCTTCCAGCCACTGTAAATGAACTCCAGACACATGCACCACTTTGTGTCCCTGGTTTTATGTGGGACCTGGGAATTGAGCCCTGGCTGGCAGGCTTTGCAGGGGGAGGGGAGGGCTAAAACTTACCTTTGTCAGCAGATGGGAAAATCCCAGAGGGAACTGTCCAGAAAGGGCCCAGAGGAATGATTTAAAAAAAAAAAAAAAAAAAAAATTTAAAATCTCAGTTTAGGGCTGGAGAGATGGCTTAGTGGTGAAGGCGTTTGCCTGCAAAGCCAAAGGACCCTGGTTTGATTCTCGGGGACCCACGTACACCAGCTGCACAAGGGGGCGCATGCGCCTGGAGTTCGTTTGCAGTGGCTGGAGGCCCTGGCACACACATTCGCTCATTCTCTCTGTCTCTCTTTTTCTCTCGACCCCCTCTCTCTGTCAAATAAGTAAATAAATATTTTTAAAAGACAGTTTAGGTAAGAGGCTGGGCTTGGTGGCGACACCTTTAATCCCAGCACTTGGGAGGCAGAGGTAGGAGGATTCAAGTTCTAGGCCACCCTGAGACTACATAGTTAATTCCAGGTCAGCCTGGACCAGAGTGAGACCCTCCTCTGAAAAAAAAAAAAAAAAAAAAAAAAAGACAGTTTAAAAACAAAGTGAAATGGAGTTCCTTGTATCTGGCCTGACTACAGAAGTGATTGATATGCAAATTGGCACACCTTGTGTGTTATGGCTCACCCCTCCTCGTGGCTATGGAAACATAAAATGGAAACGAAATCTCAGCTTGGGGCCAGAGCTTCTTTGCAGGGCTACTTCAAGCTCTTTGGCCCCTGGGTAAATAAACCCCTCTTCTTTCACTCATACTGGCATTGGAGTGATCTTTCCAGAGAATTTCTGCAACTAATTTTTACATGTAGTTATTTTTCCACCCTAATGTTAAACCCCCAAAGATCAAAAGTTTCTCTGCCCAGTCCCAACTCACACTGCAACCGGGGTCACTCTTCTCACCTTCTAGCAAAGACGCCTCAAGTCCCCCAGCTCCAGGACCCACGTAAGCCAGATGCACAAGGAGGCGCATGCATCTGGAGTTCACTTTGCAGTGGCTGGAGGTCCTGGCACCCCATTCTCTCCCCAGCTCTCTCTGCTCTGCCTCTTTCTCTGTCTCTAAAGTAAATAAATAAAATATATTAATAAAAACAAACCCACACAAAAAAGTATTTAAAGGGCCGAGACTTATAGTGCAGTGGTAGAGGGCTTGTTTAGTGATGCAGGTCGTGGGTGTTCCAGCCTTAGCCCTGCCAAAAAGCAAGACAAAAAAATCAAATGGAGCCAGGGCAGTGGTGGCGCACGCCTTTAATCCCAGCACTTGGGAGGCAGAGGTGTTATGCCCAGTTCACGGTGCCCCAGTGACCACTAAGGAAGACCAAACATTTATGCAAACGCAAAGAGCTTTTTACTCGGGCTTAAAATAAAAGGTCTCTTGCCTTCACCAACGCAGTGGATTCGAGCCAGAGCCAGGAGAAGCAGAAAATGCGGGCTTTTTATTGAGGTTTGAGCAAAGGGGAGAGGACTATCACCTAACATTACTACATGACTGGCTAATTTGAACATTAACTGTACTTGGGGGTTCTTGATTGGTCTTAGGATTTTGGCGGATAGGTCTAGGGGAATTTCAAACTTAATTGGCTCAGCAAGCAGCCCAGTCTCTTAGCATTTGAACAGGTTGGCGCTAGCATTGGTTGACATTTACAAAACTTGAGACGGGCATGGAGAGATGGCTTGTGGACTCCTGCCTGCTAAGCCTAAGAACGCTGGTTCCAATCTCAGCTGTTCCAATCTCCAGGTCCCACGTTTAGCCAGATGCAAAGTGACGCATTGTATCACTTGACCACAAGGGGATCATTTATCTGGATTTCACAGCAGCTGAGAGACTGCTGGCACGCCCAATCTCTGTCTCCTTCTCCCTCTTTGTATAGATCAAAAAGAATCTCTCCAAAAATAAATAGAAAATAATAATAAAAAAAATTTTTAAAAAAAACTCTGAGACGGTGGATCTTATTGGGCCATCCAGCCCAGGACCGTAAGAATGTTGAGTCATGCTCACACAGCAAGTTTATGGTTTTTCCTGGTACTGCTTGTTCTTCCCTTGATTCTAGGAACTCGCCCCTGTGGCCTACAGAGGGACTGAGGCCTGTCATGGTGCTACTCTCTGGCCTGGGTCTTTCAGAGGTAGGAGGATCGCCTAGAGTTCGAAACCACCCTGAGATTACATAGTTAATTCCAGGTCAGGTTGGACCAGAGTGAGACCCTACCTTGCAAAAACAAAACAAACAAACAAAAAAAATCAAATGGCAGAAATTGCTGAGCAGTGAATATGAGCAGAATTGGGGCGGCGAGCAGCTCCTTCACAGAAGCCCAAGGATATTCCTGAAGGACAAGGCGGCTTCCTCGCTCCTCAGTGCTTCAGGGCCTGGCGGACACGAAGCACATGCTAGATTTAGGTGACCACTGCTGGCTCCCGCGGTAAGTGTTCTCCTGTGTCATGTCATTAACGACAGACAGCAACTTCTAAGGTGAGTTTGATACCAATAGGCTACGAGTTAGGGGTGATGTAACGAAGGGAAACTGCAGCTGTAGGTGGTGGCTACGTCTCGTGCCAGTCAGAATCCTCCTTTGTGGTTGGGCGTCCTGGAACCTGTGCCCCCACTACTACTTCACAAACGGAGGCACCATTTTCCCCAGTGTCACGCTTTGTGCGATTTTCTAAGGATCGTGGCGAAGAAATACCCTAAAAGGGAGAACCAGTCAGCCCATCATGATTTGAAATGGGAAAAGGATCAACTTACTCCGTGAATCTGCCACCCAAACTCCTAAATGTTCATGCAGACTTCTTTAAAATTCACAACACAGGGCTGGAGAGACGGCTTAGCGGTTAAGGCACCTGCCTGCTAAGAACCTGGTTCCAATCTCCAGGTCCCACGTTTAGCCAGATGCAAAGTGACGCTAGGGCGCAATGCCACACTTGACCACAAGGGGGCGCATGCGTCTGGAGTTCATTCACAGCAGCTGAGAGGTTGCTGGCACGTCCATCTCTATCTGTCTCCTTCTCCCTCTCTCTCTGTCTCTCTCTCTCTCTCTCTGTCTCTCTCCAAAAATAAATAAGATAATAAAAAAATTTTTTTTTTTAAATTCACAACGCAGAACCCACTGAGCTGTGGGGCAGCTTGCTCCATTCTCTCTTGGAAATGGATACTTCTCTGTGCTAAGTTAGCCTCTGCTTTTTTTTTTTTTTTTTTTTTTTTTTGAGGGTCTCACTCTAGCTCAGGCTGACCTGGAATTCACTATGTAGTCTCAGGGTGGCCTCGAACTCATGGCGATCCTCCTACCTCTGCCTCCCCAGTGCTGGGATGAAAGGCGTGCGCCACCACGCCCGGCTAGCTTCTGCTTTAACTGTCTCTCGATAGAATCTTTCTTTCTTTCTTTTTTTTTTTTTTTTTTTTTTTTTGGTTTTGCAAGGTAGGGTCTCACTCTGGCCCAGGCTGACCTGGAATTAACTATGTAGTCTCAGGGTGGCCTTGAACTGTTGGCGATCCTCCTACATCCGCCTCCCGAGTGCTGGGATTAAAGGCATGCGCCACCACGCCCGGCTGAATCTTTCTTTTGAGATAACAAGAACCTGACACACAATAAACATAATCTGACTCTGATTAACTTTCTTCAGGAAAAAAATTAAGATAAGGTGGCCCACAATATCTCTCTGTCTCTCTTTCTCTCCCCACCCCAGGCTTGGCAAAGACTTGGCTTGCCTCCTGCATCCACTTGCATGGCCCATAAACGTATTGCTTTTTAGACATGTCTGTCTGTCAGCAGCAGAACCTTTGTTTTCCTTTCCTCTGGCATGATTGCTGTCTCCCTCTCTCTGTTGCTATCTGTAACTTTTTTTTTTTTATTAGTTATGTAGATAGTGTGAATACATTCATGCTGGTACCACCATCAGCCTCCTCCCTGTCCTTCCCCCCCTCTGAAGGGACTCTCCTCGTTGGGGAATGTGGGGCGTGCATTGTGGGGGCAGCCATCAGTTATGGGGAAGAGGCAGTGTCTCTGTGCGTAATGTCCCCACTTGTGGCTCTAACGATCTTTCCACCCCTCTTCCGCGAATTTCCCTGAGCCATGTTGGGTTCGTTTTAGATCTACTTCAGTGATGAGGTCTAGGGAGCCTCTGTGTCTCTGAATATCTGGTTTGGTAGGAGTTGAGTGTTCTTTGTGTCTATCTCCTTTTTTATTTATTTGAGAGGAAGGAGAGAGAGAGAACAGAGACAGACAGACAGACAGACAGACAGAACGGGTGCACCAGGACCTCCAGCCACTGCAAACGAACTCCAGCCGCAGATGCCACCTTGAGATTATGGCTTTTCCATTGGACCTGGGGAATCGAACCAGGGTCCTTTGGCTTTGCCAGGCAAGCGCCTTAACAGCTAAGCCATCTCTCCAGCCATGTATAACTCTTGATTTAATCTCCACTGCTACCAGACATGTTTGTTTCACTTTTGTCTCTGGTGATGAGGACCTGAGGGATGCTGTCTCTTCTCTGAAATGCGTCTTCTTTTCATAGAGGAACTGCAGGAAGTGAATCCTGTTGAGCTGATTGGAAGGACAAATTCCTGGTTCGTAGGGGCATAGAATGACATCCCACAATCCTTTGCTCTTTAGAATCGCCATATGTTCTGTCAAGGGTGTGTCATCTCCTTATTCCTCTCATATTAGCCAGGGTTCTTTAGAGAAACCAAATCAATAATTATATCTATATCTATCTATCTATCTATCTATCTATCTATCTATCTATCTATATAACATATATACACACAATATACAATCTAATATAGAGAGACATACTATATATATTGATCTGTATGATCTAATACATATAGGCATATATATGTGTGTGTGTGTGTGTGTGTGTGTGTGTGTGTGTGAGAGAGAGAGAGAGGGAGGAAGAGGCTGACTTACACAATTGTACAATTACACAATATGAGCTGGAGAGGCTGAGATCCCAGCATCTGCTCCATCCATGAGGCTGGCTGCCTTAACAGTCTCAATCTGGTGCTGCAAGCAGAGAAGGTTCCTGAAGAGCCTTCAGTCCATGCCGGAAGGCTGACGACTCTGGGTTATGATGGCAGGGCCTAGTGACTGGAGTTTGATTCCCCAGTACCCACATAAAGCCAGATACACAAAGTGGCACATGCATCTGCAGTTTGCTTGCAGTGGCTGGAGGCCCTGGCATGCCCATTCTCTCTGTTTCTCTTCTATTTCTCTGCTTGCAAATGAACAAATAAAGATTTATATTTATATATTATTTATATATTTATATATTATATTTATTATTTATATATTAATTTATATTTATATATTATTATTATTATTATTATTATTATTATTATTTTGGTTTTTTGAGGCAGGGTCTCACTCTGGCCCAGGCTGACCTGGAATTCACTATGTAGTCTCAGGGTAGCCTTGAACTCATGGTGATCCTCCTACCTCTGCCTCCCGAGTGCTGTGATTAAAGGCATGTGCCACCACGCCCAACCAAATAAAGGTATTTAAAAAGAAGTTGAACTTCTAGATTCTGGGGCTAAGGTTAGACACAAAGAAACAGTTCTTATAAAACCAGGAGTTAGGCTGGGGAAATGGCTTAGCAGTTAAGGCATTTGCCTGCAAAGCCTAAGGACCCAGGTTCGATTCCCCAGGGTCCACATAAGCCAGATGCACAAGGGGGGGTGCATGCATCTGGAGTTTGTTTACAGTGGCTAGAGGTCCTGGCATGCCCATTCTCTCTTTCTATCTGTCTCTTTCTCTCTCTCTCTCTCATAAATAAAATATATTTTTTAAAAAAACAGAACTCTGAGGATACCCTCCCCCCCCAGCCACGTACATACATCCTACCTTTGGTTGGCACTTGTTTGGTCTCTGGGTGACTTCAGCCCCAGACAGCAACAACGTTCCTCATCTTGTTTTGCTTTCAAGGCTCCAACAATTTGGTCACAATACCCTTAAGGTCCAATTGCCACAAATAGGCTCTTGATCCTTCAGATCCAGCAGGGTACATTTTTCTGTCAGCCTTTCCCCACAGGGGTGTCAACATGATTTGCAGAGAGACTGAGGTTTCAGGAACTTAGAAAGGAAGGCCACATCAAATTTTTAAGTTGACTAGGGGACACCTTAGCCGCCCCTGGTTCTAGGTTTTAACTCACGAAGGAAGACATTCGACCATAAGGCAGTTCACGCATGAAGGAGCCTGAAGCAGGAGCTGGGTAGCTGGAGCAGGGACGGATGCTAACCGTCTGGGCCCAGCGTCCTGTAGAGTTTTGCCACTCTTTCTGGATGGTGAATCAGATAGCTCTTCCCGTGGACTTTTCTTCGAGATGCATCCTGAAGAGTCAGGAATCTGACCCTGAGATTCTCAAAAGATGAAGTCTGGAGCTAGGAGTGGTGTCGCGCACATTTAATCCCATCACTTGGGAGGCAGAGGTAGAAGGATTGCCTTGAGTTCAAGGCCAGCCTGAGGCTACATAGTGAATTCCAGGTCAGCCTGGGCTAGAGTGAGACCCTACCTCCAAAAAGAAAGAAAGAAAGAAAGAAAGAAAGAAAGAAAGAAAGAAAGAAAGAAAGAAAGAAAGAAAGAAAGAAAGAAGAGAGAGAGAAAGAGATGGAGAGAAAGAGAGAGAAAGAGATAGGGAGAGAGAAAGAAAGAAAGAAAGGCGAGAGAAAGAAAGAGAGAGAGAGAAAGAAAGAGAGAGAGAGAAAGAAAGAAAGAAAGAAAGAAAGGAGAGAAAGAGAGAGAGAGAAAGAGATGGAGAGAAAGAGAGAGAAAGAAAGAGATAGAGAGAAAGAAAGAAAGAAAGAAAGGCCAGAGAAAGAAAGAGAGAGAGAGAGAGAGAGAGAAAAAGAGATGGAGAAAGAGATAGAGAGAAAGAAAGAAAGAAAGGAAGAAAGAAAGGAAGGAGAGAGAAAGAAAGAGAGAGAAAGAAAGAGATGGAGAGAAAGAGAGAGAAAGAAAGAGATAGAGAGAAAGAAAGAAAGAAAGAAAGAAAGAAAGAAAAAGAAAGGAAGGAGAGAGAAAGAAAGAGAGAGAGAGAAAGAGAGAGAAAGAAAGAGAGAGAAAGAAAGAGATAGAGAGAAAGAAAGAAAGAAAGAAAGAAAGAAGAAAGAAAGGAAGGAGAGAGAAAGAAAGAGAGAGAAAGAAAGAGATGGAGAGAAAGAGAAAGAAAGAGATAGAGAGAAAGAAAGAAAGAAGAAAGAAAGAAAGAAAGGAAGAAGAAAGAAAGAGAAAGAAAGAAAGAGATGGAGAGAAAGAGAAAGAAAGAGATAGAAAGAAAGAAAGGAGAGAGAAAGAGAAATAAAGAGAGAGAAAGAAAGAAAGAAGAAAGGAAGAGAAGGAGAGAGAAAGAAAGAGAAAGAAAGAGATGGAGAGAAAGAAAGAGATAGAGAGAAAGAAAGAAAGGAAGGAGAGAGAAAGAGAAAGAAAGAGATGGAGAGAAAGAGAGAGAAAGAAAGAAAGAAAACAGAAAGAAAGAAAGAAAGAAAGGAGCGAGAAAGAAAGAGAGAGAGAAAGAAGGAGAGAGATAGAAAGAGAGAAAGAAAGAAAGAAAGGAGAGAGAAAGATAGAAAGAAGAAAGGAGAAAGGGAGAAAGAAAGAGATGGAGAGAAAGAGAGAGAAAGAGAGATAGATAGAAAGAAAGAAAGAAAGAGAAAGAAAGAAAGAAAGAAAGAAAGAAAGAAAGAAAGAAAGAAAGAAAGAAAGAAAGAAAGAAAGATGAAATCTGATTTTCTTTTACACCACGGCTTGGCTCTACTACGACCTAAGAAGTGACAACGAATGGCCTGAAGGTGGCACTCTTCACCCGCTAGAGCTGCTCCACCGATGAGAAAGCAAGTGGGAAGAAATTCCGCCTGCAGGTTTTCTTCCTAGCACAGAGCTCCAACCTCTGTAAGAGCTGTAAATTGGGTTCAATTCAGAACGCTCCACTCCTGGGCGCAAATCTGCTTTACCACGCACACACTTGTCAGTGGGTCCAAACTCGGGGAGGGATTCTGTGGACCAGTTCTTAAACCCACCACGCAAAGGAGCGACCAACGACTCAAATATTTGGGTCAAACTGAAGCCAGCTGGTACTGTGCACCCAGAAGCTGGCCAGCTGGCTGTCTCACCCAAAGGCAGGGCTTAAGAGTGCAGCCCTGAGCCTAAGAGAGGGCAGGTTTTTATAATGCACAAACTGCAGGATGGAGAGAGTTCCAATAAAGAACGTGGCAAGCAAAATGCAGAAGCACATAGCAGTTCACAGTTAACTGACGTGACATCTTGGGAGAGTATGTAGCAAGGCATCGTGGGGGGGGGGTAAGGGGGTATCTCAGGTTCCAGGAAGCTGGGGGTGCTTCTGGGCAGGTAGTCAAGGTACAGTTAGGCCTAACAGAAACTTAAGTTTTGGGCTGGAGAGATGGCTTAGTGGTTAAGGGCTTGCCTGTGAAGCCTAAGGACCCCGGTTCGAGGCTGCCAGATGCACAAAGGGGTGCATGCATCTGGACTTCATTTGCAGTGGCTGGAGGCCCTGGTACATCCATTCTCTCTCTCTCTCCCTCTTTATCTATCGCTCTCAAATAAAAGAAAGAAAGCTGGAGAGAAGGCTTAACGGTTAAGGCGTTTGCCTGCAAAGCCAAAGGACCCAGGTTCAATTCCCCAGGACCTACGTAAGCCAGATGCACAAGGTGGCGCATGCGTCTGGAGTTCGTTCTCAGTGGATGGAAGCCCTGGCACTCCCATTCTCTCTCTCCTCTCTCTCTTTCTCCCTCCCTCTTTCCCTCTCTCACTCTCTCAAGTAAATAAGTAAATAAATAAGTAAGTAAATAAATAAAATAATCATCACAGCAAGCTCACAAGTTAGTTTAAAAAGAAAGAAAGAAAGGAAAGAAAGAATCTTAAGTTTCACAGTAAGCAACAAAATGGCTACTAGCTCTAAGACCGAGTCAGACTGGTTCACAGATTAAGTTCAGCTTTGATGACATTTGGCTGCATTCGCCATCCCCATGTCTGATCTGTCCCAGATGCGTTCCAAATGAGCCTGCCTGCCATCACCCGTCCTGGTCAATGCAACACCAGGAACTTGAGCATGTTGTAAAAGGTCCGAGCGAGTCACACAGGCTTTTGGGGGATGATAGGTGTATGACGACCAGAGCCTGTTCAGATTCCTAAATTCAAAGTTCATCACATGGATTAAAAAAAAAAAAAGAATCTAGTGTTCTGCTTAAATAAAATCTAGTGTTCTCCAAATCAATAAGGTTTTTCATTGATCCGTCCATGTAGAACTGATTTTTAAAATTTTTTATTTAAATCAATAAGGTTTTTTTAAGACATTGATCCGTCCATGTAGAACTGATTTTTAAAAATATTTTTATTTATTGGGCTGGAGAGATGGCTTGGGGGGGCCTAGCCACTCCAAATGAACTGCCACCTTGCATCTGGCCTCCCTGGGGAACCCTAAGAACACTGGTTCCAATCTCTCCAGGCCCTCTTTTCCTCTCTTTCTGGCCTCCAGCAGTTCCAGTTTATCTCCAGGTCCCTTCACGTTTAGCCAGATGCAAAGCCTGATGCAATGGAGGAAGTGGGCTGGGTTTTCAGTGGGGCCCTGGGTAATTTCTTTCAGACCACGGGCATTCTGATGCAATCCTTTAGGTCATATGTTGCAGATGCTTTGAGCCTGTTTCTGTTGCCTGGTAGTCTCAATTTGGCTTTTGTAAGGGGACAGCCTCAGCCCTAGTGGGAGACTCTCCTGTCTGACCTATCAGCACGGGTCTGGGCTGCCTCTCTCCAAAAATAAAAAAAAAGTAAAAAAGACTAAAATAAAATATTGAGCTTGGACAAAAGGGGTCCATCTGTCTCTGCTAGTGGCACACGCCCCTGTTGGTTCCCATTTAATCATAGCACCAGGGACAGAGGCAGAGACAGGATGGTTTTGAGTTCCAGGCCAGCCTGAGACTACAGAGTGAATTCCAGGTCAGCCTGGGCCAAATAAAAAATAAAATAAAATATTGAGCTGTGAGACCCTTTAATCATAGCACCCGGGAGGCACAAAAACTGAAACTGAACTGAACTGAACTAAAAAAACTAAAACTAATGAAAAAAACTAAACTAATAAAATAAAATAAAATAAAATAAAATAAAATGAAATAAAATGAAATAAAATAAAATAAGCCAGGCTTGCTGGTTCACGCCTTTAATCTCAGCACTTAGGATGCAGAGGTAGGAGGGTTGCTGTGAGTTCAAGGCCACCCTGAGACTACAGAGTGAATTCCTGGTCAGCATGGACTAGTGTGAATTCCTACCTTGAAAAACATATATATATATATATATATATATGACAAAATCAGTTGTTTGAGGTATAGAGGGATGGTTTAAGGCACTGCTTATGAACCCTCACGACCCAAGTTTTAATTCCAGTGTCCACGTAAAGCCACATGTACAGTCATGCATGTGTCTAGGGTTCCTTTGCAATGGAGGGAGGCCCTGGGGCATCCATTCATATTTCTTCCTCTCTTTCTGCAATTGCAAATAAATAAAAATGTTAAAATCAGACCACCCACTGACAAAAAAACGACCCCAAAATATGGCAGGCTTGTAAATATTTAATGAATGCAGCACCCACAGACACGGGGAGGAAACCAGAAGTGAAAGAAACCAGATATTCAAAACACTGGATCAGAGGTCAAGAGGTGGGAGATGCACTTCCGGTGAGGCTTGGCCTAGACTGGGGGCGTCAAGCCTGGGACCCTCCACTCAACTCCCTCGGCTGCCTAAGGGTCAGAGAGTAAGTCCAACAGGGTCGAGGGGGACCACGTGGTCGGAGGGAAGTCAGAAGAGACCCCCATTCCCCGCCGCCCATCTTCAGCAGCGCCCCCTGCTGCTGGCGGCACCTGATGGAGCATGCGCAGAGGCGGCGGCTGGGGGAGGGAGGCTGGCACGCTCATTGCGCATGCGCAGCTGCAGCCTGCTGGGCCTTTCAGCCGCATCCCCCTGCTGGCTTTGGGTGGTGGCACCCAGTGGGGCATGCGCAGAGGAGGCAGCTGGGGGAGGGGGAGTCCCAGCATGCTCAGCGTGAATGCGCATGCACAGCAGCCCCCCGCGCTGGCTCTGGGTGGTGGCACCCAGCGGGTCATGCGCAGTGGAGGCAGCTGGGGGAGGGGGAGTCCCAGCATGCTCAGCGTGAATGCGCATGCACAGCTATATCCTGCTGGTCCTTTGAGCTGCACCCCACTGCTGGCTCGGGGTGGTGGCACCCAGTGGGGCATGCGCAGTGAAAGCAGCTGGGGGAGGGGGAGTCCCGGCATGCTCAGCGTGAATGCGCATGCACAGCAGCACCCCCCTGCTGGCTCTGGGTGGTGGCACCCAGTGGGGCATGCGCAGAGGAGGCAGCTGGGGGAGGGGGAGTCCCGGCATGCTCAGCGTGAATGCGCATGCACAGCTGCAGCCTGCTGGTCTTTTCAGCCGCACCCCCCTGCTGGCTCGGGGTGGTGGCATCCAGTGGAGCATGCGCAGAGGTGGCGGCTGAAGGGGGAGGAGCCCAGCATGCTCAGCGTGCACGCCCCACCTGCAGATCTTCGACAGCGCCCCCTGTTGGCTATGGGGAGCTGCACATGTGCAGAGGCGGCGGCAGCTGAAGGGGGAAGGAGTCCGCCATGCTCAGGCGTGCACACGCAACCGCAGGCAACGCCGCCTATTGGCTCTTTCCTGCCGCATCTGGTGGGGCATGCGCAGATGAGACAGCAGCTGGGGGAGGGAGGAGTCCCGGGCACGCTCAGCGCGCACGCGCACCCAACCTGTCCTCGGCAGCGCCCCCTGCTGGCTCTGGGCGGCAGCAGCCTGTGGGGCATGCGCAGAGGGAGTAGTTGGGGAGGGAGGAGCCTGGTACGTTCAACGCGCACGCGCAGCGAACCTGTCCTGGGCAGCGCCCCCTGCTGGCTCTGGGTGGTGGTACCCAGTGGGGCATGCGCAGACGTGGCGGCGGCTGGGGGCGGGGCGCCCCGGCAGGCTCAGCACGCTGGCGCGTCCAGTGGTTCCACGCGCAGCCGCAGTCCGCCCTCGGCGCGCAGGATGAGCTCGGGCAGTCGTCGTGGCTCGGTGCGGTCGGGCAGGAGGCGGAAGCGCAGCAACGTCAGCGCCAGCGCCACCTTTATCTCGCTCATGGCGAACGTCTGCCCGATGCAGTTCCTGCGGGCGGGAGGGAGGGGAGGGGCGCTGGGCGGGGATGCGGGGCGGGACCATGTGCATGGCCCTGGTGCAGAGCTGCGGGAAGGAGCCCTGCATCCATGCAGCCCGGCCTCCCTCCAGCCCCCCATCCCTGCAGCCCGGCCTCCCTCCAGTCCTGCAGCCCGGCCTCCCTCCATACCCCATCCCTGCAGCCAGACCTCCCTCTAGCCCTGCAGCCTGGCCTCCCTCCATACCCCCATCCCTGCAGCCAGACCTCCCTCCAGCCCTGCAGCCTGGCCTCCCTCCATACCCCCATCCCTGCAGCCCGGCCTCCTTCCATACCCCCATCCATGCAGCACCCATCCCCGGCCTCACCTGGGCCCGGCCGAGAAGGGGATGAAAGCCATTGGCGACCTGTCCCGCATGTTTTCAGGCTCGAAGCGGAAGGGGTCGTAGACCTGAGGGACAGATGGCCAGGGTGGGTGGCGGGCACCTCTCCGTGCACGGCCAGGGACCCAGATGCCAGCATGCACCTCTCTCCCGTGCATGGCCGGGGAAGGTGAGCTCAGAAGTAATGGATCAAAACACCCCCCATCATCTAGGTCTCCCTAGAAAGGGGAACACAGCACCTCTGGGTTCAGCCACACCGTAGGGTTGTGATGTGTTCCAAAAATACTCAGGAGGCAGATAACACCTGTGGGGAAACCAAGGCAGGCCCCATAAGCCTTGATAGAGCCTGCTGTGAGCTCCAGGACCACCCTCCCCTGCCCCGCGGGCACCTTTGGGGATGACCCGGCCATCTGGGAGCACAACGTCCTGCGTGCAGCGGCGGGAGATGACGGTGACCGGGGGATGCAGCCGCAGGCTCTCCTTGATGCACATGGTCAGGAAGGGCAACTGAGGCAGGTCGTCCCTGAGGAACCCCCCCCCCAACCCAACAGTCATCCAGGGAACAGACAAGGTTCTGTTCGCTCTGGGTCGCCTAGTGCGACCTTTCTGCCCCAGCCATAGAATAACCTCCAGGGAAGTCAAGAATTCGGAAACTTCTGGAGAAAATGCAGCCAGCTGTTTTAAAAGCTCACTTTGTGACCTACACAACGTCCAAACACCCACCATAACAAAGAAATAAAACTATAGGCTCCTTATGGCAACAGAGTGAATTAAAAATGCAAACAAAAGCCGGGCGTGGTGGCGCACGCCTTTAATCCCAGCACTCGGGAGGCAGAGGTAGGAGGATCGCCGAGAGTTCGAGGCCACCCTGAGACTACAGTGAATTCCAGGTCAGCCTGGGCCAGAGTGAGACCCTACCTCGAAAAACCAAAAATTAAAAATAAAAATAAAAATGCAAACAAAAGGGGGGGGGTTGAGCTGGAGAGATGGCTTAGCGGTTTAGGCATTTACCTGCAAAGCCAAAGGATCCTGGTTCAACTCTCTAGGACCCACTTAAGCCAAATACACAAGGGGCTGCATGCATCAGGAGTTCATTTGCAGTGGCTGGAGGCCCTGGCATGCCCATTCTCTCCCTCTCCCTCCCAAATAAATAAAATATATGTTTAAATGTTTTTTAAAAGGGGGGGGGAAAGCTGGAGAGATGGCTTAATGGTTAAGGCTCTTGCCTGCAAAGCCTAAGGACACAGGTTCGATTCTCCAGGTCCCACATAAGCCAGATGCACAAGGTGGCTCATGCTTCTGGAGTTTGTTGGCAGTGGCTCAGAAAGAGGCCAGGGGGACGTGCACTCACCAGTCAATCTCTTCAGAATCTCGGCCCCTCAGGAGCTCCTGCACCTCCTGCCGGCAGCGCTCCTGGTATTCTGGGTGCCTCGCCAGGTTGTACAGGACCCAGGAGAGCCCACTGGCTGTGGTGTCATGGCCTGAGGGACAGCAAGCCATGCTTGGGTCTCTGGGCTGTTTCAGCACCCCTGGGGGAGGTAGCGCTCAGGCAGTCAGACCATCAGGCAGGGAAGGGTGGCTAGAATGGGGGAGGGTCAGTGGTCCAGTCAACACGTCCATAGGGTTAAGAGGCACTGCCTTATACTGGGACCCTCACCCTCGAACATGAAGGTGTCTGCCTCCGCTCGGATGTCCTCATCTGACAGCTCCTTTCCATCTTCATCCTAGATACAAGAAAAGATCCGAAATCACGCCAGTTCTGAGGCTCCTGCCCTTAACCCGGGATCATCTCTGATGATCCCTCCTCCATTCCGACATCCAAGCCCACTCCCCCTCCCCCGCAGTGCCAGAGTCCCCACAGCACGGGCATCATGGCTGCCCCGCCTGCTGTTTGGTCCCTGGTTGGAGAAATCCCTGGCCAGTGGGGTGGTTTATTTATTTATTTATTTATTTATTTATTTTTTGGTTTTTCGTTTTTTCGAGGTAGGGTTTCACTCTGGCCCAGGCTGACCTGGAATTCACTATGTAGTCTCAGGGTGGCCTCGAACTCACGGCAATCCTCCTACCTCTGCCTCCCGAGTGCTGGGATTAAAGGCATGCGCCACCACGCCCGGCTGGTGGTTTATTTCTGTATGAGGAGGCATCCTGGAAAAAGATCCTAGCAAACTTTACATAGGGTCATGCATGAGGCTTTATTCTACAGATCAGCCCAGGTCTGCTCTGCAGGGGGAAGGTGACTTTTACCACGTCATCCATCACATAGTGGGCTGAGCTCTGTCTTCTCAGCAAGGACATGGTTGTATGCTTCGGGAAAAGACGGATTTCCAGGAGAAATGTGACAATGTATGGGGCAAATGAATTGCACTTTGCACGTGTTGAACAAATGCTCTCGCCCTGTTTTCTCTCTCAAATAGCATTTTTGTTTTGTTTTTCGAGGTAGGGTCTCACTCTGGTCCAGGCTGACCTGGAATTAACTATGTAGTCTCAGGGTGGCCTCGAACTCTCGGCGATCCTCCTACCTCTGCCTCCCGATCAAATAGCATTTTTGTTTTGTTTTTCGAGGTAGGCCCTCACTCTAGCTCAGGCTGACCTGGAATTCACTCTGTAGTCTCAGGGTGGCCTTGAACTCATGGCAATCCTCCTACATCTGCCTCCCGAGTGCTAAAGGCGTGTGCCACCATGCCCGGCAAATAGCATTTTTTTTTTTTTACAAACACCTTCCCTTTCAGCCCTTCCTACATTATAGTAATTCTTACCCTCTTGTCCTGTCCAGCTCTTGTTTGTTTGTTTTGTTTTTCTAGGTAGGGTCTCGCTCGTTCTAGCCCAAGCTGACCTGGGATTCACTATGTAGTCTCAGGGTGACCTTGAACTCACGGGGACCCTCCCCGAGTGCTGGGGTTAAAGGTGTGTGCCACCACACCTGGCTGATGTCCTGTTCAATTCTTAGATGCTAAATCTAGAGAATTTATCTTATCTCCACAGGAGGCTATTAGGTTTGCAAACATGAAGAGTTTCCATTTGAACTAGAGAAAACTCGATTATATTCCAAAACAATGTTCTCTCTACTAAAGGACAATGATATATGTGCAGAGAAGTGTCATGATGAGAGGGCTGGAGAGACGGCCTATCTAGAGATGGTTAAGGCCCCTGCCTGCCAAGCCTAAGAACGACCACTCGATTGTCCAGGTCCCACGTTTAGCCAGATGCAAAAGTGATTCAAGCACACAATGTTGCACATGTGCACAAGGGGGCGCACACATCTGGAGTTCATTCACAGCGGCTGAGAGGCTGCTGGCATGCTCATTCTCTTTCTCTCTCTCTCTAATTAAGAAGAAAAAGGTGAGCCGGGTGTGGTGGCGCACGCCTTTAATCCCAGCACTCGGGAGGCAGAGGTAGGAGGATTGCCGTGAGTTTGAGGCCACCCTGAGACTACATAGTGAATTCCAGGTCAGCCTGGGCCAGAGTGAGACCCTATCTCGGAAAACCAAAAAAAAAAAAAAAAAACTAAAAAAAGGTGTCACGATGAAATGTATTACTTTGTGCCTTGAAATTTTTTTTTTTAACCACCAGGCATGGTGGCACACACCTTTAATCCAGCACTTGGAAGGCAGAGGTAGGAGGATTGCTGTGAGTTCAAGGCCACCCTGAGATTGCATAGTGAATTCTATGTCAGCCTGAGCTAGGGTGAGACCCTACCTTGAAGAAAGGAAAAGAAAAGAAAAGGAAAGGAAAGAAGAAAGGAAGGGAGGGAGGAAGGAAGGGGAGGGAAGAAAGAGAGAGAGAAAGGGGGAAGAAGGAAGAAGGGGGGAAGGATGCCTAAAGACCAGTGGGGTGGCACCTGCCTGGAATCCCATTGCTTGGGAGGCCAAGTGGGAGGAATGCGAGTTTGAGGCAAACCTGGACTACATAATGAGCGAGCTGGAGAGATGGCTTAGTGGTTAAGGCACTTGGCTGCAAAGCCTAAGGACTCAGGTTCAGTTCTTCAGAACCCACATAAGCCAGATATACATGGTGGCACATGAGTGTGGAGTTCCTTTGCAGTGACTAGAGGCCCTGGTGTGCCCATACTCTCTCCCTCCCCTTCTCTTTCATGAATGAATAAATAAATAGAGTTGGTTTTTTTTAATGACCTAGGGCTAGAGAGATGACTCAGCAGTTAAGTGTGCCTCCTGACCAAGCAGGAAGAAGGCCTTAGGAAGCCTGAGATTGACGGGGTTCAAATCTCCAGATCCCGTGTAACACAGCTGGGAGTGGCCACATGCGCCCGTACCCCAGACCCGAGAATCTTCAGAGCCCCACAAACTCTGAATCTAGTACTAATTGGGGCTGGAGAGATGGCCTAGCACTTAAGCCACTTGCCTGCAAAGCCAAAGGACCCAGGTTCGATTTCCCAGGACCCATGTGAGCCAGATGCACAAGGTGGCACATGCATTTGCAGTGGCTGGAGGCCCTGGTGTGCCCATTCTCTCTCTCTCTCCCTCCCTCCCTCTGCCTCTTTCGCTCTCTTAAATAAATGAATAAGAATAAAAGTAATTAAGTAATTTTAAAGCTCCATTCCACCCCGTGCAATGCCCACCTTGGTCAGTAGCAGCACATCAATGAAGTCCAAAGTCTTGGCCTTGGCCTTGGCCAGGAGGAAGTTATCCATACCCTGACTGGGGAGGGCGCGGCGTCGCTCCCGGATGACAGCATCCGTGAAGTCATGCACCAGGCGGCAGGCCTTGCGGAAACGCCGCCCGGCGCTGGTGAGGTGGAACAGCAGGTCCACATGCAGAAGCAGCTGCTGGTGCCTTTTCACAACCAGCGCGCTGAGCTCCAAGATGGCAGCAATATAGGCGCTGGGCTTCCTGCAGGGCGCGGGAGGCTAGGCTTAGAACCGGCTCTCAGCAGCAGCTGGGAACCATCTCACATCAAGAGACGAGCAGCCGGAAGCAGATGGCCACACAGATCCACAATGGGGTGAGCCATGAGATTTGACCACCCCACCCCAGTCTCTTCTCTCCCTGCATCCCACCCACGTAAGCTTCCTCTGTGTCCTGTCCCCACTTCCAGAGCAGTGTGACCATCAGACCCCCCGCCTCCCACCTGGATCTAATCCTGACCCACCTGCTTCCTGACACTGTTCACACAGCTCAGACCTTCCCTTCTAGGTTGGTCTGTAGCCAGCACCTGAGTGCCCAGCAACAGTGTGAATACCACCTTGTGCCCACGGGACACTCAGTGCCAACCGAGAGCTCTGCTTTGAGCATGCCCATCATTGGCTCTACTACGGTTTGGGAGTGTCCCACGAAGGCCCATGTGTGAAAGCTAGGCCCGCGTCCTATTGGGCTGATGGGCTGTGCTAGAACCTTTGAGAGGTGGGGCTTAAGTGGGAGGGTGTTAGTTCCTTTGGAGTATCCCTTTAAGAGGAACCCTGTCTCTCTCTTGACTGCACAGCTGCCATGAAGTAAGGTTTCCTCCCCCATGTGCTCCTGCCATGATGAAAGTTTGGAACACAGGCCCAAATGCAGTGGAGACAATCAACCAACCGCTGAAGTCTCTTAAACCATATGTCTTTCCTCCTTTAATTTGGTAGTTTCAGGTATTTTGTCACAGTAACAAAACTGGCTACAAGCCGTGCGTGGTGGCGCACATCTTCAATCCCAGCACTTCGGAAGCAGAGGTAGGAGGATCCCCATGAGTTTGAGGCCACCCTGAGACTACATAGTGAATCCCAGGTCAGCCTGGGGTGGTGTGAGACCCTACCTCAAAAAAAAAAAAAACACAAAAACTGGCTACAAGTCAGGCATGGTGGTTCACATCTTTAATCCCAGCACTCGGGAGGCAGAGGTAGGAGGATCACCATGAGTTTGAGGCCACCCTGAGACTACATAGTGACTTCCAGGTCAGCATGGGCTAGAGTGAGACCCGACCTCGAAAAAAAAAAAACAACTAAGGCTGGAGAGACGGCTTAGCAGTTACAGCATTTGCCTGCAAAGCCAAAGGATCCCAGTTCAGCTCTCCAGGACCTATGTAAGCCAGATGCAGAAGGGGGTGCATGCATCTGGAGTTCGTTTGC
Organism: Orientallactaga sibirica; assembly: GCA_036365145.1. Classification (NCBI taxonomy): domain Eukaryota; kingdom Metazoa; phylum Chordata; class Mammalia; order Rodentia; family Dipodidae; genus Orientallactaga; species Orientallactaga sibirica. Next base: position 3,665,236 of record JAEOAD010002037.1, on the reverse strand, counting down.
AGTGGCTGGAGGCCCTCATGTGCCCATTCTCTTTCTCTCTCTCTCTGCCTCTTTCTCTCTCTCAAATAAATAAATAAAATGAAAAAAAAAAAAAAAAAACCTGGCTACAACTTCAAACACCTTCAGCGGTTTCCTAGAACTGCAGATAAAGTTCACACCTTTGCTTGGAATTCAGCATCTCCATCATTTGCTTACTGAATTCATTCCACACGTGCCCTCTCCCTGCCCGATGCAGATTCTCTTCCCAGCTACACCCACGCCTTTATCCAAATCATTCCGCCTCCCTGGAAGGACCACTCACCATTTCCGGTTCCAGATGGTTCGAAGCCAGTTCGGCCATACCTCCCGTCGGGAGTGCCCTCTGCTCTCTCTAGACTGTCCTCTCTCCCCAGCTCCTCCCTTAGGTCCTTAGCCCAGGTCCCCAGGCCCAGGGCAGAGACTCACTCCTGACAGTTGCTGTCAAAGCTGAAGACACATTTCTGCAGACTGTCCAAGGTCATGAGGCTGACGTGCTCAAACATGTCCAGACAGACGCTGCCCCCTGAGGCCAGGCGCCGCCACTTGGCCTGGCCAGAGAAAGAAACGGCATAGCTGGGGCTTAGCTCCTTGAAGCTCTGACCATGCCCAGTCTCCAGGACGAACACACCTGAGCAGACTTCCTGGGCCTCTGGCCCAGGCACCTGACCTCGACCCCAGGAATCACGAAGCCCGAGCAGACGTGAAAGTGATTATTGTGGGAGATGAAGCCCCACGGCTGAGGGTCGGGAATGGTGACTCACGTCTCAGCTGTGGCTCCTTTTACTCTGCAGACCCTGATTTTTCGCCTGTCAGGTCTTCAGCAACAGCTACGTTGATCTGATTTGGTGTTTGCTAAACCACATTGGAATCCCTACACCAGCATTCCTCGATCTCTCTCCTACTACCTGGACACACTTGGATGTCTCTGACCCTCAGCTTCAGCCTTCTTGGGGGAAGAGGTAACCTCTACCTCACAGGCTCGTGAAAATTAAATTGGATGGCACAGCTGATGGGGTGTGGGCATGCTGTCTGTGGTGGCTTGAATGGATGGTCCCCAATATAGTCACGCTTTTACTACACTTTGAAATTTAGATCTGGGGCTGGAGAGTTGGCTGAGCGATTAAGGCGCCTGCCTGCTAAGCCTAAGAACCCGGTTCCAATCTCCAGGTCCCTCGTTTAGCCAGATGCAAAGTGACGCAAGGGCGCAATGCCGCACTTGACCACAAGGGGGCGCAACGCATCTGGATTTCGTTCACAGCAGCTGAGAGACTGCTGGCGCGCCCATTCTCTATCTGTCTCCTCTCTCTCTGTCTGTCTCTCTCTGTGTCTCTCTCCAAAAATAAAAAATAAAAATAAAAGTTATAAAAAAAAAAAAAGAAATTTAGATCTGCAGCCACCTGGCTGGAGGAGGTGTCTCTGTGGGTGCATGCTAAGGCCCAGCGCTAAGGCGTGGGGGTCAGTTTGGAATTTCAGTCTAAAGATAGGCAGCGTGCTCGAGTTCTGCCTGGAGTTCCAAAGTGTGCTTGCGTATTCTGGAGGTTTCTTGCGTATTCTGGAGGTATGGCTTCTGGGTTTTGGCTGGTGGCTTCTCACCCTCCTCCCCCCTCCTCTGCTTGATCCTAAGAAAACGGAGCCAACTTCTTCTGCCATTATGGAACTTCCCCTGGATCTGTAAGCTTCAATAAATAGCCCTTCCTCCCAGCAACGTGAAGCTGTCTACTACAGCACCCGTTTCAGCAAATGTAAGGGCTCTATAAATGGGAGGCCTCCTCCTCATCATTGTTTGTTATAAATTGGCTCCAAAACTATGAGGACTGGGCTGGAGAGACAGCTTAGCAGTGAAGGCACTTGCCTACGAAGCCTAAGGACTCATGTTCAACGTTCCAGGTCCCACATAAGCCAGACGCACAAGGTGATGCGAGTGTACAACATGCACACAAGATGGTTCACACATCTGAAGTTTGATTGCAGTGGCTAGAGGCCCTAGTGTGCCAATTATCTCTCTCTCTCTCTCATCTATCTCTGACTCTTGCTCTCTCGCATAAAAAAAAAGGCTAGTCTGTTGAGCCTCAAAAAAGAAAAAACCAGTAGGGTCTCACTCTAGCTTCAACAGGTGCCAGCTCCAGTAATATATTGCATTAGTGGGGTTTTTTGTTTGTTTGTTTGCTTTTTTTTTTTTTCCTGAGGTAGGGTCTCACTCTAGCCCAGACTTGAATTCACTCTGTATTTTCAGGCTGGCCTCGAACTCACGGCGATCCTCCTACCTCAGCCTCCCGAGTGCTGGGATTAAAGACATGCGCCACCATGCCTAACCTTTGTATTTGTCTTCTAGAATCTATTTTTATAACTAGCAGAGGCAAACCCAATATTTATCCATGGAGGGGCATCATTGGAGCCCACCGTTTCTGTGAGATGGCCCAGGTTAAAAAGATGATAATAAGCTGGGCGTGGTGGCGCACGCCTTTAATCCCAGCACTCGGGAGGCAAAGGTAGGAGGATCGCTGTGAGTTCGAGGCCACCCTGAGACTACATAGTGAATTCCAGGTCAGCTTGAGCTAGAGTGAGAACCTACCTCAGGAAAAAAAAAAAAACCACTAATGCAATATATGACTGGAGCTGGCACCTGTTGAAGCCCACCTGTGCTGACTCCCATGGGATCCAGATGCCTTGGAGAAAGGGTGAAAACCAGCAAGGTACCAATGATGCCTGCTGTGCAGTGAGTCACTGACTGGCCTTCCTATATAACCCAGAAATCTCATGTGTTCTGGCAACACCCATGAGAAATAAGCAAGCTAATCCTGAGAGTGTGTTGGTCAAAGTCAGAAGTCCCACACAGAATCAAAGGGTTGGGTCTAAATAGGCTAGCCTGGCAATCAGATTGTATCCAGGATATGAACAAGGTACCACGAAGCTTCCTTCCCGCAAGCTGATAAGTTAGCCTGATTATTTGATGAGGCTATGACCTAAGCTTCAAGTGATAACCTTTACTCTCTTCACTCCCATGGGACCCTATCTGTGCCATGGGGAACATGCCCAGGATTCCTTCTGGAGAGAGACAAGGACAAATGTCCAGCTGTCACAGCGGAGGCCACTCTAAATTAGCCTGAAGTTGGCCAAGCCCCAAATACGAGAGACCTGAGCAAGGGTCAGCCGAGCTGCCCACGAGACGCACAGCAGATGGTATACCGTCAGTGACCCGACCCTGATTTACACCCTTTTTTCGAGTCATCAACACGCCTTGGTTCCACCTAGTTGGTTTGGAAGCAACTTGTTCCTTGTTTACCAGTAGTTTCTAAGCTGTTTTCTGCGTGACTGGGTGGGACACATAGAAACTCACCCCTTCAGAGACCCCCACCATGTTCCATAGACACGACTCCACGGAATCTTCATGAACATAAGGTGGTGACTTTTTTTTTTTTTTTTTGATTTTGCGAGGTAGGGTCTCACTCTAGTTCAGGCTGACCTGGAATTCACTATGTAGTCTCAGGGTGGCCTCGAACTCACGGCAATCCTCCTACCTCTGCCTCCCAAGTGCTGGGATTAGAGGCGTGCGCCACCACGCCCGGCTATAAGGTGGTGACTTTTATTACAGTGCACATGGATTCTTGGGAGGAAAAATATTAGCCATGACCCTAATGTGACCCTTCAGAACCAATACTGTAGACTGGATCGACGTGGACCCCCCCCTTCTTCCCCAAGCTCTAGCTGGGACCCTGGGTCCAAGAGACTCACATGCATGACATTTGTGCTGTCATTGAAGATCTTCATATAGGGCTTCAAGATGTTGAAGTGGAAGGCTGGGGTTAGCATGCGGCGGTGGCGGCTCCATTTGTCACCAGCACTCAGCAAGAGTCCATCCCCTGATAAGACAGCCATGGCAGTGGACAAGGACAGCCATTTCCTTGGGACCCGAGGGTGCCTCCAGCTCCCTTACCTGCAAGTACTCACCCAGCCAGGGCTTCAGGAAGCTGTAGAATACGACATCTTTCAGGGCAACCGCAGCTGGCATGAACAAGGACAATCAGGGACCAATGTAGATGACAGGGGACAAAGTTGGGGGGGGTAGGAGCGCTTAGCCAGGGTCACATGTTGTTCCTCGTGCCAATATCGTAGGATTGGGGCCAAAGGCAAAGAAAGCAGGGGAGAGGGACAGCTGAGTGGCGACAAACCCGGAAAGTGGAAGCAGGCACGGCCTGACATGATACAGCATGTCCTTCCCATGGCTCCTACATGGCCTAACATGTCTGAACCCCCGATAACAGCACAGCACGCCACAGGCCTTCACAAAGAACTTGCTTAGCTCTCCAGCCCGATGCTGTCCAAGGTCTCCTGACACAGACATCCGACATGGACACACCTGAGCTAACATGTCCTAACATAGCTGAAACACACATGATCCACCCTGACATGACAGCAGCATCTGTGTCACAGACAGAGACGTGGTCTGAAAGGTCTCAGTGCACCCCACAAGTGGGTCACATCAACCTCACACGTGTGGCCCAGATGTGACCCACTGGACACCAGAAGTGGCCCCCTGTTTACACATCTCATATAAGGTCTCAAGTCATACCTCAGCAGTGGGACTCTGGGTAAGAGACATCAAGAAACTCAAACAGGGCTGCAGAGATGGCTTAGTGGTGAAGGTGCCTGCCTGCGAAACCTGAGAACGCCCGTCCGATTCTCCAGGTCCCACGTTTAGCCAGCCGCCAAAGTGACGCAAGGGCGCAATGTTGCCCATGCACAAAAGGGGGCGCACGCGCCTGGAATTCATTCATAGAGGCTGAGAGGACGCTGGCGTGCCCATTCTCTCTCTCTCTCTTTCTCTCAAAAAATAAAAATAAGGCCGGGCATGGTGGCGCACGCCTTTAATCCCAGCACTCGGGAGGCAGAGGTAGGAGGATCGCTGAGAGTTCGAGGCCACCCTGAGACTACATAGTTAATTCCAGGTCAGCCTGGACCAGAGTGAGACCCTACCTCGCAAAATCAAAATAAATAAATAAATAAATAAAAATAAATAAAAGAAACTCAACATTAAAATGTAATCAGCAGGAGAAAAATCAACCTCAAACAGCTACATGGCCTGTCCATGGAGCCTTATGAACTATATATCAATGGGACCATCTTTCTTTTTTTTTGTTTGTTTTTGTTTTGTTTTGTTTTTGTGAAGTAGGGTCTTGCTCTAGAATTCTGGAATTCACTGTGGACTCTCAGAGTGGCCTTGAACTCACGGCAATCCTCCTACCTCTGCCTCCCAAGTGCTGGGATTAAAGGCCTGCGCCACCACACCCGGCTAGAGATGGGACCATCTTTCTATCATCCCAGGTATGGACCAAGTAACCCAATACAGGTGCTGTGGTCTGAAACGTCCCCCATGGGCTCATGTACTGAAAGATTCCTGAATAGATGGTGACTCTGTTTGCGGTAATTTTGAAAACATTAAGAGGTCATGCTTCCCTGTTTTGCTACATTTGTGATCTTTTTTTTTTTTTTTTTTTGGAGAGAGAGAGAGAGAATGGGCACACCAGCAGCCTCTCAGCTGCTGTGAACGAACTCCAGACACATGCGCCCCCTTGTGGGCAAGTGCAGCATTGCATCCTTGTGTCACTTTGCGTCTGGCTAAATATGGGACCTGGAGAATTGAGCAGGCGTTCTTAGGCTTGGCAGTCAGGCGCCTTAACCAGTCAGCCATCTCTCCAGCCCATTTGTGATCTCTAAGCTGAGTCCTTTATTATCTCTTAATGCCCTACGACCCCTGCGTGAGGGGATCTTTTGGCTCGGGCTCTGCTGTGTTGCTTTGCACATGTGTGCACGCCTTCTCTAGAGGTTTCTTCCCCAGAAATCTCCGCATGTGAGAGAGACTTTGTCTCCTCTCCCTCTCCCAGGTTCCGGAAGGGGGAGAATAGTTTTTGGCTTGGGCCTTCCCTCTGGATCTTTGCACTCCCTACAAGAAACTTTGTAATTCACAAATTAACCCTCTCTGAGTCACCATTTTCAATTCTTTGATAACTTGGACAAAGGACCCAAAAGGTGGTGGAGGTGGGTGTCCATGGACCTGGGACTGTCTTCATCTTTATGGAATTTAATCCCTCCTTGGATCCCAAATCCTGCATCAACGGAGTCCCATCCAGGTGGGGAATTTAGCATATGTTCAGCAGCTTTACATAGGAAGGCACGACGGTTTCTTGTCTAGGAGGGTCATTCCTCCAGGGACGCCTAGATGGAAGAGAAGTCACCCATGTGCTGGTGACTACCAAATGCTGCACACATAGCTACATGGGACAGGCCAGTGAGGAGTGACCCAGGAAAGAGACAGGCCTGCATGTGCGTCTTATTATAGTAACTGCTGGGCTGGAGAGATGGCTTAGCGGTTAAGGCATTTGCCTGCAAAGCTTAAGGAACCCGGTTCAATTCTCCAGGTCCCACGTAAGCCAGAGGCACTTGGTGGCACATATGTCTGGAGTTCGTTTGCAGTGGCCAGAGGCCCTGGTATACCCATTCTCACTCTCTCTCTCTCTCTCCCTCTGTCTCAAATAAATAAATAAATAAATAAATAAATAAATAAATAAATAGATCTTAAAGTAACTGCTATGGATTTCTCAAGAAATATTCTTCTTCATTTATTTTTCTTCTCAGAAAAATTTTAAAAAATTGTTTGTTTATTTATTTATTTATTTATTTATTTATTTAAGAGAGATGGAGAGAGAGAGGCAGAGAGGCAGAGACAGCCACCTTGTGTATCTGGCTCTACATGGGTCCTGGGAGTCGAACCTGGGTCCTTTGGCTTTGCTGGCAAGCGCCTTAACCGCTAAGCCATCTCTCCAGCACTCAGAAGTATTATTAATGTACAACGGTTGAATGTAAAGTTTTCTAAGACTGTCAGGTTTCCTTTATGTGATACACATTACAGGAAGACGCAATTCCCAACAAGCGGTGACCTCTGGGGTCCCAGTGAGCTCACTGTATATGATTTGAAAGGTCATTTCGAAGCCAGAATTACTGCTTCGGGCCCTATTAGTGACTGAGTTGAGATGGAAATTGGGTCAGGAAATGTAGAAGCCCCTGCCCCAAAGTTATGTCGCATGCTGCATTTTTTTTTAAAGATTTTATTTTTATTGATTTATTAGAGACAGAGAGAGGGAAAGAGAGAGAGGAAGAGAGAGAATGGGCATGCCAGGGCCTCTAACCGCTGCAAACAAACTCCAGATGTGTGCGCCCCCTTGTGCATCTGGCTTTCAGGGGACCTGGAGAATCGAACTGGGGTCCTTAGGCTTCACAGGCAAGCACCTTAACCACTAAGCCATCTCTCCAGCCCTGCGTATTCTTTTGTGCTGACACTATAGCTTTTGTACTGTCCCAAGGCCGTGATCTGTATTACACCCCTATTGTAAATCAATCTTTTGGTGCTTTTTACATCTGCCCACTAGCTTTTTTTCTGTTTCTGTAAAACTTGCTTATTACATACTCAATATCTCTGGCATTGTGCCAGGGCCCTGAACTCTGGAGAACAAACGATAATGAAGAGCCCAAGATGAGGTATATAAACTCTGAGCATCAGAGCTCAGGGTCCAGGCTTTGGAAGAGATCCCTCTGGGACCATGCTGGCATGAAAAGAGACTGATTCTCCACTCAGTCTCTGGTGCCGGATCTCTGAGCCTTAGTTTCCCGTATCTGGGTTAGGCTCTTAGAACTATGTCTTTAAAATGTTCTTTTTGGGGGCTGGAGAGATGGCTTAGCAGCTAAGGCGCCTGCCTCCTAAGCCTAAGAAGGCTGGTTCCAATCTCCAGCAGTTCCAATCTCCAGGTCCCACGTTTAGCCAGATGCAAAGTGACGCAAGGGCGCAATGCCGCACTTGACCACAAGGGGGCGCACGCATCTGGATTTCGTTCGCAGCAGCTGAGACACTGCTGGCGCACCCATCTCTATCTGTCTCCCGCTCCCTCTCTGTTTCTCTCTGTGTCTCTCTCTCCAAAAATAATTTAAAAAAATTAAAATGTTCTTTTTTTTTTTTTTTAAAAAAAGACATTTTATTTACACTTTACAGTTCTATTTATTTATTTTAGAGAGAGAGAGAGAAAGAGGCAGAGAGAGAGAGAGAGAGAGAGAGAATTGCCAGGGCCTCCAGCCACTGCAAATGAACTCCAGGCACATACGTCACCTTGTGCACCTGGCTTATGTGGGTCCTGGGGAATCAAACCTGGGTCCTTTGGCTTTGCAGGCAGGTGTCTTAACCACTAAGCTATCTTCCCAGCCCTAAAATGTCATACTCTAAAAACAAAAGTCTTATCTTAAAGGTATACACTTAAAAGTAGGAAGTGCTCACAGACCCTCAATGTGGAGCTGGCCCACTCTTGTGAGTCCTAACTCAAAGCTTAACTCTCCTTCCCCCATTGTTTTCTCTTCCCTGGATGCTACCCATAATCCCAAGCAAGCTTGCCCTTGAGAGAAAAATGAGGACTTTTCGATCAAACTCGAAGGACTCCATTTTAGGCTCCAACACCCCAATCCCATGAAAAGAAAGTTCCAGAATGACTCAAGGTTAGCAGAAGGGACTTCCTCAGTCCAAACTATGTCATGCTTCCTTGATTCTGTGCGGCTTTCCCCCTTAGCCAGTTGCAACATGGCTTGTGAGCTCATCTGGCTTTGGCCAATAAGGCCAGAGTCAGCCCTCTTGTGCGTTAGGAATAAAGATCCCAAGGCTAGCCCGTGTGCTTGCTTCCTCCCTTTAAAGATGCACAACACTCTTGCAAAAGGAAAGAATTTGCCTTGTGGTGACATCCTGTTTTCTTGAATGTCTTTATTTGACACGAAGATGGGGACTGTATCCCATTTCTAACATCCTGACACTTTGGGGCTTTTCTACCTTTTTTTTCCCTCAATAAATTTAAATTTTAAAAATTAAAATAAAAGCCAGGCGTGGTGGCGCACGCCTTTAATCCCAGCACTCGGGAGGCAGAGGTAGGAGGATCGCCGAGAGTTCGAGGCCACCCTGAGACTACATAGTTAATTCCAGGTCAGCCTGGACCAGAGTGAGACCCTACCTCGCAAAGCCAAAAAAAAAAATTAAAAAATTAAAATTAAAATAACTGGGTGTGATGGCACATGCCTTTAATCCCAGCACTCAGGAGTGAGACCCTACATCAACAAACCATAAAATAAATAAAATTAAATTAAATTAAATAAAGGGGGCCGGAGAGATGGCTTAGCAGTTAAGGCACTTGCCTGCAAGGCCAAAGGACTCAAGTTCAATTTCCCAGTACCCACATAAACCAAATGCACGAGGAGGGACATGCATCTGGAGTTCATTTGCAGCCACTGGAGGCCCTATCACTCTAGTTCTCTCTCTCCCTCTGTCTGCATCTTTCTCTCTCTCAAATGAATGAATAAAAATAAAACTAAATATTTAAAAATTAAAAACACAGGCTTGGAGAGATGGCTTAGTGGTTAAGCACTTGCCTGTGAAGCCTAAGGACCCCGGTTCGAGGCTCGATTCCCCAGGACCCATGTAAACCAGAAGCACAACATGGTGCATGCGTCTGGAGTTCATTTGCAGTGGCTGGAGGCCCTGGTGCACCCATTTTCTATCTATCTATCTGCCTCTTTTTCTCTCTGTCTGTCGCTCTCAAATAAATAAATAAACAATAAAAGCATCCCAGGCAAATGGCAATTATTCAGTGTTTATTTGTCCGCAACTTAAAAAAATTAAAAACACTTAAAAATCTGCCTTTATATATGAATATATCTAAGTATGTATTTTCACATGTGCTTATGTTTTTTATGTTTTATGTTTTGACTTATAAGTGTGTGAACATTTAAATTAATTTTTAAAGGTTTTTTTTTTTTTTTTTTTTTTTGGTTTTTCGAGGTAGGATCTCACTCACTCACTGGCCCAGGCTGACTTGGAATTCACTATGTAGTCTCAGGGTGGCCTCGAACTCACAGTGATCCTCCTACCTCTGCATCCCGAGTACTGGGATTAAAGGTGTGCGCCACCATGCCCAATTTTAAAGACCTTTTTTAAATTTTTGTTTTATTTACTTATTTGAAAGAGAAAGAGAGAATGGATGTGTAATGGGCTCTAGCCACTGCAAATGAACTCAAGATGCATGCGCCACTTTGTGCATCTGGCTTACGTGGGTACTTGGGAATAGAACCTGGGTCCTTAGGCTCCGTAGGCAACTGCCTTAACTGCTAAGCCATCTCTCCAGCCCCTAAATTTAAAAAATTAACCCAAATTCCTCTTAATTCATAGTAAAATTAAAATTTTAAAGTAAAAGACACCCCAGCACCAGCAAGTTAAGTAGTGTCAGCCATATGTCCACTCTGCCAATTAGAGACCAAGTGATGATGGGGGACAGAGAGAGGGCACTTAATGAGTGTCGTCATGTTGAGGGGGCAAGTAGAGGGATCTGATGGCTACAGATCTATCTTTGGGGTATTAACATAAGCCTTAAGCTGTAAAATAAAATTAATAGGGGCCAGGGCTGGAGAGATGCCTTAGCGGTTAAGGCGCCTGCCTCCTAAGCCTAAGAACGCTGGTTCTCAATCTCCAGGTCCCACGTTTCGCCAGATGCAAAGTGACGCAAGGGCGCAATGCCGCACTTGACCACAAGGGGGTGCATGCATCTGGATTTCGTTCTCAGCAGCTGAGACTGCTGGCGCGCCCATTCTCTATCTGTCTCCCTCTTTGTCTATCTCTCTGTGTCTCTCTCCAAAAATAAATAAAATAATAATTTAAAAATTATTAAAAAATTAATATGGGCCAGAGAGATGGCTTAGCAGTTACGGTACTTGCCTTTGAAGCCTAAGGACTTATCAGATCCCAAAAAGCCAGACACGCCAGGTGACACAAGCATGCAAGGTCACCTATGCACACATGGTGGTGCATACACCTGGAGTTTGATTACAGTAGCTGGAGGCCCTGGCATGTCAATTCCCTCTCTTTCTCTCTCACTTTTGTTTTCTCCCATTTTAAAACAAAGGCCAGTTTGTTGGGCTTGCCTCAAAAATAAATAAATAAAATGAATACAAGAGGAATATGTAATTAAGCCGTTCTGGTCAATGATCATTTTTAGTCCTGGTTCTAAGCAGAGCCCAACAACTAAAAATTAACCCAAATTCCTCTTAATTCATAGTAAAATTAAAATTTTAAAGTAAAAGACACCCCAGCACCAGCAAGTTAAGTAGTGTCAGCCATATGTCCACTCTGCCAATTAGAGACCAAGTGATGATGGGGGACAGAGAGAGGGCACTTAATGAGTGTCGTCATGTTGAGGGGGCAAGTAGAGGGATCTGATGGCTACAGATCTATCTTTGGGGTATTAACATAAGCCTTAAGCTGTAAAATAAAATTAATAGGGGCCAGGGCTGGAGAGATGCCTTAGCGGTTAAGGCGCCTGCCTCCTAAGCCTAAGAACGCTGGTTCCAATCTCCAGGTCCCACGTTTCGCCAGATGCAAAGTGACGCAAGGGCGCAATGCCGCACTTGACCACAAGGGGGTGCATGCATCTGGATTTCGTTCTCAGCAGCTGAGACTGCTGGCGCGCCCATTCTCTATCTGTCTCCCTCTTTGTCTATCTCTCTGTGTCTCTCTCCAAAAATAAATAAAATAATAATTTAAAAATTATAAAAAAAATTAATAGGGGCCAGAGAGATGGCTTAGCAGTTAAGGTACTTGCCTTTGAAGCCTAAGGACTTATCAGATCCCAAAAAGCCAGACACACCAGGTGACACAAGTGTGCAAGGTCACCTATGCACACATGGTGGTGCATACACCTGGAGTTTGATTACAGTAGCTGGAGGCCCTGGCATGTCAATTCCCTCCCTCTCTTTCTCTCTCACTTTTGTTTTCTCCCATTTTAAAACAAAGGCCAGTTTGTTGGGCTTGCCTCAAAAATAAATAAATAAAATGAATACAAGAGGAATATGTAATTAAGCCGTTCTGGTCAATGATCATTTTTAGTCCTGGTTCTAAGCAGAGCCCAACAACTCGCTATTGTTTGAGGGGATGGGCTAGTTTCTAAGAGGTAGATACGCCCGCTAAAGGATGCATTCTCGGGCTGGAGAGATGGCTTAGCGGTTAAGCACTTGCCTGGGACCCTGGTTCAAGGTTCGATTCTCCAGGACCCACGTAAGCCAGATGCACACGGTGGCACATGCATCTGGAGTTCGTTTGCAGTGGCTGGAGGCCCTGAGGCTTCCACTCTCTCTCTCTTTCTCCCTTTTTCTGTCTCTAATAAGTAAATAAATAAAAATTTTTAAAAATATTTTATTTTTACTTGTTTATTTATTAGAGAAAGAGAGAGAGAATGGGCACGCCAGGGCCCTAGCCACTGCAAACAAACTCCAGATGCATGTGCCACCGTGTGCATCTGGCTTACGTGGGTTCTGGGGAGTCGAACCTGGGTCCTTAGGCTTCACAGGCAAACGCCTTAACCACTACGCCATCTCTCCAGCCCAATAAATTTTTTAAAAAAGGATGCGTTCTCACTGTGCTGAATGAGCCCCCTCATACAGGATGCTTTGCTGGCTGTTCTATAAAGGACACCTTCCTCCAGCCTTGATCTAAGGAAAAACAAAGAGGACCCGGTATGCACTGCTCCAGGTTGCCAGAAAGAACTTGGTAGTGGTTCAGAGAACCCGGCAGTGTCCCTCAGTTACAGTGAAAGAAACACACAACCTCCCTTTGCACCCCAAACATTACATTAACCTAGGTTCTCGTTCATCGTACAGTTCCAGATAGAAATCTAGGCAGCAGCTCCACACACACACACACACACACACACACACACACACACACACACCATCCTACACACAGTCTCCCATGTAGTAAGTGGCGTGCCTGAGATTCCATGGCCTGAATTTTTACCATTCCCTGCTCTGCGTTCCCAGAACAATGGCACCGGGGATCTCATGAGGAGTTTGCTCCGCGGTTCCCACCAGGAAAGTGAAAGACAGGCTACTTCTAAGAACAGTGAGGGGTGGAAGGCACTTGTGGAAACACACAACGAACTGTCATTTAGACCTCGGTGAAAAGACTTGTTGAAAGGGAAAGCGGGGCTGGAGAGATGGCTTAGTGGTTTACGTGCTTGCCTGCAAAGCCTAAGGACCCAGGTTCGACTTCTCAGTACCCATGTAAGCCAGCTGCACAAGGCGGCACATGTCTCTGGAGTTTGTTTACAGCGGCTAGAGGCCCTGGTGTGCCCATTCTCTCTCTCTCTCCATATATATGTATCATAAATAAATAAAATATTTTTATACTATTTCATTTTTATTTATTTATTTGCCAGAGAGAAAGTGGCACAGAAAGAGAGAATGAGTGTGCCAGGACCTCCAGCTGCTGCAAAGGAACTTCAGATGCATCTTGTGCATCTGGCTTATGTAGGTCCTGGGGAACCAAACTTAGAAAGGTAAGCCGGGCGTGGTGGCGCATGCCTTTCATCCCAGCACTCGGGAGGCAAAGGTAGGAGAATCGCCGTGAGTTCAAGGCCATCCTGAGACTTCATAGTGAATTCAAGGTCAGCCTGAGCTAGGGTGAAACCCTGCCTCGAGAAAGGGAAAATGAAATACATAGAGGTTAAAGCAGACCCAAGGAGAGAGACCAGTCCTGACTCTGACATCTGGCTATGCCTGAAGGCCCTCCTGCCTAATCCGCTACAGCTAACAGATTCCTTTTCTTCCTTTGAACCAAACCAGGTTACAACTGACTAGAGACCTGGAGAGCCGAAAGGAAGTAGGGGCCTGCCCTGGCAGTGTCAGGACCATGGTCTTTTGGAGACACTCTCCGTTCCCTAGCAGCTTGCCCTGTTTCAGCCTGGGAATGTCAGATTAGGAGCGAGGTAGCCTTTCTTCTGACAGGTAGTTAACTAGGGACTGGCGCACAGAATCATGGGTACCCACTTAACCTGCTCTGGCCAAACTAGAACTCAGGTCTAATTCAATCTCGTCCAACATGGCTGCCAGCACTAGCCCAGGGTTAGCTTCCTGCTTCTTGCATAACTTTTCCTGGGTTGGCCCTTACTGAGAAAGCCTCATTTTTAAAAAAATATTTTATTTTGAAGGGCGAGAGAGAGAGAGAGTTGGCGCACCAGGGCCTCAGCTACTGCAATCGAACTCCAGATGCCTGCGCCACCTAGTGGTCATGTGCGACCTTGCGCTTGCCTCACCTTTGTGCGTCTGGCTTATGTGGGATCTGGAGAGTGGAACATGGGTCCTTAGGCTTCGCAGGCACGTGCCTTAACCGCTAAGCCATGTCTCCAGCCCTCTGTTTATCAAGTCTTTGCTGAATACAGAGAAGAACTTAGGGGTTGGGATCCTAAGCTCACTCAGACCTCTACCCCACATCAGGGATGCGTCTATATTACCTGCCTCTATTTAAACATCCCTCTTCCTCACTCCAGGTGCCTCTGACTGTGTCTCTCCTGTGTCTTAACTGGTCTGCCCTCTGGTCATGCTGATCTGGAGGTGTGTCCTCCTCCAGGAAGCCGCCCTGCCTGCAGAGGCCTCACTTCTCCATTCATCTGAAGGCACCAAACTGACGCCATGACAGGCTTCAGTAAGGCGCCGCCCTGACTAGGCCAAAGTTTCGGTTTCCCGGAGGGGCGAGCTCTGGGAGCTGAGTCAATTCCTAGAGACATGTCCAAACATGCACAGACATGTCCCTTTCGCCCCAGCCAATCAAAGATGTACCAACGTAACTGCCGCGTGCTTAGCCAATCACGTTAGGAGATTATCTCACCTGCCCGGAATTCCCCTAGACCTGGAGTTACTGTTCAAATTAGCCAATCATGATAAAAGACTAAAAGCCCGCCAAAATTCCTTTAGGCATGCTTAAAAGGGACTTGTGAGCTCCTCGAGTGGTTGACCTCAGCATGCTGGCTGATTCTGCAGAATAAACGCTCTATGCTTTTACATACTATTTGACTCTGGGGTCTTTCTTCAGCGATTTTCAGACCCTTACATCATCTACCACAGCCCATATCTCCCTGGGCCATTTCTGACCACAAGTGCTTGGGGTATCTGCAGACCTTATTCTCAGAATTGGTTTGTTTTTCTTTTGTTGTTGTTGTTTGTTTTTGGTTTTTCGAGGTAGGGTCTCACTGTAGCTCAGGCTGACCTGGAATTCACTATGTAGTCTCAGGGTGGCCTCGAACTCTCAGCGATCCTCCTACCTCTGCCTCCCAAGTGCTGGGATTAAAGGCATGCGCCACCATGCCCGGCAAGTTAGGGTTTTTTTTTTTTCCCTCTGGACAGAGCCATACCCTAAGGCCTCCTGGCACCCCAAAGGTACAAATAATATTGGAACGGGGTGGTGGGTGATACAAGGAAGAAAGCAACGAAGACCATGGTAGGTACTGGTAAAAAGGAGAAGGCTGAAAGACATGGCAAGGAGAGGCCAGTCCACTGAAGGAGCTACACAGAAGTCCCCAGATTCTCACATCCACACCCCTGCCCCCAGCTCCCATAGATACCTGAGGCGCTGAGGACGGACCGGAGGACGTCAGGGTGGCATAATGTGACGAGAGGGACTGTGGGACCCATCCATGTTAAAAAGCCCTGGGGGTACATGCTCACCAGTTTAGCCACTTCCTTCATGCCATCTTCTGTAGGAGGGTACTAGAAGCAAAATAGGGCCAGTTCAGTAAGTGCTTTTTTTTGTTTGTTTGTTTGTTTGTTTTAAATATTTTATTATTTATTTATTTATTTGAGAGAGAGATATAGAAATAGGCAGGGAGAGAGAGATAGAGAATGGGTGCACCAGGGCCTCCAGCCACTGCAAACGAACTCCAGATGCATGCACCCCCTTGTGCATCTGGCTTACGTGGGTCCTGGAGAATCGAGCCTCGAACCGGGGTCCTTAGGCTTCATAGGCAAGCATTTAACCACTAAGCCATCTCTCCAGCCCTTTTGTTTGTTTTTTGTTTTTTTGTTTTTCGAGGTAGGGTCTCACTCTGGTCCAGGCCGACCTGGAAAGTAAGTGCTTTTTAACATTCATGCCCATACATTAACGCCACTCTCACTTTTGGTTAGAGAAGCTTCAGATGGTGGCGACCTTGGGATGACTCAGATAAGGCCCCATGGTGCTGAGAAGAAGTGACAGAGGAGCGCTCAGCACTGAAACATCTCTATCACACCTTCCACATCTCAGGGTCCATTGTGGAAGAGGTGGCAGAAAGAATGTAAGAGCCAAAGGAAGGGTAGGACTCCTTACAACGTGCTCCTCCAGACACAAAATGGCCTGGATAGCCATGACCTCCCAGTGCCTGACACTACCTACACAAGACCATCCTAATAGGAGGAAAAGAAACGATGATGACATAAAAATAAAAGAGAGGGCTGGAGAGAAGGCTTAGCGATTAAGGCACATGCCTGTGAAGCCTAAGGACCCAGGTTCGAGTCTCCAGATCCCACGTAAGCCAGATGCACATGGTGGCACATGCATCTAGAGTACATTTGCAGTGGCTAGAGGCCCTGGCACACCCATTCTCTCTCTCTCTCTTCCCCTCTCTGTGTCTCTAATAAATAAATGAATAAAAATAAAATCTTTTTAAAAAAATTAAAAAATAAAAATAAAAGAGACACTGATTGAGAGGGGGAGGGGATATGATGGAGAGTAGAGTTGTTAAGGGGGAATTATCATGGTTTATTGTCTATAATTATGGAAGCTGTCAATAATAAATAAATAAATAAATAAATAAATAAATGGTAGGTGGTCCATCATGACTTCTGAGTGCGTCTGTGATGGTGTTCTCAGACACTGTCAATCAGTAGCCTGAGTCAGTGAGGCCCACCTCCCTGAGGGTAGGCAGAACATGCAACCACTGAGGGTCCGGATGACACGGTAGGTAGAGGAGAGAGGTACATTCTGAGTCACGTCCAGAGCTGGGACACCCATCTTCTGCCCTCGCATATTGAAATTCAGGTCCCTGAACTTTGAATTCTACCATTTATACTTGACAGTTGAACACCCCCCCACACACAACTCAGGGATCTACCATTCATACTTGACAGTTCAACACCCCCCTGCATCCCAGGATCTACCATTCATACTTGATAGTTCAACACCCCCCACACCCCAGGAATCTATCATTTATACTTGACAGTTCATAGCCCCCTGCACCCCAGGATCTACCATTCATACTTGATAGTTCACTCGCCCACACCTCAGGAATCTATCATTTTATACTTGACAGTTCAACACCCCCCTGCACCCCAGGATCTACCATTTATACTTGACAGTTCAACCCCCCCCACACCTCAGGAATCTATCATTTATACTTGACAGTTCAATACCCCCCTGAACCCCAGGATCTACCATTTATACTTGACAGTTCAACCCCCACCCCACACCTCAGGAATCTACCATTTATACTTGACAGTTCATAGCCCCCCACACCCCAGGATCTACCATTCATACTTGAAAGTTCATAGCCCCCTGCACCCCAGGATCTATCATTCATACTTGATAGTTCAACACCCCCGCACCTCAGGAATCTATCATTTATACTTGACACTTCATACCCCCCCACACCTCAGGAATCTATCATTTATACTTGACAGTTCATACCCCCCCCACCTCAGGATCTACCATTTATACTTGACAGTTCATACACCCCCCACACCTCAGGAATCTATCATTTATACTTGACAGTTCATACCCCCCCCCACCTCAGGATCTACCATTTATACTTGATAGTTCATACACCCCCCACACACCTCAGGAATCTATCATTTATACTTGACAGTTCATACCCCCCCACACCTCAGGCTCTACCATTTATACTTGATAGTTCATGCACCCACACCCCACACACCTCAGGAATCTATCATTTATACTTGATAGTTCATACACCCCCCACACACCTCAGGAACCTATCATTTATACTTGACAGTTCAACACCCCCTGCACCCCAGGATCTACCATTCATACTTGATAGTTCAACACCCCCTGCACCTCAGGAATCTATCATTTATATTTGACAGTTCATAGCCCCCTGCACCCCAGGATCTACGATTTATACTTGACAGTTCATAGCCCCCCACACCTCAGGAATCTATCATTTATACTTGACAGTTCAACACCCCCCTGCACCCCAGGATCTACCATTCATACTTGATAGTTCACACCCCCCCTGCACCCCAGGATCTACCATTTATACTTGACAGTTCACACCCCCCCTGCACCCCAGGATCTACCATTCATACTTGACAGTTCACACCCCCCTGCACCCCAGGATCTACCATTTATACTTGACAGTTCAACACCCCCCTGCACCCCAGGATCTACCATTCATACTTGATAGTTCACACCCCCCCTGCACCCCGGGACCTGAGGCCTTTGGCTTCAGCCTTTGGGTTCTCCAACCTGGAGATGGCGTATTGTACGATCCTCTGAATCTATAAGCAGACAAGCCAATGTCCATCACACATCATCCTTTTCTCTCCATTACTCACTCTTTCCTTCTCCTTTCCTCTCTCTTTCCCTTCATCTTCCTCCCTCCTTGTGTTCTCTCTATATATATGAAATATATGCATATGTCTATATATGCCTATTGTACATTTACATAACTATATACATATTCAATCCTATGCTACATGGTGATATTCTTATCAGTGACAGACTGCATTTGACTTTGGTTTTATAAGGTATAATGGACCTGAAGAATTATTGCTTTCCAGGGCTGGAGAGATGGCTCAGTGGTTAAAGCGCTTGCCTGCAAAGCCAAAGGATCCCGGTTCAATTCCCTAGGACCCATGTAAGCCAGATGCACAAGGGAGCACACGCATGTGGAGTTTGTTTGCAGGGGCTGGAGGCCCTGGTGTGCCTATTCTCTCTCTTTTTCTCTCTCTGCGCCTCTTTCTCTCTCTCAAATAAAGAAAAAAATATATCTTAAAAATTATTGTTTTCCATTAAAGGCATTTGCCAAAGCCCTTGGTTTCCCTCGAGAAACAGATAGTAAGACCCTATTGCTGAAGACATCTCTTGCCTGAGAGGCAAGGTCACTGAGAAAGCAAGCTGGTGCTGAGCAGAAAACCTTCTCCCTGTAGACCAGCCAACTGAAAGCTGGAAAAAGCTGCACTGCATGCAGAGTATGGGAGACAGAAGTCATCAGCAGTGAAAACAGTGGACGCTGAATATTCAAATTTGGCCAGACAGGCCCAAAGACTGAACGGGTGCAATAGTGGCATGTCTGCTCTTGGGATAACCAACTGCTCCATAATTGGACTGAAGGCCCTCTCTAAGGGAGGGAATACATACCTGGTACTGAAAAACCTAAGCAAAGTCTATGGTAGGTAAGGTCATGAGCCTTAGGGGTATAAAGCCTGCTCTTGTCTGACTAAATGTATATACTGTTCCCACCAAGCTGCCCTGAAAGCACTACACTTAATGTTCATATTCACATATTAACGCTACTCTCACTTCTGGTTAGAGAAGCTTCTCTTTTCAGATGGCGATGACCACTGGGATGATCCAAAAGGCAACATAGTGCTGAGAAGAAGGGATGGAGGAGTGCCCAGCACTGAAACATCTCTGTCACACCCTCCAAGGCTCAGGGTCCATTGCGGAAGAGGGGGTGGATAGAACGGAAGAGCCAAAGGAAGGGTATGACCTCTTACAATGCAACTGTCCAGACAGAAATTGGCCTTGATATCCATGACCTTGCTGTGCCTAGCAATACCTCCTCAAGACCCTCATAATAGAAGTAAAAGATGATGACATCAAATTAAAAAAGAGACTAATGGAGAGAGGGAGGGGATATGATGGAGAGTGGAGTTCTAAAGTGGAATGGGGGGAGGGGAGGGAAATACTATGCACTTTTTGTATGTAAGTATATTTTGTTGTCAATAAAAAAAATCATTGTTTTCCTATCTGTAGACGTGTTTAGATACATAAATGCTGCCACCTTGCAACTGTCTACATTATTCAGAACAGCAGCCTGGCGTACAGGTTTGTTTACTGGGAATAAGTGTGTAACATGGCATAGACGCTCCGTAGGCTACACTGTATAGATCTGTGTAAGTGCACTCTGGGGCGTGGCACAATGACAAAACCACCTCATGATGAACTTTTCAAAACCGGTCCCTGTTAAGTGATGCATAACCATGTGTCTGTGCACGTGTGTGTGTTTATGTGCATTTGTTTGTTTGTTTGGTTGGTTTTTCGAGGTAGGGTTTCACTCTGGTCCAGGCTGACCTGGAATTCACTATGTAGTCTCAGGGTGGCCTTGAACTCTCGGCGATCCTCCTACCTCTGCCTCCCGAGTGCTGGGATTAAAGGCATGCACCACCACGCCTGGCATGTGCATATGTGTTTAACTTGCGTTTTCTTTTTCTTTTTCTTTTTTCTTTTTCTTTTCTTTTCTTTTTTTTTTTTTTTTTTTTTTTTTTTTTTTTTTTTTTTGAGGTATGGTCTCACTCTAGCTCAGGCTGACCTGGAATTCACTCTGTAGTCTCAAGGTGGCCTTGAACTCACGGCGATCCTCCCACCTCTGCCTCCCGAGTACCGGGATTAAAGGCGTGCGCCACCAGGCCAGGCTTGATTCTACTTTTCTTGAAAGCACTGACAAATACACTTTCTGTGGACCTTCATCAGGTCCTTTCTGCTGCCTCTGGAGGTGACAGAGCCCCCACAGTGAACACGTGTCTGGATTTTGCAGGGATGGAGGGCATCCCTGCCGCCTCCTGTCTCATCCCTTCCATATCCAAGTCCCACAAGTGCATCTAAGGCTAACGGAGAAGTTACCTGATCTGCCTCAGAATACCCAAATTTATTTATTTATTTTCACGTGTGTGTGTCCACCACAGTCTCTTGTCACTACAAATGAGTGCCCATTTGGCTTTCTATGGATGGCTGGCAATGGAATCCAGGCCCACAAACTTTGCTACAAGCAAAAATCTAAAACCACGGAGTCATTTCCCCAGGCCTCCTTGCACATGTACACACACACGCACACACACACACACACACGCACACATGCACGCACCCCTGGGCTTGAGAAGATGACTTTTCTGAAATGATATGAACTGTAACCCTGGGGACAAGGAAAGGCCCTACAAGGGAATCTGTGGGCAACGTCATATCCCTAAGGCTTGCCTCACGTGCTCTCACCTCTTCACTTCCACCTGTGCTAAAAGGTCCGCACACCAGGGACCTTCTACCCTCAGCAGAGCCCAGGGGAGCAGAGGTGACCCCTAAGTGTCCAGCAGGATGATGGCTCCCATCCATCAGGAGCTGCTGCCCACCGGGAACAGCACCCTGGGCAGCGATCCCTGGACATGTACACATATGTTGATCTCTGTTGTCAATAAGTCACCCAGAGGGCAGAGCAGATATAAGTCAAAGTCCAGTGTGGGTCAAGGGAGGCTTAGAAAGGGTGACTGGTAGGCAAGAGGCTCCCTGGTACACATTAGGAGAGAAGAGCAAGAGAATGAATGAATGAGGTAGCCCAGCATTCTGTTCTGGCCCAGCTGTGCCCCGGGTTGATGTGGAAGGCAAGGGACACCTCCATGATTATACCTGGTAAACAAAGCCAGAAACCCAGAGATAACATAACATAAAGAACTACTCCATGGGGCTGGAGAGATGGCTTAGCGGTTAAAGGCGCTCACCTGCAAAGCCTGAGGACCCACGTTCAACTCTCCAGATCCCATGTAAGCCAGACGCACAAAGGTGAGGCAAGCGCAAGGTCCCACATGCCCACTAGGTGGCGCAAGCGTCTGCAGTTCAATTACAGTGACTGAGGCCCTGGCATGCCAATTCTCTCTCTCTAAAATAAAATAAAATGTGGGCTGGAGAGATGGCTTAGTGGTTAAGGCATTTGCCTGCAAAGCCAAAGGATCCCAATTTAATTTCCAGGACCCACGTAAGCCAGATGCACAGGTGGCTGGATGCATCTGGAGTTCATTTGCAGTGGCTGGAAGCCCTGATGCGTCCATTCTCTCTCTCTCTCTCTCTCTGCCTCTTTCTCTCTCTCAAATAAATAAATTTTTAAAAAGTTTAAAAAAATACAACATTTTATTTATTTATTTATTTATTTATTTATTTATTTATTTATTGGTTTTTTGAGGCAGGGTCTCACTGTAGCTCAGGCTGACCTGGAATTCACTGTGTATTCTCAGGGTGGCCTTGAACTCACGGCGATCCTCCTACCTCTGCCTCCCCAGTGCTGGGATTAAAGGCATGCCCAGCAAAATAAAACTTTTTTTTTTTTTTTTGCCCTGTCCTGTATTGCAACAAATGCAATGTCAAAGAGAAACTCTCCTTGCTTTTTCTTTCTTTCTTTTTAATGTTTTTCATTTATTTGAGAGAGAGAAGCAGAGATAGAGAGAGAGAATGGGCACACCAGGGCCTCTAGCCGCTGCAAATGAACTCCAGACACATGTGCCTCCTTGTGCAGCTGGCTTATATGGGTCCTGGGGAATCGAACCTTGGTCCTTTGGCTTTGCAGGCAAGTGCCTTGACCACTAAGCCATCTCCCCAGCCCCAAAATAAAACATTTTAAAATAAAATAAAATAAAAAAGAAATAGTCCAGGTAGGAAGTTGACACTGGATGGAAACTGAAGCCCCGCCGCAGACAACGAGGGAGTAGAAAGGTCCTGTCTCTGTGTACCCCCATCCTGGGAGCCCCCCGCCCCCCGTGTGCCCCACTGTGGGGAGGACAGCACACAACTGAATCCAGAGCAGACCAAGGATAAGAGGAAGGGAACTCCCTTCTCACCCCTCGGGACACCATCCATTATTATATACCAGCCCCATTCCACCGCTACACTCACCTTGCCCAGGTGACCCAAGAACCAATTCCGTCCGGGAGGCTGAGGGAAACGGCGTAGGTGGCGATACTTTTCATTCAAGGTGTAGGTCTGGGTGAGGGCACGGGCCAGAAGCCACGAGGCTCCGACCACCAGCAGGAGCAGCCATGGGAAGGTAGCCAGGGTCTCCAGCCCCAGCCAGGACAGGCTCAGCTGTGGCATCCTGCAGGGGCACACGGACAGGAGGGTGAGTTCCTGAGGTCCAGGAGACGGCTGGGGACCTCCAGGGTCAGTGCACTGAAACAGGGACTGTGAAGCTGATTCCCAGAGGGGAAGACCCAGGGCAGCTCAGATGACAAGCAGTGAGAGAGGACAAGACAAGAGAGGGAAGAGACTTAGCAAGAGCCCCAGAGTGCCTGAGTGCCACTGCCGTGACCAGGACTGTTCCCCAGATCCCACTATTGCTGGGGCCAACTGGATCCCTGTGGCTATCCTGCCTCAACCCCCTGGCACAGTAAAGACACCGCAGTCATGGCCAGAGCTCTCTCTAAGGCAGCTCCATCACCCTAGGCTGGCACCTTATCTCAAGAGCAGAGAGACTCAAAAAGCTCTTCTTCTAGAATCTCTTGATCCCTGGTTCCTGGCTTGGAGGAGGTGGAGGGAGGCTGGGCTGCGCGTAGTTGCTGGCCAATCTCTCCCATGCCCCGCTGCCTCCTCCCAGCCTGGGCAGGTGGCCAAGATGCCAGGGTTAGGTCAGCTGGCTGAAGAGGGGAACAGAGGACTCAGGGTCACACAGCACCGACACCAGATCCTTAGAATCTGGCCCCTCCCCCATGAAGTAGGGAGGATGAGGGGTGAGATTCTGAGCCCCATGTTTACAGCCACCCTTGCCTCTCTGAGGACAGGGTGTGTCAGGTAAAATCATTAACTTGGGAGTTTACATTGCAGGACACCAAGACCAGGTTCAGTCCATGCTAAGCCTTGTTCCTCCAGAGCGACTCTATATGGTGGGATCACAGGGGAAACTGCGTGACCATTTAACCTGGGGCTCCAGAAGGTTTCTGCGCAACATCTGAGTTCAAATCTTCTTTCCAAAAGCAGCCCAGGGCCTGGATGAACGCATGGCCTTAGGAGCAGGAACGAAAAAATTAAGCACCACCCCCCCCCAACCCCCATCCATGGATTTCCCAGGTCAAATTCCAAGGATCAGCAGATCAGCTGGAAATGCTGAGGATGGAGAGGTGGAAGGAAGAGGGGAGGTAGGGAGACTGAGAGGGATCCTGAGCGGAAAGGAGAGGGCAGAGCCTTCCTTTTCATATATGAATCTAGATTGTACTTTATTCTTATTATTTATTTATCATTATTATTATTTAGAAAGCAGCAGATAGAGACAGAGAATGGGCGAGCCAGGGCCTCCAGCCACTGCAAATGAACTCCAGACACATGAGCCACCATGTGCATCTGGCTTTACATGGGTCCTGGGGAATTGAGCCTGGGTCCTTTGGCTTTGCAGGCAAGCGCCTTCACTGTTAAGCCATCTCTCCAGCCCACACTTTATTTATTTTTATTTTTATTTTTATTTTTTTTTTTCGATTTTTCGAGGTAGGGTCTCACTCTGGCCCAGGCTGACATGGAATTCACTATGTAGTCTCAGGGTGGCCTTGAACTCTTGGCAATCCTCCTACCTCTGCCTCCCAAGTGCTGGGATTAAAGGCGTGCGCCACCACACCCGGCTTCACTTTTTGTTTATTTTTATTTACTTATTAGAGAGTGACAGAGAGAGAGAGAGAGAATGGACGCACCAGGGCCTCCAGCCACTGCAAATGAACTCCAGATGCATGCACCACCTGGTACATCTGGCTTACATGGGTCCTGGGGAATCGAGCCTCGAACTGGGGTCTTTAGGCTTCACAGGCAAACGCTTAACCTCTAAGCCATCTCTCCAGCGCCCCCCCCCCGGCCCAGCTAGGGTTTTTGATGTTGTTGTTGTTGTTTTGTTTCTCCTCTCCAGCATGACCTCAGCCCTCCCACGTCATGAGGGCTGTGGAGAACTGCTGTGTCTGCCCTTGCAGGGTCCCAGTCCCTTCGTACTTGAGGCACAAAATGGTGCCTGGAGAATCCAAGAAGCCCAGCATCAAAGATGCTTGGAGACGGAGAAGCAGATACGGTGAGAGACATGCAGAGAGTAGACAGCAAGAGGCACAGACAGTTTAACAGGCCACAGTTAGGGCCCAAAGCCTGCGGGCCTTCAAGGGGAAGGACAGATAGATTCTTTCAGCTCCACCCCTGGCTTCCAGAATTTTCCTGAAGTGAGTCCTGTGTACTGAATGACAGGGATCTGAGGAAGAGGCTCTGCAGATTCAAGGGGCAAGGAAATGGGGGACAGACAGACTGAGAGAAAGACATGGAGCCAGCCCCCCAAGCTGTAGTCACAACCTGCTAAGGGAAACATGGGGTCCCCTTGTTCTCTCTCTTGCTGTTGCTGTGCATCACCAGATCTAGTCGCCGTGCCCCCAACTCTCCATCCTGTTTGTTTTCCTCCTCTGTGATGTCTTTTATTGTTTTTTTGTTTGTTTGTTTTTTTGGTTTTTCGAGGTAGGGTCTCACTCTAGCCCAGGCTGACCTGGAATTCACCCTATTCTCAGGGTGGCCTCGAACTCATGGCGATTCTCCTACCTCTGCCTCCCGAGTGCTGGGATTAAAGGCGTGCACCACCACACCCAGCTCCTCTGTGATGTCTTAAACAAGGTTTCAGTCTGTAGCTCAGGCTGCTCTCAAGATTATAGCAAATCCTTCTGCCTTGGTCAGACTGATGCATCTGTAGGCATGCATCTCCAACCCTGATTCCCTTTCTGCCTCATCTCCATCTCTGTGTCCTTAGCGGTGTATCTGTGACACTCTGAAAGTGGGTATAAAGACCTGGTAAGGGAGGGCCAGGCATGGTGGTGCATCCCCGTGGTGGTGTGATTCAGGTGTCCCCCATAATCTTAGGTGTTCTGAATGCTAAGTTCCCTGCTGATGGCAATTTGGGAATTAACGCCTCCTGGAGGCAGTGGATTGTTGGGGGTGGGCTTATGGGTGTTATAGCCAGTGCCCCCTTGCCAGTGTTTGGCACACTCTCCTGTTGCTGTTGTCCACCAAATGTTGGTCAGGGGGTGATGTCCACCCTCTGCTCATGCCATCATTTTTCCTGCCATCATGGGGCTTCCTCTCAACTTTGTAAGCCAAAATAAACCTTTTTTCTCCACAAGCTGCTCTTGGGTGTTTTCTGGCAGCAGTGCGAACCTGACTGCAACAGTAAAGTTGGTACCGAGAAGTGGAATCATTACTGCTGGACACCTGACTGTGTGGTTTTGGCCTTTTGGAGCTGATTTTCAAGAGGAATGTGGAAGGATTTGAAACCTCGGCCTAAGAGACGCCTTGCAGTGCTGTAAGTACAGCTTGATGGACTATTCTGCTCAGAGTTGAAAGACCTGAATGCAGGAAGAACTATGGACTGTGAGGTTTGGCTTATGAGGGTGAGAAAGAGCTTTGCTTGGTTTGGGCTAGAAGCAGTTTGTGTGAGAAACTTGCTGCGTTCTGCCTGCCTGTGTCCTGTGAACGTGTGCAGGGTTGCATTGCATAGAAATGGACTGGTGTCAGCCAGGTGTGGTGGCTCACGCCTTTAATCCCAGCACTCAGGAGGCAGAGGTAGAAGGATCGCCTTGAGTTCGAGGCCACCCTCAGACTCCATAGTGAATTCCAGGTCAGCTTGGGCTAGAGAAAGACTCTACCTTGAAAAAAGAAAAGAAAAGAAATGAAATGAACTGGTGTCTGCAGAAGGATATGGCACAGACAAAAGAAAATCTTTGTGCCAAAACTGCTGCCTGTTCGGCTGCAATTGTTTGAGAAGTTACAAACACTGAGACGGCCAAATGACCTGCATTGGGACAAGTTTAACAGGCCACTGTTAGGGCCCAAAGCCTGCGGGCCTTCAAGGGGAAGGACAGATAGATTCTTTCAGCTCCACCCCTGGCTTCCAGAATTTTCCTGAAGTGAGTCCTGTGTACTGAATGACAGGGATCTGAGGAAGAGGCTCTGCAGATTCAAGGGGCAAGGAAATGGGGACAGACAGACTGAGAGAAAGACATGGAGCCAGCCCCCAAGCTGTAGTCACAACCTGCTAAGGGAAACATGGGGTCCCCTTGTTCTCTCTCTTGCTGTTGCTGTGCATCACCAGATCTATTCATCGTGCCCCCAACTCTCCATCCTGTTTGTTTTCCTCCTCTGTGATGTCTTTTATTGTTTTATTGTTTGTTTGTTTGTTTTTTTGGTTTTTCGAGGTAGGGTCTCACTCTAGCCCAGGCTGACCTGGAATTCACCCTATTCTCAGGGTGGCCTCGAACTCATGGCGATTCTCCTACCTCTGCCTCCCGAGTGCTGGGATTAAAGGCGTGCACCACCACACCCAGCTCCTTTGTGATGTCTTAAACAAGGTTTCAGTCTGTAGCTCAGGCTGGCCTCAAGATTATAGCAAATCCTTCTGCCTTGGTCAGACTGATGCATCTGTAGGCATGCGTCTCCAACCCTGATTCCCTTTCTGCCTCATCTCCATCTCTGTGTCCTTAGCGGTGTATCTGTGACACTCTGAAAGTGGGTATAAAGACGTGGTAAGGGAGGGCCAGGCATGGTGGTGCATACCCGTGGTGGTGTGATTCAGGTGTCCCCCATAATCTTAGGTGTTCTGAATGCTAAGTTCCCTGCTGATGGCAATTTGGGAATTAATGCCTCCTGGAGGCAGTGTATTGTTGGGGGTGGGCTTATGGGTGTTATAGCCAGTTTCCCCTTGCCAGTGTTTGGCACACTCTCCTGTTGCTGTTGTCCACCAAATGTTGGTCAGGGGGTGATGTCCACCCTCTGCTCATGCCATCATTTTTCCCTTCCATCATGGAGCTTCCTCTCAACTTTGTAAGCCAAAATAAACCTTTTTTCTCCACAAGCTGCTCTTGGGTGTTTTCTGGCAGCAGTGCGAACCTGACTGCAACAGTAAAGTTGGTACCGAGAAGTGGGATCATTACTGCTGGACACCTGACTGTGTGGTTTTGGCCTTTTGGAGCTGATTTTCAAGAGGAATGTGGAAGGATTTGAAACCTTGGCCTATGAGACGCCTTGCAGTGCTGTAAGTACAGCTTGATGGACTATTCTGCTCAGAGTTGAAAGACCTGAATGCAGGAAGAACTATGGACTGTGAGGTTTGGCTTATGAGGGTGAGAAAGAGCTTTGTTTGGTCTGGGCTAGAAGCAGTTTGTGTGAGAAACTTGCTGCGTTCTGCCTGCCTGTGTCCTGTGAACTTGTGCAGGGTTGCATTGCGTAGAAATGGACTGGCGTCAGCCGAGCATGGTGGCGCACGCCTTTAATCCCAGCACTCGGGAGGCAGAGGTAGGAGGATCGCCTTGAGTTCGAGGCCACCCTGAGACTCCATAGTTAATTCCAGGTTAGCTTGGGCTAGAGAAAGACTCTACCTTGAAAAAAGAAAAGAAAAGACATGAAATGAACTGGTGTCTGCAGAAGGTTATGGCACAGACAAAAGAAAATCTTTGTGCCAAAACTGCTGCCTGTTCGGCTGCAATTGTTTGAGAAGTTACAAACACTGAGACGGCCAAATGACCTGCATTGGGACAACAGGAATAATACAGAGTGTTTTGAAGGGGCCTGAATGCTGAAGGAGTGTCCTGTTCTTCAAAGTCAGTTTTATTCTGCCCCCCCCCCCCGATTAACAAGTTGGTAGCTCACCTGGTATTATGGAGTACAAGATATGCAGGAAAGACAAGATTTTCAATGGTTTTTTTAGGAAAGACCTGGAATTAACTATGGGTCATTGAATTTGCCTCAATTAAAGGCGTGGTTTTTTGTATTTTGGAAATGGCCATGGGCAGTGTGGAGCAGGCTTGATGGACTACCTGTGTGGAGACCTGATGGAACCGTGTTTGTGGATGGACTGTGGGTTGCAGTGGAGACCCAGTGGAGATGCCAGGACTATGAGATGGCTGCCAAGGAGAGCTGCCAACATCAGATGAAGTTTTCCGGGACTGTGAGTAGCCTAGCTGGAGGGGCAGAATTGGAACTCCAGAGACTTGTCACTGGTTAGAATTGTTGGACTTGAAGCTACAGAGTTTGATGTTTGCCCTGGTTGTTTTAAATCTTGTATTGGTTGAATATTTCTTTGCTGTACCCAATGCCATCTTTTGCAGTGTGAATGTTTATTTTCTGCCATTATGGGTTTTGGGGGGTGTTGCAGCAAGGTTCACATTGCTGGCAGAAATCACCCAACCAAGAGCAGTTTATGGGAAAAAGAGGTTTATTTTGGCTTACAGGCTTGAGGGGAAGCTCCATGATGGCAGGGGGAAATGACCACATGAGCAGAGGGTGGACATCACTTCCTGGTCAGCATCAGGTGGACAACAGCAACAGGAGAGTGTGCCAAACACTGGCAAGGGGAAACTGGCTATAACACCCATAAGCCCACCCCCGACAATACACTGCCTCCAGGAGGCGTTAATTCCCAGATTGCCATCAGCTGGGAACCTAGCTGTGGTAGTTTGAACATATGGCCCCCAATATATTCAATGTTTTATTACTTTATAGTTTGCATCTACAATCACCTTCCTAGAGGCAATGTCACTGGGGGCCGATGTGGAGGTGGGTTTGAGATTCCATTGTAAAGATACGCAAATGTGCCTAGCAGGAGTTCTTGAAGTGTGCTGTGTGACGTTTTGGCAGTAGTTTTGCTCTGTGTGCTGTGTGGCTGGGGGCTTTGATCTTTCTTGCCTGGTCCTGTGAGAGCAGGCCGCTTCTCCTGCCATTATGGAACTTCCCCTGGATCTGTGAGCTTCAATAAATAATATCCCTTCCTCCATAACTGTGCCTGGCCTGGAAGTTCATCTCAGCGAATCTGAAGCTGTCTGCTACACTAGCATTCAGAATGCCTAAGTTTATGGGAGACCCCTGAATCAAACAATCACAGGGGGATTTTTTTGGTAGTATGGCTCAGTTAAAAGTCCTTGGATTGTGGGGCTGTTTGAACATCATTAGGATTAATAAAAAACTATGGGGACTTTTATTTATCATGGATGGTCATCAGTTTATGGGGCCCAGGAGCAGAATGTGGAGGTTTGATTCAGGGGTCCCCCATAAACTTAGGTGTTCTGAATGCTGGGTCCCTAGCTGGTGGCAATTTTGGAACTGGAGACACCTGGAGGCAGTGTATTGTCGGGGGTGGGCTTATGGGTGTTACAGCCAGTGTTCCCTTGCTAGTGTTGGGCACACTCTCCTGTTGCTGTTGTCCAGCCGATGTTGGCCAGGAGGTGATGTCCACCCTCTGCTCATGCTATTGTTTTCCCTGTCATTATGGAGCTTCCCCTCAAGTCTGTAAGACAAAATAAGCCCCTTTTTCCCCCCATGGGCTGCTCTTGGTTGGGTGTTTTCTGCCAGCAATGCGAACCCGACTGCAACACCTCCCCCTCCCCAATGGCATCACTTATCTCTTCCATCTAGACTCTCTTCTGTTTTGACGTCATTTTCCCCCTCCTATTATGCAGGTATTGTGTCAGCCACTGTGAGGTCAGGAATATCATGACCACTTTGTGGTCTACACAGAGGAAGGTAGAGCCCTACCTTTCCTTATATGAAGCCTGGATAACACTTTATTTATTTATTTATTTATTTATTTATTTATTTATTTATTGGAGAGAGACAGAGAGAGAGAGAGAGAGAGAGAGAGAGGAAGACAGAGAATGGGCGCGCCAGCAGTGTCTCAGCTGCTGTGAACGAAATCCAGATGCGTGCGCCCCCTTGTGGTCAAGTGCAGCATTGCGCCCTTGCGTCACTTTGCATCTGGCTAAACGTGGGACCTGGAGATTGGAACCGCTGGACATTGGAACCAGCGTTCTTAGGCTTAGGAGGCAGGCGCCTTAACCGCTAAGCCATCTCTCCAGCCCGTGGATAACACTTCAAATGATATTTTGCTGGTCTATGTAATCATAAATGATGGTTTAATAATGGCCCGAGGCAGGGACAAGCATCTCCAGGACCATGGACAGGGGCAGGATTGCACAGGCTGTGGGCAGGGCGGCGGGGCCGCGGGGGATGCCGAGGGAAATGCAGGCTAAAAGGCAGTGAGAAGAAGAGGAGGAGGGAGTAGAGTGGGTGAGGATAAGACTAGGAGGACATAGAGAATAGGAGAGACTGGTTAGCTTCCAAACCTGCCTGCCTGAATCATACAGAAGTGACCAGTAGCTCAGGTACCCAGAAGCCCCCATCTCATGGGGCATCTGGCTCCCTGGAGCTGCACCCCATTGCTGGAAAGACCCTACAGCTTCACAAGCCACAGCATAGCACCTTCTCTTCGGGGGGGGGTGGCAGGTTGTTCCCCACAACCTCTTCCCTCCTCTGGGGCACCTCTGTTGCTGGCTCTTGGCTTAAAGAATGACAAGAGGCTGGGTTTGGCCAGCCAATCGCTTGTAGGCCCAGCTGCCTTCTTCCTGCCTGGGAATGTGGTCACAGTGTGGGGTCAGAACCAGGTGCAGTGAGAGAGGAACGAACTCGTGTTCCTTAGGACTTGGGCCTTCCCTTGTGGGGTGAGGGGCAAGATTGGGGAGTAAGGAAGCAGGATTCTAAATCTTCACTGTCCAGTGTACAAAATGGCACATATATATGGAATTCTTTTGCAGTAGCTGGAGGCCCTGGCACACCTATTCACTCTGTCTCCCAAATAAATAAATAAAAATATTTTTTTAAATGAAAAATACAAACGGTGGCAATCATGAGAGTATGCTGTCTAAAAAAAAATTTTCATAATTAGCAGTCACTACAATAGTTTATGCCATGGACTTCCACAATCCGACCAGTGTACCCTGTAAGGGACAATGCCAGCATTCCCAAGACAGTGGAACCTAAATTCACCAGTGTCTTCTGTTCAAAGTCCAGGATATCTGATGATGTATAATGCTTTCTGATGTGGATTACTGTAGCCTGGATACTCCAAAATGAGAGGTGCCTATCACCCCAACACATCCAAGGGTGCAGCCATACCCCTTTAAGGAACTTACTGGAGACCTGGGGGCTCAATTTATGGTAAACTAAGGTATTCGGATTAAGCTTCCAGCTGCCTTACAACTCTCAAACCTGAAGGCTTCTTCCAGTTCCTCAAGTGAGTAAGTGACATGAAATGACAGTAATAGAGTCCCTGGTGGTATGAACAGTGGAGCACATGCATACATGTTCAAGGTCCTACATTTCAACCTTAGCACAGCGGTGTGTGTGTGTGTGTGTGTGTGTGTGTGTGTGTGCATTGACACTATTTTTTAATTTTTAAAAATATTTTATTTATTTGAGTGAGAGAGAGACAAGAGAGGCAGACATAGAGAGAATGGGTATGCCAGGACCTTCAGCCACTGAAAACGAACTCCAGATGCATGCACCACCTTGTGCATCTGGCTTATGTGGGTCCTGGGGAATTGAACCGGGGTCCTTTGATTTTGCAGGCAAGCACCTTAAACACGAAGCCATGTCTCCAGCTCCCACTGACACTTTAAATGAGAACAGACAGGTCAGATAAAGATCAGCATGAAGCACACTTTTGCTCGGAAGCCATTTCTCAAGTCAGAAAAAATGTGAAAGTGGTTTTATTTATTTATTTAAGGCACAGGTCTCACAATCTAGCCCAGCCTGGCCTCAATCTTTCTTTCTTTTTTATTTGAGAGAGCGAGGAGGCACAGAATGAGAAAGAGACAAATAGAGAACAGGCATACCAGGGCCCCCAGCCGCTGCAAACAAACTCCAGATGCATGCACCACCTTATACATCTGGCTCACGTGGGTCCTGGGGAATTGAACCTATGTCCTTAGGCTTTGCAGGCAAGCGTCTTAACCACTAAGCCATCTCTCCAGCCCTCAAACTCTCTTATACACCATAGACTTATTTCCAACTCATGATTTACCAGCTCCATCCCCCCCAAGTGCTGGGATTATAAAATGTGTGCGCCCTCCGTGCCCAGTGGAAATTGTTTTAATGGCTTCCTGAAGGGAGAGAGGAGCAAAGTCCAAAGGTGACATGAGAAGGGGCATGTTTATGATCCTGTGTGTGGAGTAAGTGGGGACATCAACGGATGATGTCACTCAGGAAAAAGTAAAAGAAGTGAGGGAGCCCGCAGGTTTAGTTTCTGATTTAGTGGTTTTTTGTTTGTTTGTTTTTTCAAGGTAGGGTCTCGCTCTAGCTCAGGCTGACCTGGAACTCACTCTGTAGTCTCAGGGTGGCCTCGAACTCGTGGCGATCCTCCTACCTCTGCCTCCCAAGTGCTGGGATTAAAGGCGAGCGCCACCACGCCCGGCTTAGTTTCAGATTTAGTTTTAAATTTGCACTTGGGTATCACATGCCTTGAACTAATCCTCAAGGACCTAAATATTTTTCTCTCCTCAGAAACCGTCCTTCTTTAAAACCTTTTCTTTTAAATTTGAGAGAGACAGAGCCAGGGAGACAGAGAGAGAGAGGAAGAGACAGAGAGAGAATGGGTGCGCCAGGGCCTCTCAGCTGCTGTGAACAAACTCCACATGCGTGTGCCCCCTTGTGCGGTTGTGTCACTTTGCATCTGGCTAAACGTGGGACCTGGAGATTGGAACCAGCGTTCTTAGGCTTAGCAGGCAGGCGCCTTAACCGCTGAGCCAACTCTCCAACCCCCATTTTTGCAGTCTCTGCACTAGATGGCTAAGGAGGACTCCTAAATGTTTGCTTAAAAATAAATATATATATATATATATATATATATATATATATATATATATATATAAAAAAAAAAAAAAAAAAAATGAAAAGGTAGCGTTGCTGAGGGTCTGTCCTTGGTGACACAGAGCGTCCAAATGGCCCTGCATCCCTGTCTCTGTCCTGCCCACCCATCTGCAGCGGCTCAGGGAACCTCCCGCAGGTTACACTGCAAAACTGAGCTGAGAGCGCTCAGGGCTCAGGCCACGCCCCCTCCTGCCTGCGGTGGAGCATGCGCAGAGGCGGCGGCGGCTGGCGGGAGGAGGGGAGGGAAATGAGGCAGGCACGCTCAGCGCGCACGCGCAGTTCCCTGCTGGTGCTCAGCGGCACCCGGGCATGCGCAGAAGCGGCGGCTGGGGAGGGAGGAGTCCCGGCATGTTCAGTGCGCACGCGCAACCAGCCGGTCCTCGGCAGCGCCCCCTGCTGGCTCTGGGCGCCGGCAGCTGGTGGGGCATGCGCAGACGGGGCGGAGGCGGAGGCGGCGGCTGGGGGCGGGGCGCCCTGGCAGGCTCAGCGCGCAGGCGCGCCCAGCGGCTCCACGTGCAGCCGCAGTCCGCCCTCGGCGCGCAGGATGATCTCGGGCAGCCGGCGGGGCTCGGTGCGGTCAGGCAGGAGGCGGAAGCGCAGCAACGTCAGCGCCAGCGCCACCTTCATCTCGCTCATGGCGAACGTCTGCCCGATGCAGTTCCTGCGGGCGGGAGGGAGGGAGGGAGGAAGGGGCGCTGGGCGGGGATGCGGGGCGGGACCGCGTGCATGGCCGTGGTGCAGAGCTGCGGGAAGGAGCCCTGCATCCATGCAGCCCGGCCTCCCTCCATCCCCCATCCCTGCAGCCAGACCTCCCTCCAGCTCTGCAGCCCGGCCTCCCTCCATCCCCCATCCCTGCAGCCCGGCCTCCCTCCATCCCCCATCCCTGCAGCCCGGCCTCCCTCCATCCCCCCATCCCTGCAGCCCGGCCTCCCTCCATCCCCCCCATCCCTGCAGCCAGACCTCCCTCCAGCCCTGCAGCCTGGCCTCCCTCCGTCCCACCATCCCTGCAGCCCGGCCTCCCTCCGTCCCCCCATCCCTGCAGCCCGGCCTCCCTGCCTCCCCCATCCCTGCAGCCCGACCTCCCTCTATCCCCCCATCCCTGCAGCCCGGCCTCCCTCCGTCCCCCATCCCTGCAGCCCGGCCTCCCTCCATCCCCCCCATCCCTGCAGCCCGGCCTCCCTCCATCCCCCCATCCCTGTAGCCAGACCTCCCTCCAGCCCTGCAGCCTGGCCTCCCTCCATACCCCCATCCCTGCAGCCCGGCCTCCCCTCCGTCCCCATCCCTGCAGCCCGGCTTCCCTCCGTCCCCATCCCTGCAGCCCGGCCTCCCTCCGTCCCCCCATCCCTGCAGCCCGGCCTCCCTCCATCCCCCCATCCCTGCAGCCAGACCTCCCTCCAGCCCTGCAGCCTGGCCTCCCCCATCCCCATCCCTGCAGCCCAGCCTCCTCCCTCCCCCATCCCTGCAGCCTGGCCTCCCTCCATCCCCCATCCCTGCAGCCCAGCCTCCCTCCGTCCCCCCATCCCTGCAGCCCGGCCTCCCTCTATCCCCCCCCATTCCCTGCAGCCCGGCCTCTCTCCGTCCCCCATCCCTGCAGCCCGGCCTCCCTGCCTACCCCCATCCCTGCAGCCCGGCCTCCCTCCGTCCCCCCATTCCTGCAGCCCGGCCTCCCTCCATCCATCCATCCCTGCAGCCCGACCTCCCTCCATCCCCCCCATCCCTGCAGTCCAGCCTCCCTCCTTCCCTGCAGCCCCACGGCACCAGCCCCGGCCTCACCTGGGCCCGGCCGAGAAAGGGATGAAAGCCAGCGGCGACCTGTCCTGCACGTTCTCGGGCTCGAAGCGGAAGGGGTCGTAGACCTGCGGGTGCGCAAGAACCGAGCTCAGCCCGCCCGGGGAGGCTGCAGAGCGGCCGGGTCTGCGCCCCTCCCCGGGAACCGGCGGTGCAGGGGGCGTGGCGGCACCTCAGGGTCCGGCCAGACGGACGGGTTGTGATGTATTCCGAAGATGCTGATGACGCAGACGTTCCCTGATGGGTGGAAGGAGGTGCAGTCAGGGCGAGGTACGTGCAGCCCCTAGGGTACCTCCACCCTGCCCAGGACCCCACGGACACTTGCGCACCTTTGGGGATGACTCTGCCATCAGGGAGCTTGGTGTCCTGGGTACAGTAGCGCATTATGTCTGTGACCGGGGGATGCAGCCGCAAACTCTCCTTGATGCACATGGTCAAGAAGCGCAGCTGGGACAGGTCCTCCCTAAGAAATCCCCACTGAGCCAGGCGTGGTGGCGCACGCC
The DNA here is from genome assembly GCA_036365145.1 of Orientallactaga sibirica. Taxonomy (NCBI): domain Eukaryota; kingdom Metazoa; phylum Chordata; class Mammalia; order Rodentia; family Dipodidae; genus Orientallactaga; species Orientallactaga sibirica. Next base: position 3,629,359 of record JAEOAD010002037.1, on the reverse strand, counting down.
TTTAATCCCGGCACTCAGGAGGATCACCACGAGTTCGAGGCCACCCTGAGACTACATAGTGAATTCCAGGTCTGCCTGAGCTACAGTGAGACCCTACCGCGGAAAACCAAAAAAAGAAAAAGAAAACCACCGATGTGAGTTCTGGTGAGTTCTCCAGATTGAGGCAAAACCCACGCAGACTCGCTGCCACCCTGTGAGTCTTACCCCCTCTCTCCCTGGAAGCTTTAACCCCACAAACTGAATGCAGATAGAATCAAAGAGATATACCTGCTGGTTTAAAACAGGGTCTTAAGTAACTCTGGATGGACAGTGATCTTGAGCCTCTGATCCTCCTGAAACTCAGGTTACAGACATTATTGGCCGCCTCACACAGCCCTACAACAAAGATTAAGCCTTGGGAAATACATCAAAAGATGTCGCTGTGCTGGGAGCCCCGAATTTTAGCCTCAGCCCTGGGACATGCATTTATTTGAATAAGACATGCATTTCATACTCCAGAGTGGAATAACTTGTTGTTATAAAGATGCCAGGCTGGGCAGGTGGCTCAGTAGATAAAAGTGCCTGCTGTGGTATTCTGAAATACCTTACTTGGAATCCCCAGATACTACACAGAAGCCAGAAGCTGTGGCGGGCATGCCCCTGTACCATCATGAACACGTGCGCACGCACATCCAAATACAACTTTTAAAAGTTAAAGCATGATGGTGCTGCCCAGCAAAAACACGGAAGAGAGTGGCGTTGAGCAGGCACAGGACTATGTGAAGCATGGTGTCTGGTAAAAATGCCTCCACACATTCTTGTGAAATGGATAGATGGTTCCAGAAAACAAAAGGAACTAAAGATAGCCAGGAGTGGTGGTGTGTGCTTCTAATCCAGCAGTGCGGAGGTGGAGGCAAGAAGATCACGAGTTCAAGTCCAGTCTCAGGTACATGGCAAGTTGGAAGCTACCTGCTACATGAGACCCTTGTCTCACAAAATTAATAAGGGGGCTGGAGAGATGGCTTAGCGGTTAAGGAGCCTGCCTGCTAAGCCTAAGAACCCTGTTCCAATCTCCAGGTCCCACGTTTAGCCAGATGCAAAGTGACGCAAGGGCGCAATGCCACACTTGCCCACAAGGGGGCACACGCATCTGGATTTCGTTCTCAGCAGCTGAGACACTGCTGGCGCGCCCAGCTCTTATCTGTCTTCCTCTCTCTCTCTCTATCTCTCTCTCTAAAAAATAAAAAAAATAAGGGCCAGGCGTGGTGGCGCACGCCTTTAATCCCAGCACTCGGGAGGCAGAAGTAGGAGGATCGCCGTGAGTTTGAGGCCACCCTGAGACTACATAGTTAATTCCAAGTCAGCCTGGGCCAGAGTGAGACCCTACCTCGAAAAAACAAAAAAAGAATAAGGGCTGGAGAAACGGCTTAGTGGTTAAGGTGTTTGCCTGTGAAGCCTAAAGACCCAGGTTTGATTCCCCAGGACCCAGGTGGCACAAGTGTCTAGAGTTCATTTGCAGTGGCTACAGGTCCTGGTGTGCCCATTGTCTGTATCTGCTTCCCTCCCTCTCTCTCTCTTTCTCAAATAAATAAACAAATTTTTTAAAAGAACTTTAAAATGAATAAAAATAAATATAAAGTAAATATTGGAGCTAGAGAGATGGCTCAGTGGTTAAAGGCATTTGCTGTTTGCAAAACCTGATGGCCCAGGGTCAATTCCCTAGTACATACGTAGCACATGCATCTAGAGTTCATTTGCAGTGGCAAGAGGCCCTGGCATACCTATTCCCCCCTCCTTTCTTCCCTCTCTGTCTCTTTCTCTCTTTGCATGCAACTAAAAAAAAAAAAATCTGTAAATAAATAAATAAATAAGGACTAGAGAGATGGCTCAGGGTTAAGGTGCTTGCCTGCAAAGCTTAATGATTCAGGTTCAATTCCCCAGTACCCGTGTAAAGCCAAATGCACAGTAGTGCATGTATGTGGAGTTTGTTTACAGCCACTAGAGGCCGTTGCATACCCATCCCCTCTCTCACTCTCACGCTGTCTCTCTCTCTCTCTGCTTGCAAATAAATAAAAATAAATCTTTGTTCCAAAGAGGGTGGCATTGCTTTCATTTCTGCAAGTGGTCATGTCTTTGTGGTGAGAATATTCAAAATCTGGTTACTTTGAGGGCTGGAGAGATGGCTTCGCGGTTAAGGCGCATGCCTGTAAATCATAAGGACCCAAGTTCGATTCTCCAGGACCCACGTAAGCCGGATGCACATGGTGGCACATGCATCTGTAGTTCGTTTACAGTGTCTAGAAGCCCTGGCGTGCCCATTCTCAGTCTCTGTCTCTCCCTCTCTCTGTCTCTAATAAATAAAACTTTAAAAAAAGAAAAAAACATCTGGTTATTTTGAAACGTACAACACAACCACAACAGCACCCTGATCTCCGAAGTGTACAACACAGTATTGTGAATTACAGTAATGCTGTGTGCAGGTCACTAAAACCGTTCTGCCAGGTGGCCCACTTTGTACCCGACACTTCTGTCCACTTAATCCACTCCCAGATTGATGGAGAGAAAGCATAACAATCAAAGATGATAACATGCAATTTTTTTTTAATCTGGCAGTGGGAATTCTTAAAACCCCAAGAGCATAGAAATGAAAAATGTCTGTGTACCAAATTAGAACTTAGGTGACAGATTCAGAGATGTGTACAGTCATCGTACACACACACACATATATATATATATTACAAAAGCAGGGATGGCTCAGTGGTTAAGGCATTTGCTTGCAAAGCCAAAGGACCCAGGTTCGATTCCCAAGGACCCACAGCCAGATGCACAAGGGGGCACATGTGTCTGGCATTCTTTTGCAGTGTCTGGAGGCCCTGGCATGCCTATTCTCTCTCCCCCTTTCTCTGTCAAATAAATAAATAAATAATAATAATAGTTCAAAAAACACAAAAGGAATTTCTGAAAATGAACAAACAAAAGTCCATATGACCCACAAGACAGCAGACAAAGGGTTATCATGTAAAATTCCCACTGGTCAGCCGGGCGTGGTGGCGCACGCCTTTAATCCCAGCACTCAGGAGGCAGAGGTAGAAGGATCGCCGAGAGTTCGAGGCCACCCTGAGACTACATAGTGAATTCCAGGTCAGCCTGGGCCAGAGTGAGACCCCACCTCAAAAAAACAAAACAAAACAACAACAACAAAAAATTCCACTGGTCAAACACAAGACACTTAAGAAGAGATGTCTGTTGTGATGGTTTTGAATGTACGTGCCTACTAGGTGATGCAAGCGCCTGGAGTTCAACTGCAGTGGCTGAGGCCCTGGCATGCCACCTCTCTCCCTGTCTCTAAAATTAAAGTAAGTAATTAAAATGCCACAATCAAAACTGATACTTTGAGCCGGGCGTGGTGGTACACGCCTTTAATCCCAGCACTCGGGAGGCAGAGGTAGGAGGATCGCTGGGAGTTCGAGGCCACCCTGAGACTAGAGTGAGACCCTACCTTGAAAAAAAAAAAAAAAAAAAAAAAAAAAAAAAAAAAATCAAAAGTAGGCTCACTCCATGGGAGGTAATATATGTAGCAGGAGAGGTCATGAGCCCTAGGAGTGTGATGCCCACTCTTGTCTAGCTAAGTGAATATATTATGTTCATCAAACTGCCTTGTAAGCACTTTTCTTAACATTCATACACATATATTAATGCTACTCTCACTTGGTTAGAGAAGCTTTTCAGAGGATGGTGGCCACTGGGATGACCTAAAAGACACCATAGTGCTGAGAAGTGACAGAGGAGTGTTCAGGCACTGAAGTATATCTATCATAACTTCCAAGATTCAGGTTTCATTGTGGAAGAGGTGACAGAAAGAATGTAAGAGCCAAAGGAAGCGTAGGACCCTTACAATGCAATCACTCAGACACAAAACGGCCTCAGTATGCAAGACCTTGCAGTGCCTAGCACTACCTTCACAAGACCTGCATAATAGGAGGAAAAGATGATGACATCAAAATAAAAAAGAGTCTAGGGCTGGAGAAATGGCTTAGTGGTTAAGGCGTTTGCCTGCAAAGCCAAAGGATCCCGGTTCGATTCTCCAGGACCCACATAAGCCAGATGCGTGAGGGGCACATGCATCTGGAGTTCGTTTGCAGTGGCTAGAGGCCCTGGCGTGCCCATTCTCTCTCTCTCTCTCTCTCTCTCTCTCTCTGCTTGCAAATAAATAAATGAATAAAAAGTTTAAAAATATTTTTTAAAAAAAGAGTCTATTGGAGAGAGGGAGGGGATATGATGGAAAAGTGGATTTGTGAAGGGGAAAGTGAGAGGGAGGGATTCATCATGGTTTACTGTCTATAATTATGGAAGTTGTAAGTAAAAAATAGTTTAAAAATCAAAAGTAGAGCTGGGGACATGGATCAGTGATTAAAGACTCTTGCTTGTCAAACCTGATGGCCCAAATCCCCAGTACCCATTTAAATCGAGACATACAAATGGAGCATGCATCTGAAGTTCATTTGCCGTGTTCGAGGCCATGGTGCATCTGTAAACCTCTAATCTTTTTTTCTTTCTCTCTTTCATGAATAAAAATGTGTTGTGGGCTGGAGAGATGACTTAGCGGTTAAGGCGCCTGCCTCCTAAGCCTAAGAACGCTGGTTCCAATCTCCAGCAGTTCCAATCTCCAGCGGTTCCAATCTCCAGGTCCCACATTTAGCCAGATGCAAAGTGACGCAAGGGCGCAATGCCGCACTTGACCACAAGGGGGCGCACACATCTGGATTTCGTTCACAGCGGCTGAGAGGCTGCTGGCGCGCCCATCTCTATCTGTCTTCCTCTCCCTCTCTCTCTCTCTGTGTCTCTCTCCAAAAAAAAAAAAAAGTGTTGTAAAACACCAAAGTAGAGCTGGAGGGATGACTCAGTAGTTAAAGGCATATGCTTGCAAAGCCTGACAGTCTAAGTTCAATTCCCCAATACCCATGTAAGGCCAGGTGCACAAAGTGGCACATGCATCTGGAATTCATTTGCAGTGGCAAAAGGCTGTGTGCACACCCGTTCTCTCTTCCTCGCTCCCTCCCTCTCTCTCTGCTCTCTCATAAATAGATGAATAAACAAATAGATATTTAATGAAATCAAAAGTGCAACAGCTTTCACTGTAGGACCTGCACTCACCATTCAATCTCTTCAGACTCTCGGCCCCTCAGGACCTCCTGCACTTCCTGCCGGCAGCGCTCCTGGTATTCTGGGTGCCTCGCCAGGTTGTACAGGACCCAGGAGAGCCCACTGGCTGTGGTGTCGTGGCCTGAGGGGCAATTACACAGGCTAAGGTGTCTGCGGTGCTTCAGAACAATGGTGTATACAAAAGCCAAGAGGGGAGATCCCCCAGAAGGGAAGGAAAAGAGGAGGATGGACAGAAAGGAAGGATCTAGGGTGTTCCCATAAGATGTCCCCAAGGACGGACAGACCTCTGCTCCCTCTGGAGCTGGACATGGTCACCCTCACCTGCAAACATAAATGTGGAAACCTCTGATCGTATGTCCTCATCTGACAGCTCCTTCCCATTTTCATCCTGAAAACAAAACAAGAAACTGAACTGAAGCCATGACTGAGGGCTCCTGAGTCAACCCAATACAGGGGCTGAAGACCCATTGTGCACCCAAGGTCTTTCCCTTAACTTCTCCAGAACCTTCCTCACAGCCTTCCTCCTTGTCCCCTCCAGAACCTTCCTCACAGCCTTCCTCCTCGTCCCCTCCAGAACCTTCCTCACAGCCTTCCTCGTCCCCCTCCAGAACCTTCCTCCCTCCAGAACCTTCCTCACAGCCCTTCCTCCCCTCCAGAACTTCTCCAGAACCTTCCTCACAGCCTTCCTCCTTGTCCCATCTAGAACCTTCCTCACAGCCTTCCTCCTCGTCCTCCCCAGAACCTTCCTCACAGCCTTCCTCCTTGTCCCATCTAGAACCTTCCTCACAGCCTTCCTTCCTCCTTGTCCCATCTAGAACCTTCCTCACAGCCTTCCTCCTCGTCCCCTCCAGAACCTCCCTCACAGCCTTCCTCCTCGTCCCCTCCAGAACCTTCCTCACAGCCTTCCTCCTCGTCCTCTCCAGAACCTTCCTCACAGCCTTCCTCCTTGTCCCATCTAGAACCTTCCTCACAGCCTTCCTCCTCGTCCTCTCCAGAACCTTCCTCACAGCCTTCCTCCTCGTCCCCTCCAGAACCTTCCTCACAGCCTTCCTCCTCGTCCCATCTAGAACCTTCCTCACAGCCTTCCTCCTCGTCCCCTCCAGAACCTCCCTCACAGCCTTCCTCCTCGTCTTCTCTAGAACCTTCCTCACAGCCTTCCTCCTCGTCTTCTCTAGAACCTTCCTCACAGCCTTCCTCCTCGTCCCCTCCAGAACCTTCCTCACAGCCTTCCTCCTTGTCCTCTCCAGAACCTTCCTCACAGCCTTCCTCCTTGTCCTCTCCAGAACCTTCCTCACAGCCTTCCTCCTTGTCCCATCTAGAACCTTCCTCACAGCCTTCCTCCTCGTCCCCTCCAGAACCTTCTTCACAGCCTTCCTCCTTGTCCCATCTAGAACCTTCCTCACAGCCTTCCTCCTCGTCCTCCCCAGAACCTTCCTCACAGCCTTCCTCCTCGTCTTCTCTAGAACCTTCCTCACAGCCTTCCTCCTCGTCCTCCCCAGAACCTCCCTCACAGCCTTCCTCCTTGTCCCATCTAGAACCTCCCTCACAGCCTTCCTTCCTCCTTGTCCCATCTAGAACCTTCCTCACAGCCTTCCTTCCTCCTTGTCCCATCTAGAACCTTCCTCACAGCCTTCCTCCTTGTCCCATCTAGAACCTTCCTCACAGCCTTCCTTCCTCCTTGTCCCATCTAGATCCTCCCTCACAGCCTTCCTCCTCGTCCCCTCCAGAACCTTCCTCACAGCCTTCCTCCTCGTCCTCCCCAGAACCTTCCTCACAGCCTTCCTCCTCGTCCTCCCCAGAACCTTCCTCACAGCCTTCCTCCTCGTCTTCTCTAGAACCTTCCTCACAGCCTTCCTTCCTCCTTGTCCCATCTAGAACCTTCCTCACAGCCTTCCTTCCTCCTTGTCCCATCTAGAACCTTCCTCACAGCCTTCCTCCTCGTCCTCTCCAGAACCTCCCTCACAGCCTTCCTCCTTGTCCTCTCCAGAACCTTCCTCACAGCTTTTCTCCTCTTCCTCCCCAGAACCTTTCTCACAGCTTTCCTCCTCTTCCTCTCCAGAGCCTTCCTCACAGCCTTCCTCCTCGTCCCCTCCAGAACCTTCCTCACAGCCTTCCTCCTCGTCCTCTCCAGAACCTTCCTCACAGCCTTCCTCCTCGTCCTCTCCAGAACCTTCCTCACAGCCTTCCTCCTCGTCCTCCTCCTCTCCAGAGCCTTCCTCACAGCCTTCCTCCTTGTCCTCTCCAGAACCTTCCTCACAGCTTTTCTCCTCGTCCCCTCCAGAACCTCCCTCACAGCCTTCCACATCCTCTCCAGAACCTTCTCACAGCCTTCCTCCTTGTTCTTTCCAGAGTCTTCCTCTTGGTTTTCTGCCCCTTCCCCGAAGCCTTAAACAATCACCTGTAAAACGTATCTCTACCTTGCTCCTCCCTTTTCACAGCACCATGTAAGGCCCCCCAGTATCTCAGTCATGTCCAACTTCTATCTAACACTGAACATCAAGTTCACTATGCTGGGGGCCTGGGCAAATAGCTCAGCTGTTAAAGGTACTTGATTGTAAAACCTAATGGCCTGGGTTGGATTCCCCAGGACTCATGTAAAAGTGGCATGTGTGTCTGGAGTTCACGTGCAGAGGCAAGAGACACTGATGCCATGCCCACATGCCCATTCTCTACCAACCTCCATAAATAAAAATATTTTTAGCATGGTGGCACACGCCTTTAATCCCAGCACTTGAGAGGCAGAGGTAGGAGGACTGCTGTGAGTTTGAGGCCAGCCTGGACTAGTGTGGTAGTTTCAATATATGGCCCCCAATATATTCAATGTTTTATTACTTTATAGTTTGCATCTGCAATCACCTTCCTAGAGGCAGTGTCACTGGGGGCTGGTCTTAAGGTGTTAATGGTGGGTTTGAGATTCCATTGTAAAGATATGCAAATGTGCCTAGCAGGAGTTCCTGAAGTGTGCTGTGTGAGTTTTTGGCTGTAGCTTTGCTCTGTGTGCTGTGGTGGCTGGTTGGTTTTTTTTCTCTCTTGCCTGGCCCTGTGAGAGCAGGCCGCTTCTTCTGCCATTATGGAACTTCCCCTGGATCTGTGAGCTTCAATAAATAATATCCCTTCCTCCATAACTGTGCCTGGTCTGGAAGTTCATCTCAGCGAACCTGCAGCTGTCTGCTACAGCTACAATGTGAGTTCTAGGTCAGCATGGGCTAGAGTGAGACCCTACTTTGAAAAAAAAATTTTTTTAAGAGGTAACTGCAATTCAGAGCCCCGAGAAGCCCACCTTGGCCAACAACAGCACGTCGATGAAGTCCAAAGTCTTGGACTTGGCCTTGGCTTTCAGCAGCTGATCGACATCCTGGCCAGCGAGGGCTTGTCGCCTCTTCTGAACGACGGCGTCTGTGAAGTCATGCACCACCTTACAGGCCTCCCGGAAGCGCTGTCCATCAGGAGTGAGGTAGTACAGGAAGTCCAGGTACAGGTAGAGCCGATAAAACCGCTTGATTACAAGAGCACTGAGCTCCAAGATGGTGGCAATATATTTACTGGGATACCTGCGGGGACAGGCCAGAGAGGAAGCCGCTTCTTAGCTCACATGAAAGCATGCAATAACTCCCAGCCACAATCCCAGGACGTGGGTCCATCCAGAACAGGATGTCCTCCAAGCACAGTCTCTCTACCTCCATTCCCTGCAAGTGATCTCATGCCCTGGGGATTCCAGGACCGATGTGGACACCATTCCCATCTGCCTTTCTTTTTGTTTTTAAATATATTTATTTATTTATTTAATTGAGAGCGACAGACAGGGAGAGAGAGAGAGAGAGAGAGAAAGAGGCAGATAGAGAGAGAGAGAATGGGCACGCCAGGGCCTCCAGCCACTGCAAACGAACTCCAGATGCACGCGCCACCTTGTGCATCTGGCTTACATGGATCCTGGGGAATCGAGCCTTGAACCGGGGTCCTTAGGCTTCACAGGCAAGCGCTTAACCGCTAAGCCATCTCTCCAGGTCCTAAATATGTTATTTATTGTAGAGAGAGAGAGAGAGAGAATGGGCACACCAGAGCCTATGACACTGCAGACAAACTCCAGATACATGTGCCACCTTGTACCTCTGGCTTACACGGGTACTGGGGAAGCAGATCTGGGTCCTTGGGCTTCACAGGCAAGAACCTTAACTGCTAAGCAATCCCTCTAGCTCCACCATCTGCCTTTCATTCAAGGTCGGATTCCACTCTTCTCCCTTGATTCCTCACAAATGTGCCCCATTTTTCTGCACCTCCTTTCCAGGTCTCCTTGCATCCTGCATCCTGCATCCACAGGCCAGCCCAAACTCAACTGAGTTGAACGTCCAAGCTCAGCTCTGACCGTAATGCCCATCTACTGAAACATCTCCCATGGAACCCTGGGAAACAGGATGAAGTGGACACCCCCTGGATGGCCGTTCAGCATCCTTAAGATGTGGCCACTAGCTGGACATGGTGGCTCATGCCTGTAATCTCACTACTTCAGAGGTAGAGGCAAGAGTATTATGAGTTCAAGGCCAGCCTAAGCTATCTAGTGAGTTCAAGGCCAGCCTGGACTACATAGTGCAACAAAAGAAGAGAAGAATGGGGGGAGAGAGGGAGGGGAGGGGAGGGAAGGGAGGGAAGGAGAGAGAAGGGAAGAAGAAACGACCAAGCCATTGTCTACCACTCTGTGATGGCTGATTATCATCCTGATTGGGTTGAGAAGTGCAGGGGAGATCAGTAAGGTACACTTCGTCATGTGTCTGCCTGTGAGGGTGTATCACAGATGATTCACTGAGAGGGTTAACCCTGCCCTGGATACGGACCTCCTCGCCCAATCGCCTGGGCACTCCCATGAACCACAAGGTAGGAAGGAGGAAGCTTGCTCCCACAGGCGTTCTCTCTACCTCCAACCATCATGGTGCAAGCTGCTCCGTTATGCCTTTTCTCAGCATGTTAGGCTTAAACCAGAAGCCAAAATAAAATTTCCCTTTATAAGTTGTTTTGCTCAGATATTTTTTTCGAGGTGGGATCTCATTGTGGCCCAGGCTGACCTGGAATTCACTATGTAGTCTCAGGGTGGCCTCAAACTCACGGTGATCCTCCTACCTCTGTCTCCCAAGTGCTGAGATTAAAGGCGTGTGCTACCACAACCTGGCAAACATTCCCAGTCTTTTTTTTTTTTTTTTTTCGAAAGGGTCTCGCTCTAGCTCAGGCTGACCTGGAATTCACTGTGTAGTCTCAGGGTGGCCTCGAATTCACAGCGATCCTCCTACCTCTGCCTCCCGAGTGCTGAGATTAAAGGCGTGCGCCACCATGTCCGGCGCTCAGATATTTTGACACACACACACACACACACCACACACATACATCCAACACAACCTCCAACCCCATTTCCAAGGTGCCTGTTCCTCAAGCTTGCTCATCCACGATCTGGCTTTCCATCCAAACAAACTCACCTGGAAGTGGCACTCCCTCTCCCTCCCTGCCTTTCCATGCCTCCTCCAGAGCGTCTCCTCGGCCGATTCTCCCTCCCCAGCTCCTCCTCTGCTCCACGGCCCAGACCTGTGACAAGGACTCACTCCTGACAGTTGCTGTCAAAGCCGAAGATGCATTTCTGCAGACTGTCCAAGGTCATGAGGCTGACGTGCTCAAACATGTCCAGATGGGCGCTGCCCCCTGAAGCCAGGCGCTGCCACTTGGCCTGGGAAGGGAAGGTGGCATGGCTGGGGTTGGTGGCTCTATGCACTTCTGCCCAACCTTAAACACCAGGATTAAACCCCAGAACCAGCCTCCTGATCCTGTGCCCACCTTCCCCCCGGGACCCTATCCCATGGTAGACCAGACTTGGCGGTGGAACAGAAGCCCTTGTAGGAGATAAAGCCATGTGGCTGGGAGCTGGGAGCCCCGAGTTCCAATCAAGTCAGTGACCCCAAGCCACTCAGAGCAGCCATGACTGTAGACAAAAATCTGTCCTAAAAAAGTCATATGGGGGCTGGAGAGATGGCTTAGGGGTTAAGGCACCTGCCTCCTAACCCTAAGAACGCTGGTTCCAATCTCCAGCGGTTCCAATCTCCAGGTCCCACGTTTAGCCAGATGCAAAGTGATGCAAGGGTGCAATGCCACACTTGACCACAAGGGGGCGCATGCATCTGGATTTTGTTCACAGCAGCTGAGACACTGATGGCGCGCCCATCTCTATCTGTCTTCCTCTCTCTCTCTCTCTCTCTCTCTCTCTCTCTGTCTCTCTCCAAAAAAGTAATAAAAAATAAAAAGTTTAAAAAAAAAAGTCATATGGAAACCTATGGTTACCTGGACAATGGAACACTCAGAAGCCATAGAGTGTTACTAGAAAATTTTCAGTGCCAGGGATGGGATACCTTCCAGTGAATTGTTGGCCAGGGAGGTCACAGATACCCCCAAAACATTACAGGCCATTGCTGAGGCCCTTGGTTTCCCACCAGGAATAGATGGTAAGACCCTATTGCTGAAGACTCCACATACTTGGGCTGCAAGGTCACTGAGAAATCCTGCTGGAGCTGAGCTGAAAACCTCCTCCATGTAGATCAGCTGACAGAAAGTTGGAAAAAGCTACGCTGCATGCAGTTCAATGGGAGAGAGAGAAATCACCAGTGAAGGTACTCAACAGTGGACACTGCAAGCCTTAAATTTGGTCAGCCAGGCCAAATGAGCCAACGGGTGCAATGGTGGCATGTCTGTTATGGGTGAAACCAACTGCTCTCTAATTGGACTGGAGTCCTGCTCCATGGGAGGGAACACATCCCTGATACTGAAAACCTACAACAGGGGAGGTCATGAGCCCTAGGGGTGTAATGGCTACTGGTGTCTGGCTAAATGTATATACTATGCTCATCAAACTGCCCAGTAAGCACTTCTCTTAATGTTCACACCCATATATTAATGCTACTCTCACTTTTGGTTAGAGAAGCTTCTCTTTTCAGATGGTGGTGACCTTGGGATGATTCAGAAGGCACCATGGTGCTGAGAAGAAGTGACAGAGGAGTGCTCAGCACAGAAACATCTCTAACACACCTTCCAAGGCTCAGGGTCCATTGTGGAAGAGGGGGTGGAAAGAATGTAAGAGCCAAAGGAAGGGTAGGACTCCTTACAACGTGCTCCTCCAGACACAAAATGGCCTGGATAGCCATGACCTCACAGTGCCTGACACTACCTACACAAGACCATCGTAATAGGAGGAAAATATCATGACATCAAACTGAAAAGAGAGACTAATTGAGAGGAGGAGGGGATATGATGGAGAGTGCAGTTTCAAAGGGGAAAGTGGGCGGAGGGAGGGAAATAGCATGGGATATTGTCTACAACCAAAGAAGTTGTCAACAAAAAATATTTTTTTAAAAGAAGAAAAAGAAGACTGGGCGTGGTGGCGCACGCCTTTAATCCCAGCACTTGGGAGGCAGAGATAGGAGGATTACCGTGAGTTCAAGGCCACCCTGAGAATACAGAGTGAATTCCAGGTCAGCCTGAGCCAGAGTGAGATCCTACCTCGAAAAACAAAACAAAAAAACAAAAAAAGAAGAAGAAGAAAAAGAAAAAGAAAAAAAAAATCTGTCTGAAGCCACCCTCCTTTGACAAGTTCCCGCGGGGTGCTGGGTTGGAGGAACTCACGTGCATGATGTCCACACTCTTGTTGAAGATCTTCACGTAAGGCTTGAGGATGTCAAAGTGGAAGGCGGGTGTCAGCAGGCGGCGGTGGTGGCTCCACTTGGCACCCTCACTCAGAAATAGTCCCTCCCCTAGCACAGTAGCGTGGAAAGTGAGCAAAGGTAACACCCTCCTCTGACACCCCCCCAAGGGTTCCCCGGCCCCTCACCTTGAGACACTCACCTAGCCAGGGCTTCAGGAAGCCTAAAAACATCATTTCCTTGGGCATGACCGCAGCTGCCATGAAAAAGGACCATCAGGAGCCTTGGAGACCAGTGAGGGCTCCCAGCCTGCACTTCACACTTCCCCTCCAAGCCCAGCGTGGCATGAACAAAGGGTCAGGGAGAAAGGATGCACGGAAGAGGGCCTCTTGAGTTGGGCTGTGCAAGGCTGAAGCAGTGCAACAGCGTATCAGAACACCCCCCCCCACACACACACACAGGAAACAGCCCGAAGGGGTTCTACATGCCCCAGCACACCTTCACACGGCTCCTACATGGTCCAACATACCTTCCACATCTCAGCCCAGTGCAACACTCTACAGGTCTTTTTTGTTTATTTGTTTGGTTTTTTGTTTTTCTAAGTAGGATCTCACTCTGGCCCAGGCTGACCTGGAATTAACTATGTAGTCTCAGGGTGGCCTCAAACTCATGGTGATCCTCCTGCCTCTGGATCCAGCCTGCCCTCTGTGGGCCCAACAGAAAATCTCCTGTCCAGCCTGTACTACTGAGCATTCTCTCTCTCTCTCTCTCTTTCTCTCTCTTCTCTTCCTTCCTTTTGATCCTCCAAGAAAAAGCACCTATTGGCTTTCTCCACTAGTTTTTCAAGGGAACAGACAGCTTTAGCTTTTGTGTGTCAAACATGGCTATCTTATAGTAACTAAATGCCTTCTAACTTTGGATGCAACTGGAAGTTTCTTTATAATATTCATTTCTGGGCTGGAGAGATGGCTTAGCGGTTAAGGAGTTTGCCTGCAAAGCCAAAGGACCCAGGTTTGATTCTCCAGGACCCATGTAAGCCAGATGCACAAGGGGGCGCATGCGTCTGAAATTCGTTTGCAGTGGCTAGATGCCTTGGTGTGCCCACTCTCTGTCTTTCTCTGTCTCTCTCTCTCTCTCTCTGCCTCTTTCTCTCTCCTAAATAAATAAATAAATAAAATATTATAATATTCATGTCTCCTACAGGCGTATTTCAGAAATTTCCACAGCAAGTCGAACTTATTACCACAAACTCCTCAAGACTAAAGACTGAAAACAGAGAGGGACTGGGGAGATGATGCAGTGAGTAAGAAACACTTGCTACACAAGCACGAGGACCTGAGTTCAACCCCAGCACCTGCACAAAAAGCCAGGCATGGCAGGCTGGAGGGATGGCTTAGTGGTTAAGGCGCCTGCCTGCTAAGCCTAAGAACGCTGGTTCCAATCTCCAGCGGTTCCAATCTCCAGGTCCCACGTTTAGCCAGATGCAAAGTGACGCAAGGGCGCAATGCTGCACTTGCCCACAAGAGGGCTCACGCATCTGGATTTTGTTCTCAGCAGCTGAGAGGCTGCTGGCGCGCCCATCTCTATCTGTCTTCCTCTCCCTCTCTCTCTGTCTCTCTCTGTGTCTCTCTCCAAAAATAAAAATAAAAAAGCCAGGCATGGCAGGCTAGAGGGATGGCTTAATGGTTAAGGCCTGCTAAGCCTAAGGACCCAGGTTCGATTCCCCAGGACCCACGTAAGCCAGATACACAGGGTGGTGCATGCATCTGGAGTCTGTTTGCAGTGGCTGGAGGCCATGGTGAGGACATTCTCTCTCTAGCTACTTCTCTCTTTCTCCCTTTCAAATAAGTAAATAAATAAATAATTTTTTTAAGCCAGGCTTCACAAACCCCAGTGATAATGCAGGCAGAGACAGAAAGGTCACTGGGGGCCGGGCATGGTGACACACGCCTTTAATTCCAGCACTTGGGAAGCAGAGGTAGGAGGATCGCCATGAGTTTGAGGCCACCCTGAGACTACATAGTGAGTTCCAGGTCAGCCTGAGCTAGAGTGACATCCTACCTTGAAAAACTAAAAAATAATTTTAAAATGTTCATTATAGCCGGGCGCGGTGGCACACGCCTTTCATCCCAGCACTCGGGAGGCAGAGGTAGGAGGATCACTGTGAGTTCGAGGCCACCCTGAGACTACATAGTGAATTCCAGGTCAGCCTGGACTACAGTGAAACACTGCCTCGAAAAACAAAACAAAACAAAACAAAAAAAAGTTCATTACTTGATATATTTAAAAAAACCAAAACAAGACTCTTTCCAGTCCTGGAGATAGAACATAAGGTTTTGGCAAGCTAGACTCTGCCACAGAGCTATATCCCCAGTCAATAGATTCTCTTTCTCTGCTAAGTCCACTCAGTTGAGTCTCCAGCACTCACAGCTCAAAGGGAACTCGGGGAGACCCAGGTACCCGTCCAAAGTCAATCAAGTTAGTGGCAGGGCCATGGCCCCTGTGGGACAGGGCTCCATCCCCCGCTCAGCGGGGCCCATCCAGCGGTGGTGAGAGCCGAGAGAGGAGGTAGGGAAGCAGCCAGCAGTTGGGATTCTACCGGAGGTACCTGGAGCCTGCAGCACAGGGGCAACGAATTTAGGGTGGAGAAGCACCACCAAGGGGTAGAAGGGTCCAATCCAAAAGAGGTGGGCATCTGGGAAGCTGCGGATCAGCTCTTCCACCTTCTTTATGCCTTCCTCGTTGTTCTGCACCTGTGGAAAGAGAAGGCTGAGGATGGTGCTGGCCGGTCGCCCCAGGGGCTTCCGCTCTTTGCCCCCCACCCCCCCACCCCTTCTGCTTGGATCCTTCCTCCTTGGCTCTTACTGAGTCAACTGGGTTCATCTACATGTCCCTTTTTCTTTTCTTCTTCTTTTTAAAAATATTTTATTTGGGGCTGGAGAGATGGCTTAACGGTTAAGGCACCTGCCTGCTAAGCCTAAGAATGCAGGTTCCAATCTCCAGATGCAAAGTGACGCAAGGGCGCAATGCCGCACTTGACCACAAGGGGGCGCACGCATCTGGAGTTTGTTCACAGCGGCTGAGCCCATTCTCTATCTGTCTTCCTCTCTGTCTCTTTGTCTCTCTCCAAAAAAAAAAAAAAAAATTTTTTTTTTTGGGGTTGGAGAGATGGCTTAGTGGTTAAGGCGCTTGCCTGCAAAGCCGAAGGACCCAGGTTCAACTCTCTCTGCCTTTTTCCCCCTCTCTCAAATAAATAAATAAAAATTAAATTAAATTAAAAGAAAAAGAAAAATGGACATGAGGGCTGGAGAGATGGCTTAGTGGTAAAGGTGCTTGTCTGCGAAGCCTAAGGATGCAAGTTTGATTCCCCAGGACCCACTCAAAGCCAACTCTCCAGCCCCAGACTGGCTTTTTTTTTTTTTTTGTTTTCTGAGGTAGGGTCTCAGTCTAGCTCAGGCTGACCTGGAATTCACTCTGTAGTCTCAGGCTGACCTGGAACTCACAATCCTCCTAGCCTCCCAGGGTGGGATTAAAGGCTCATAGCCAATCCTCCTGGCCTCTGCCTTTTTTTTTTTTTTTTTTTTGAGAGAGACTGAAAGTGCAAGAGAGAACTGGAATGCTTGGGCCTCCAGCTCTTTGAATCCAGCACTCAGGAGGCCAAGGTAGGATGGCCACGAGTTCAAGGCCAGCCTGAGCCTGAGTGACTGAAAGGTCAAGCCTGGAAGAGAATGCTTGGGCCTCCAGATATCAAATCATATCAGCACTCAGGATCTTCATGCCTCATACTAGCATTCAGGGGACCACGATATATTTTTTTGTTTGTTTGTTTGTTTGTTTTGGTTTTTGCAGTGACTTCTGGTCAGGCTGACCTGAAAAACTATAGAGGGTGGCCTAGATATCAAATCCTCCAGCAAAGTGCCTCCCGTAGATGCTGGGATTACTCATACTAGCATTCAGATTGGGATCTATATTTAATCATCGGGTGCCTGGTAAATATGATCACTAAACATTAAGGCAGATGAGCTGGAGAGATGGCTCAGTGGTTAAAGACACACGCATACAAAGCCTGCCAGCCCAGGTCCAATCAATTAGTACTCATGTCAAGCCAGACGCACAAAGTGGAGTGTTCATCTGAGCTTGTTTGCAGAGGCCGGAGGTCCTGGCTGGTACTTCTCTTTCAGATTCTCTTCAAATAACAGCCTTCCAGTCTGCAAGCTTAGACCCTCTCATGGCCCCTTAGAGCAGACAGGTTGAGACTCATGCAAGAGACTAGAGAAAACAGAACTTTAGGGCTGGAGAGATGGCTTAGTGGTGAAGGCATTTGCCTG
Organism: Orientallactaga sibirica; assembly: GCA_036365145.1. Taxonomy (NCBI): domain Eukaryota; kingdom Metazoa; phylum Chordata; class Mammalia; order Rodentia; family Dipodidae; genus Orientallactaga; species Orientallactaga sibirica. The sequence continues at coordinate 3,612,222 of JAEOAD010002037.1, read as the reverse complement.
CGAATCCAAAGGACCCAGGTTCAATTCCCTAGGACCCACGTGAGCCAGATGCACAAGGTGGTGCGTGCATCTGGAGTTCGTTTGCAGTAGCTAGAGGCCCTGGCGTGCCCATTCAGTCTCTCTTTCTCTAATAAATAAATATTTAAAATAAATATCTTTAGCCAGATGTGGTGCAGGCCTTTAATTCCAGCACTCAGGAAGAGGAGTTAGGAGGATCACCATGAGTTCAAGGCCAGTCTGGGACCACAGAGTGAGTTCCAGGTCAGCCTGGGCTAGAGAGAGATCCTATCTTGAAAAAAGAAACAGCAACAACAAAAAACGTAATTAAATTTCTAAGGTCAAAAATTCAAGTTTGGGAGATGGTTTAATGGTTAAGGTGTTTGCCTGTGAAGCCTAAGGACCCAGATTCCAATCCTCAGAACCCACATAAGCCAGATGCACAAGGTGGCGCATGCATGTGGAATTTGTTTGTAGTAGTGAGGTCCTGGGATGCCCATTCTCTCTTTCTCTCTCATAAAAAAATAAAAATAAAATATTTTAAAAATGCAAGTTTTAGCCAGGCGTGGTGGCGCACACCTTTAATCCCAGCACTCGGGAGGCAGAGGTAGGAGGATCGCTGTGAGTTCAAGGCCACCCTGAGACTACATAGTGAATTCCAGGTCAGCCTGGACTAGAGTGAGACCCTACCTTAGAAAAAAATAAAATGAAAGTAAAATAAAAAATGGTCAGCCGGGCGTGGTGGTGCACGCCTTTAATCCCAGCACTCGGGAGGCAGTGGTAGGAGGATCGCCGTGAGTTCAAGGCCACCCTGAGACTACATAATTCCAGGTCAGCCTGGGCCAGAGTGAGACCCTACCTCGAAAAACAAAAACAAACAAACAAAAAAAAATGGTCAGAGGCAGGCAGAGGTAGGCAGAGTTTGAGGCCAGGATCACTGTGAGTTCCAGGTCACCTGGACTGAGACCCTACATTTAAATGAAAGTCCAAAAAAATGGTCAGCCTGGGCACTGTGAGTGAGACCCTGCCTTGAAGAAAAACAAAAAAACAAATTCAAGTTTTCTTTAATATGATTCTGCTCTTAACAATGTTTACAAAATGCCTGATTCTACTTTTACAAAACTAGGTCTCTTATAGACTACTTTATTTATTTTTTTTGGCTTTATGTGGTCCTGGGTCCTTTGGCTTTGCTGGCAAGTGCCTTAACCATTAAGCCATCTCTCCAGCCCTCTCTGTTCATTTTTTTTTTTAATTTGCAAGCAGAGACAAAGATAGAAGAGAGAGAGAGAGAATGGGCACACCAGGGCCTCTAGTCACTGCAAACGAACTCCAGATGCCTATGCCCCTTGTGCATCTGACTTACATGGGTCCTGGGGAATCGAACCTGGGTGGGTCCTTTCGCTTCACAAACGCCTTAACTGCTAAGCCATCTCTGCAGCCCCTCTCTATTCATGTTTATGTAAGCAAAGATGCTGGAATGTGAAACCTCTGACCTAAGAGGAAGGCAGGTCACTTCCCCAGTGCACATCTGTGCCCACTGCCCAAGGCTCCTCCTTACAAAGCAGTTTCTCACCTCTTCCCATAAAACCCACCCCCTAACCGGTCCTCACTCCTTCTGGATTTCCCGCTCCTCGGGTGCTTGCACCCCCTTTTCACCTCTCTCTCTCATGCACACATCCCTTTCTCGCTCCCTTCTCTTCTCTCTCTCTCTCCACTTCTCACTCTTCCCAATTACAAGAAAGTCCTCCATTGGGGAACCCCCAAAATCTAATGGGAATTCCTCAAAGCTTATAAGGGTGACAGTGTGCAACGGTGCTCCATCTCCCCCGCGCACACACACTGCTGACAGAGAGACAAGGAATGGGTGTGATGGAGCTGAAAAGAAAGATGGGCTCCCTTGACCTCCCTCACTTCTTTGCGGTACTAAACTCCTGTTCTTCCCTGACCCCCCAGCTTCCTGAGCCCCCATTCCTTACCCCCCATGGAAATACATCCACCCTGGCACTCCAGATCCGTCCTGCCACCACACTCACCATGCCCAGGTGACCCAAAAGCCAATTCCTTTTAGGAGGCTGAGGGAAACATCTCAGGCGACAGCGGTTGACATATGAAGCGTAGGTCCAGGACGCAAACCTTGCCAGGAGCCAGGAGGACCCGGCCACCAGCAGAAATATAAGCAGCCATGGGGAGGGGGCCGCGGAACCCAGTCCCAGCCAGGACAGGCTCAGCCGCAGCATCTCGCGAGGCAGGTGAACAACTGGTCAGTTCCTGAGGTCCAGGAGAGGGACAGACACCTGCGGGATCAGAGGATGGGCACGGGAACTGTGGCTGGCCACGGGGCGGGTGGAGGGAAACACAAGGCATTGGAGGGACAGAGCAAAACCCAGGGGGGAGAGGGACAAATAGGCACTTCCTGGAGTACAGAATGGCCCAGCTTGAAGCATAGGAAATGGCTCCCCCCTGGGCACAGTTACCCGGAAAACACCCAGCACCTCCAGAGTCAGCTGGTTCCCTGCAGCCACTTCTAACTGTGGGCAAATCCAGGGCCCTCTCTGGCGCCACCCAAGCCCCCCACCTTTTCCTCAGGGCCACGGTGTGTCCCCCAACCTCTTCTCTCCTCCTCAGGGACGTCTCTGTCCTGGGTTCTGACCAGGAAAGGCAATGTGAGAGGATGGGCTGGGTTGAGGTCCCTCCCAGGCCCAGCTACCTCCTTCCGCCACGGGCTGAAGGCCAAGAGGCGGGGCGCCCCCCTTCTCCCCTCCTCCCCAGCAGAGGGGAAAGCCACATGCTGTCACCCGCCTGGCAGTGTGTCCTCAGGATTCGACATGTCCCCTTTGAATCAGGGCCAAAGGTGACTCTGAGCCTTGCATTTACAGCCATCCTGGCCTTCCTAGGACAGTGTGTTATCCGATAAATCATTAACTTGGGCCTTCAGAGCTCAGGAGACCGAGTTTGGGGGAAGGCCTCCCTCCGAGCTCCTCTGCCCATTGGGCTTGGAGGAGCATGCAGAACTGGGTCCCAATGCCTCCTCCCTCCCACCGGCTGCACTGCCTCCAATCAGCCCAGGGCCTGGGTGGAGCCACGTCCAGAGCAGGAACAAAATCCCCTGCCAAGCTGGAACTAAGTGAGTCAGAGTCTGGAGATAAAGCTGAAAGACACCCAGGAGGCTGAGGGGTCAGAGTTCAGAGGGGAAGGGGTGAGAGGGGTCAGGCTGCAAGGACAGGGTGCAGGCCAAGTTCAAGTCCCCAGCACTCACATAAAAGCTGGGTGCTGGGCTGGAGAGATGGCTTAGCAGTTAAGGCGCCTGCCTGCTAAGCCTATGAAGCCGGTTCCAATCTCCAGGTCCCACGTTTAGCCAGATGCAAAGTGACGCAAGGGTGCAATGCCGCACTTGACCACAAGGGGGCGCACACATCTGGATTTCGTTCACAGCAGCTGAGACACTGCTGGTGCACCCATCTCTATCTGTCTCCCTCTCCCTCTCTGTCTCCCTCTCTCTGTGTCTGTCTCCAAAAATAAATAATAAAAATAATTTAAAAAAATTTTTTAAAAGCTGGGTGCTGTGGCGTGCATCTGGAATCCCAGCCCTGGGAAGGCAGAAAGGAGACCCTCAGCGCTGGCTGGCTGGCTGGTCTAGCTGAATGGGTGAGCTCCAAGCTCAGTACAATGCCCTTCTCAAAGAGAAAGGTGGGCCGGGCATGGTGGCGCACGCCTCTAATCCCAGCACTCGGGAGGCAGAGGTAGGAGGATCACCGTGAGTTCGAGGCCACCCTGAGACTACATAGTTAATTCCAGGTCAGCCTAGACCAGAGTGAGACCCTACCTCGCAAAACCAAAAAAAAAAAAAAAAAAAAAAAAAAAGAGAGAGAGAGAGAAAGGTGGGAAGTGATTGAGAAAGAGACCCACAGTAGATACTTTTGGCCTACACATGCATGTTCACACATGCTCATGCACACCTACATACGCACATGTGTGCCCACGCAGTCACAAGCACATACATGTGTACGCATGCAAAGAAAGAAAGAAAGATAACGGGATGGATGGGAGCCAAGAACATTATATGCTTGTATGACAATGCCATACAATGGTTCAGTGTTTGGCCTAGCACGCCTGAAACCTTGGAGCCTCAGGCCCAAAAAAAAAAACAAAAACAAAAGCAAGGGGGCTGGAGAGATGGCTTAGTGACTAAGGTGCTTGCCTGAGAAGCCTAAGGACCCAGGTTCGATTCCCCAGTATCCATATAAGCCAGATGCACAAGGGGCACACGCATCTGGAGTTTGTTTGCAGTGGCTGGAGTCTCTGGCATGCCCATTCTGTCTCTCTACCTCTCTCCGTCTCTCAAATAAATAAATAAAATATTTTTAAACGGGCTGGAGAGATGGCTTAGTGGTTAAGACGTTTGCCTGCAAAGCCAAAGGACTCAGGTTCGATTCCCCAGTACCCATGAAAGCCACATAGATGCATAAGGTGGCACATGCATCTGGAGTTCATTTGCAGTGGCTGGAGGCCCTAGCGTGCCCATTCTCTCTCTCTCTCTCTCTTTCATAAATAAAATATATATTTAAAAAAATATTTTACAAAGCAAATCTCATAGCAAAACCCATTATTTTGTACAGTTAAAAGACACTAAAAAGACTGACCTTGGGAGCCTGGGGAGATGACTAAGTGGTTAAACATGACTTGATTCTAAAGCCTGACAGGGGCTGGAGAGATGGCTTAGCGGTTAAGGCGCCTGTCTCCTAAGCCAAAGAACACTGGTTCCAATCTCCAGCGGTTCCAATCTCCAGGTCCCACATTTAGCCAGATGCAAAGTGACGCAAAGGCGCAATGCCGCACTTGACCACAAGGGGGCGCATGCATCTGGATTTCTTTCGCAGCAGCTGAGACACTGCTGGCGTGCCCATCTCTGACTTCCTCTCTCTCTCTCTCTCTCTCTGTCTCTCTCCAAAAATAAAAATAAAAAATAAAAAAAAGTTTTAAAGCCTGACAGCCTGGATTCAGTTCTCCAGCAGCTAGGTAAAAGAGGGTGCAAAGTGATGCATGCATCTGTAAACCTAACCCCTATGATAACGGGAGGTGGAGCCAGGAGAACCTGAAGCTTCTGGGTTTGTGTCTGGCAGTTCTCCTGCACTGGCAAGAGACCCTGTCTCAAAGCAGGCGGAGTGCAGACCCCTCCAAGTGGTTCTCAGACCACCACACACATGCCACAGCATGCATGCACACAAATAAAGAAAATATTTTTGTGTGGTTTTTCTCAAGGTAGGGTCTCACTCTAACTCAGCCTGACTTGGAATTCACTGTGTAGTCTCAGGGTGGCCTCGAACTCACAGCGATTCTCCTACCTCTGCCTCCCGAGTGCTGGGATTAAAGGCGTGCACCACCACGCCTGGCTAAAAATTTTTTATTTATTTTATTTATTTATTTTTTTTTTTTGGTTTTTCGAGGTAGGGTTTCACTCTAGCCCAGGCTGACCTGGAATTCACTCTGTAATCTCAGGGTGGCCTCGAACTCCTGGCGATCCTCCTACCTCTGCCTCCCGAGTGCTGGGATTAAAGGCATGCGCCACCACGCCCGGCCTAAAATATTTTTAAAAGGTTGACTTCTGGACTGGAGAAATGGCTTAGTGGTTAAGGCACTTGCCTAGGAAGCCAAAGGACCCCTCCTGGGAGGCAGGTCTTTCATAGGATTTAAACATGGTGGTTGGTCAAGTTCAGCCCCCGGGAACTTGGTGCCAGGGCTAGCCTCTTCCTGAGACAGCCCCTGGCCCTAACCAACCAGCTGTCCCTCTGGTTCACCTGAGCCAGAAGACAGCCCACCACCCTAAGGTCATAAATACCTTTACAAGGGGAGGGCAGGCTCTCTGACCATTTGGGAACTTCCAGCCGTGGGTGAATTTTTCCCTGGCTGAGCCCCCTAGCCTTTACTCTCCACATGGGTTCTTTACCCCCTCCAGCTCCCGACACGGCAGGAGCTCCTTGAACTTTCTTTTCTCTCCTCTTTTTCCATGTTTTTTTTTGTTTTTTTTTTTTGTTTTGTTTTTTTGAGGCAGGGTCTCACTCTGGCCCAGGCTGACCTGGAATTCACTCAGGGTGAATTCTCAGGGTGGCCTCAAACTCACGGCAATCCTCCTACCTCTGCCTCCCGAGTGCTGGGATTAAAGGCGTGCGCCACCTCGCCTGGCTTTTTTCCGTGGTTTTTCCAGGCCCTCCACGTGGGATCTCTAGCCACGTGGGTGCCTTTCCTTGGCTCGGTATTTCCCTCAATAAATGGAATAATAATTTTTAAAAAGAGTTACACTTGTAGGGCTGGAAAGATGGCTCAGTGGTTAAAGAATTACACATGCTGACCCAGGCTGATGGCCCACACCTGCCATCCCAGCACATGGGAGGTAGAGGCAGAGATGGAGGCTCGGAGTCATCTTAATAGCATGTTCCAGGCCAGCCTGACCTACATGAGACCTTGTCTCTTTTTTTTTTCTTAGGGTCTCACTGTAGCCCAGGCTGACCCGGAACTCACACTGTAGACCCAGCTGACCTCAAATTATCCTCATACCGCCGGGCGTGGTGGCGCACGCCTTTAATCCCAGCACTCGGGAGGCAGAGGTAGGAGGATCGCCAAGAGTTCGAGGCCACCCTGAGACTACATAGTGAATTCCAGGTCAGCCTGGACCAGAGTGAGACCCTACCTCAAAGAACAACAACAAAAAAAAGATATAATATATGGCCTGGAGAGATGGCTTAGTGGTTAAAGGCGCTTGCTTGCAAAGCCTTCTGGTCCATGTCCGATTCCTCTGTACCCACATGAAACCAGAAATACAAACTGGTGCACGTATCTGGACTTCGTTTACAGTAGCAGGAGGCCCTGGCGTGCTGTGTGCCTATTCTTTCTCTCTCTCCCTCCCTCTCATTAAAAAAAAAAAAAAAATTCTGGGGCTGGAGATATAGTTTGGCGGTTAAAGGACTTGCCTGCAAAGCCAAAGGACTCAGGTTCGATTCCCCAGTACCCATGAAAGCCAGATAGATGCATAAGGTGGCGCATGCATCTGGAGTTCGTTTGCAGTGGCTGAAGGTCCTGGTGCGCCCATCAGGTAAATAAATAAAAATTTAATAAATACAAATATTTATTCCGAGCCGGGCGTGGTGGCACACGCCTTTAATCCCAGCACTCGGGAGGCAGAGGTAGTAGGATCGCCAAGAGTTCGAGGCCACCCTGAGACTACATAGTTAATTCCAGGTCAGCCTGGACTAGAGTGAAACCCTACCTCGAAAAAACCATAAAAAAAATATATATATATATATAAATATATATATTCCAATAATAACACATGACATATGTAGATGTGGCTTGGTCCCTGGGTCTCAGGACCCCTTTTCTTCTTCACTCTCTCAGGCCCTAGAGGAAAGTCAAGGTGCACTGATCGCAAGCTGATGCTCCTGTAACACCGGGAACACCGAGGCGCCCGCAGCTCCTTTAGGAAGAGGCACAGCTGAAGTCAGATACTGACCAAGTCTTTTTTTTTTTAATTAAAAAAAATTCTTTTTTTATTTTTTTGGAGAGAGACAGAGAGAGGGAGAGGAAGACAGATAGAGATGGGCGCACCAGCAGTCTCTCAGCTGCTGTGAACGAAATCCAGATGTGTGCGCCCCCTTGTGGTCAGGTGTGGCATTGCACCCTTGCGTCACTTTGCATCTGGCTAAACGTGGGACCTGGAGATTGGAACCGCTGGAGATTGGAACCAGCGTTCTTAGGCTTAGCAGGCAGGCGCCTTAACCCCTAAGCCATCTCTCCAGCCCTGACCAAGTCTTGGGTGGTGGTGTGTTGCCTTGTGTTGTGTTGCTAGCAGTGGACGGGAGGCCGCTAGGAGGGACCAGGGGTGTTTGGAGAATAATGCACGCTTGGAAACTCTCCATCTGGACGAGGGTGTGAGGAGCAGGGGCAGCAGCAACAAAAACTGAGGGTCCCTGGCAGGGCCTGGCGTCGCTTTGGCTAGGGAACCTCCCTCAAAGGACTGTGGCCGTCATTACCAGCACTTGCCACAAGGAGGCGCTGCCACCACCACCCCAGCTCCCCAGCCTCGACTTCACAGTTCAGTCTGGCACCTGCGCACCCACGCTGGACAGAGACTCGGGGATCCAAACCCCAGACCTGTAGCCTAAAGAATGAGGCAGGAACGTTCTCAGGCACCACGCTGAGGCCCCAAGATAAAGATGTTGTCTTCAGGACTTTGAGCAAATTGCTTCCCTCTGGGGTCTGAGTTTTCACATCTATTAAATGGCATCATCAGAAGTGGTCCACAGGCTGGAGAGATGGCTTAGCGGTTAAGGCGTTTGCCTGCAAAGCCTAAAGACCCAGGTTCGATTCCCCAGGACCCATGAAGGCCAGACGCACAAGGTGGTGCATGTGTCTGGAGTTCCTTTGCAGTGGCTGGAGGCCCTGGCACACCCATTCTCTCTTCCTGCCCTTCTGTCTCTCTCTCTCTCTCTCTGCCTTGCCTTTCCCTCTCTCTAATAAATAAATAAAATAATTTTTTTGAGGAAGGGTCTTGCTCTAGTCCAGGCTGACCTGGAATTCACTATGTAGTCTCAGGCTGGCCTTGAACTCACAGAGATCCTCCTACCTCTGCCTCCGGAGGGCTGGGATTAAAGGCATGTGCCACCACACCCGGCTAAAATAATCTTTAAAATAATTTTTTTATTATTTTTTATTTATTTTTGGAGAGAGAGACAGAGATAGACAGAGAGGGAGAGGGAGACAGAGATGGGCACGCCAGCAGTGTCTCTCAGCTGCTGTGAACGAAACGAAATCCAGATGCGTGTGCCCCCTTGTGGTCACGTGCAGCATTGCGCCCTTGCGTCACTTTGCATCTGGCTAAACGTGGGACCTGGAGATTGGAACTGCTGGACATTGGGACCAGCGTTCTTAGGCTTAGCAGGCAGGCGCCTTAACCCCTAAGCCACCTCTCCGGCCCTAAAATAATCTTTTTTAAAGTGGTCCATGCCACAGAGCAGTGAGTGGGCTAAATGAGAGTATTATGTGAGAAGACTGCTGAGGACGATGGGGTAGTCATGCCAACCCTTAGAGGCCAAAGGTAGGAGGATCCTGAGTTCAAGGCCAGCCTGAGCCACACATAGTGAAGCCCAGTATAGCAAAACAAGTGCCAGAGCCGGGCGTGGTGGCGCACGCCTTTAATCCCAGCACTCGGGAGGCAGAGGTAGGAGGATCGCCGAGAGTTCGAGGCCACCCTGAGACAACATAGTGAATTCCAGGTCAGCCTGAGCCAGAGTGAGACCCTACCTCGCAAAACCAAAAAAAAAAAAAAACAAGTGTTGGGTACATGGTCAACGCAGAGCCCATTCCTGCCTCTGCCAAGCCATGGGAAGGAAGGCACCCAGTGCGCACATGTGGTCTTTTAAATCTCATTATTATTACACTGGCTGTGTAGTCCTTAAGGCCTTTATGTGCTTGCACTAGTGCATGTGAGGACACACACACACACACACACACACAGTCCCTCCTCCCTCCTACCTCTCTTTCTTGCAGAACTGGGATGGGACCCAGGATGTCGAGCACAGGGTTGGACAAAGACTCTCACACGGGGCTACATCACTAAGTTCCAGTCTTAAGTCTTTAGATGGTTTTTAAAAGTTCACACTTCCACCGGGCGTAGTGGCTCACGCTTTTCATCCCAGCATTCGGGAGGCAGAGGTAGGAGGATCGCCATGAGTTCGAGGTCACCCTGAGACTACATAGTGAATTCTAGGTCAGCCTGGGCTACAGTGAGACCCTACCTTGAAAACCCGAAAATTGAAAAAAAAAAAAAAAAAAGTTCACACTTCCAAAACATGCTTCCCTGGCCTGGAACGTACATTCAAGTTCAAGAACCATGTATCGGGGGCTGGAGAGATGGCTCAGTGGTTAAGGTGCTTGCTTGAGAAGCCCAAGGACTCAGGTTCGATTCTCCAGGTCCCACGTAATCCAGGTGCACGAGGGGGCGCATGTGTCTGGAGTTCGTTTGCAGTGGCTGGAGACCCTGGCATGCCCATTCCCTCTCTCTCTCTCTCAAATAAATAAAAATAAATCTTAAAATAAAAGAAAAATACACACACACAAAGAACCGTTTAACAGGGCTTAGAGGTTATGGCATTTGCCTGAGAAGCCTAAGGCCCCAGGTTCGATTCCCCAGGACTCTTGTAAGCCAGATGTTCATCTGTAGTGGCTGAAGGCCCTGGTGCACCTGATCTCTCTACCAGCCTCTCTCTCTCTCTCTCTCTTTCTTTCTTTCTTTCTTTCTTTCTTTTCTTTCTTTCATTTCTTTCTCTCTCTCTCACTTAAATAAATAAATATGTATTTACAAAAAAAAAAAAAAAAAAAAAAACCGAGCTGGGCGTGGTGGCACATCCTTTAATGCAGCACTGGGGAGGCAGAGGTCTAGGATCGCCAAGAGTTCGAGGCCACCCTGAGACTACATAGTGAATTCCAAGTCAGCCTGAGCTAGAAAAGAAAAGAAGAAAAAAAAAAAGAACCTTCTATCAGGCTGGGCGTGGGGGCGGGGGGGGCGTATCTCAGTGGTAGAGGCCTGAGACGCTGGATTGGATCCCCAGAACCACAAACAAATGGACTCACAACCATCCATCCACGGCCTGTTTGAGTTTTCCAGGCCCCTCCTCTAACTGAGACTGACACACACTCATCTCAAATCTCACCAGACACAAAAGGTTACACCCTCCGGCCCCTTGCCAGCCTGTGGGAGCGAGCCCAATGAGAGATTCCTCCCTTCCAAGAGACTGCACGTTTGACTCCACACCCATCCAGAAGCTGCCCCTTCTCTCTGGAATACCACGGCTCTCAGCGAGTCTGCAGCTAACCCTACTGTGGGCAACCAACAGCTGAACTAAAGCTCGCTGACCCTTGCCTCCCAGGCTCTTCAACATGGCAGCTGACAAAACATGTCCTCCGCTGCATGGAACCTGCCATGGCTCCGTTTCTCTTGCACAAGAAACGTCAGCCCTGACAGTGGTCTTCAGAGTCTCTTCACTGATTCTGCAGGTTTGGTGGTGTTGCAAGTCCCAGCAATCCTGCGACATAGAGAACTGGGGTGGCAGAGGTGCATGGCTATGCCCGGCTATTTACATGGGCTCTGGAGGATTGGTACTCAGAAGTCTCGGGCCCTCTCTGGCCTTTGTGCTTGCACAGGAAGCACTCTTTAAAATATATATATATATATATATATATATATATATATATATATATATATATATTTGTTCATTCATTTACTTGACAAAGAGGGAGCAAGAGAGAAAGAACGGGCGTGCCAGGGCCTCCAGCCACAGCATATGAACTCCAGACGGGTGCACCTCCTTGTGCATCTGGCTAATGTGGCTCCTGGGGAATTGAACCTGGGTCCTTTGGCTTTGCCAGCAAACGCCTTAACTGCTAAGCCATCCCTCCAGCCCAGGAAGCACTTTTAACTGCTGAGCCATCTCTCCAGGCCTCATTTATGACGGATCTTCCCCCTGTATATGTCAAATAAGCTAGGCGCAAACCATGCCCGGCTCTCGGCAGATGCTCAATAAATCCTGGACGAATTATTATCATTTGTGTGCATGTTCACGTGTGTGAGTGCAGGTGTGTGCATGTGCCCGTCAGAAGACAATGTCCTTGCCTTTCGCCGTATTCGAGGCAGGATCTCTCGCTGTTCACTGAGACATTTACCAGGGTAGCTGGGGTTCGAGGTGTCTGCTATAGCATCCAGCTTTATGTGGGTGCCGGGGATCTGAACTCAGGTCTTCACGCATGTGCACCAATATTCTTTTATATTCTGTGTTTTAGAAATTACTCCACAATCTAGTTCCCTCAGCCCCATCCTTACCACCTCCTCCCACTGAGGGTCTCGACGTGGGTGTAACCATTACTTTGCTCTTGTTGATATCCTACATAGGATGCATAGACAGTTGTTCACATCTCCCCAGGGAAAGTTAACACAACCTCGCCCTATTGCCAACAAGATGGCGTTTACAATCTGCGCAGGCACACTCTTCCATCCACAATCCCCCCCCCGACACTGGCCTCCCACATTTCCTGTCACAAGGAAGCCATCCCTCACCTATGGGGCTTCTTCAGCCCGGCTGTCCCATTAGCCCATCCGTAATGCCAGGTAGTTGGCTGTGTGTGTGTGTGTGTTCCTGGAAATGAGAACTTGCTGGCCCCAGGCAACTCAATTGCTAAGGGATACTTGGCAACTGAATGAAATTGACCCTCCATCTACACCCACCCAGACCCACCCCTCTCATGCTCACTCCTTTCCACCTGAAGCCATCTGCAGCTCCCCTGGATACTTCTGGGTTCCCCCCATCACCCCCCAAAGCAAGAGATGCTCAGAGAGCTTCCTCATGTACAAGGACCCGGTGCATGGGGGCAGTGTCCACACGAATCCAGGTCCACCCTGCCTGAACCCAACTTCTCTCTTCCCCAGGGCCTCAGCCTTACAAGGGCTTCCAACAGCCACCTCTCAGCCAATGCAGATCTACCCACTGACCTTATGGCTCTCTTCCACTACCCTCTCCCACGCTGCTGCCATGACCCAAGATGCAACAACTCAGCCAGCTGAGGGCCTCGGAGCCTCCCCTAAACTCCTGCCTCCTTCTGCCTGGGACTTCTCTCTTCCATCCTCCATCACCCATGCAACTTCCATTCCTGCAGCAGAGTTCTCCCTTCACCCTCCTCCCCTCTGCCCGCCCTCCCCAATACCTCTGCGGTATTCACTCCCGGACCAGGGCCTCCTCCCCTGTGCCCGCCCTCCCCAATACCTCTGCGGTATTCACCGGGGACCAGGGCCTCGCGTTTGGATCACTTGCCACAAGCTGTAATCAATCACTTGTAAAATTATTTGCTCAATATCTATGGCTAACCCCACAAGGGTAGGAATCGGGCTGTCTGAGTTCCTGGCCCTGTGCGGTAAGCACTGAATAGCAATCTATTGATGTAAACAGACAGTGCACAAGCTGTACCCCCGCCCGCAAACAAAACCCACCCAGCTCCATTCCAGAACATACAGCTTCCTAACCTCCCAGCTCACACACTGCTCCCTTAAGTCACTGGACAACGTGCCCAAGACCTCCTTCTCCCTGGCACCATGGGTTGGAGGTCCTGTCTGGCTTTGGGGGTGGGGGGGGGCGCGTGAGGGACAGGAGGTGGCTTCATTCCTTTCCTTTTATTCTCCAAAAAAAAAAAAAAAAAAAAACCGAACACTCAGCAAAGGAACTCTGAACCAAGAAGGAAAGGGCTTGGGGCGGGGGTGGGGAGGGAGCCTGGGTTTACAAAAACAACGAAAACAACAAAATACAAACAAACCACCCAGTTCTGGGCTCCTGAGCAGTGTGCCCATATAGCTGGCACCTCAAGGAGGAGGTGCTGTTGGGGGGTCCAGGCTGGCCTCAGGCTCCAACTTGCAAGTCCTCAGAATAGAAGCCAGCCTGGGCCTTAGGCATGAGTCCCAAAGAGGTTCTGGGAAGGTGGGGTGGGGGGACAAGGCATGGGAAGAGGCCTTTGGGGGGCGAGGCCTAGCCGGATTCTCTCAAAGCAGGTGTAAGGAACTCAGAGGGAGGGATCAGACCTCCTTCCCACCCCGGGGGGTCGGGGTCTTGCCTGAGAGGTGTGGCCACCACCAACACAGGGCTGCTGGGGAGCCTGGAGCCTATAGGTTCTCCTTAGACTCCCGAGGGGCGTGGCCTAAGGGCCTTGGGGCGTGGCCTAAGGGCCTTGGGGCGTGGCCTAAGGGCCTGGGTGGCCTAAGGACCCTGGGGTGGGGCCTGAGGCCTTGGGGCGGGGCTGATGCCTTGGGGCGGAGCCTGAGGCCTTAGGGGCAGGGCCTGATGCCTTGGGGCGGAGCCTGAGATCTTAGGGGCGGGGCCTGAGGCCTTGGGGGCGGGGCCTAGGCCTATGTGGCTGGGTCCTGGACCCCCGGGGATCCGCAGTGGTGCTCAGGCCCTCGGGGGCAGTGGCTCCACGTTGAGCCAGATGCCATTCTCCGTGCGTAGGATGAGCTCCGGCTTCCGCCGCACCTTGTGGGTTCGGTCCACGCTCAGGCGGAACCGCAGCAGGGTCAGCGCCACGACCACCCGCATCTCGGCCATGGCGAAGCTCTGGCCTATGCAGTTCCTGCGGGGTGGAGAGAGGAAGGTTGACAATGAAGCCTACGGAGGGGGCTGGAAGGATGGCTTAGCGGTTAAGGCATTTGCCTGCAAAGCCTGAAGACCCAGGTTCGAGTCCCCAGGACCCACGTAAGCCAGATGCACAGCGTGGCGCATACATCTGGAGTTCTTTTGCAGTGGCTGGATGCGCTGGCGCGCCCATTCTCTCTCTCTCTCTCCCCTCAAATAAATAAATCAAAATAAAATACGTTTTAGAAATGAAACCCATGGAGGCTGGACAGATGGCTTAGTGGTTAAGGTGCTTACCTGTAAAGCCTAAGGACCCAGGTTCAATTCCCCAGGACCCACATAAGCCAAATGGACAACGTGGCACTTGCATCTGGAGTTTGTTTACAGTGGCTGGAGGCTCTGGTATGCCCATTCAACCCCCTCTCTCTATCTGCCTCTTCCCACCCTCTCAAATAAATAAAAAAAATAAAATAATTTAAAAAAAAAAAAAAATGAGACCCACGAATCTATGGAAACGTGACTCTGGTGGAGCCAAGTGTTCGAATCCTGTTTGCCCCCAGGGAGGGAGAGGTGACCCTCCTCCGAGGTTCAACTCCTTCATCTGTAAAACAGGAAACAACAGCAACTTGGAGCCCACAGCTCAGAACCGTGCATACTGTGGGTGTGCCATGTTCTGGCTACAGTCTGATTTGGAGGGCGTTGGGGTGGGGTCTCAGTTCAATCTAAGGAGCACAGGTTGGCAGAAAGGACTCGTGACGAGGGTGTGGGTAACTTCTGATGGACATGCACCACCCTGACCTGACAGTGGCTCCCCCCCCCCCTTGTGGGGACTTCCTTACCTGGGACCTGCAGAGAAAGGCACGTAGGCGAGCGGGGAACGCTGCTGTGGCTTGTCGGGGTCAAAACGGTAAGGGTTGTACACCTAAGACAGGAGCAATCCCGGTGTGAGTCGTGGGGTGGCGGCAGCAACCGGGGCTGGCCAGCCTCAGCCTCGAACCATCAGTGCGGCTGAAGGCGCAACAACCCCTTTCCCTGCACCTAGCCGGCCTGCCTCCTGCTGTCAGGCATCCCAAGGCCTGGAACAGGGTTTCCGCTTTCTTCACACCTTCCTGATCTTTCCTCAAAGATCTCCTTCTTGGGGGCTGGAGGGATGGCTTAGCGGTTAAGGCATTTGCCTGCAAAGCCAAAGGACCCCGGTTCAACTCTCCAGGACCCAGGTAAGCCAGATGCACAAGGTGGCACATGCATCTGGAGTTCGTTTGCAGTGGCTGGAGGCCCTGGTGTGCCCATTCTCTCTCTTTCTCTCTACCTGCCTATTTCTGTATCTCCCCCCCCCTAAATAAATAAATAAAAATAAAATATTTTTTAAAAATAAATAAAATAAAAAATCTTCTCGGTCTCCCTGACCACCAAGCTAAAGTGTTTCTCACCTCCACCAGTTTTTGCTTCTTTTTGGTTTTTTTGTTTTTTTGTTTGTTTGTTTTTCGAGGCAGGGTCTCACTCTGGTCCAGGCTGACCTGGAATTCACTATGTAGTCTCAGGGTGGCCTCGAACTCACGGCGATCCTCCTACCTCTGCCTCCCAAATGCTGGGATTAAAGGTGTGCGCCACCACACCTGGCAGTCTTTATTTATTTTTTTATTAAAATATTTTCTTTCTCTTTTTAAAATTTATTTATTAGAGAGGGAGAGTGAGATACAGAACTAGGCAGGCAGAGAGAGAGAGAATGGACCACTGCAAACAAACTCCAGATGCGTGCACCCCCCCCTTATGCATCTGGCTTATGTGGGCACTGGGGAGTTGAACCTGGGTCCTTTGGCTTTGCAGGCAAGCGCCCTAATCACTAAGCCATCTCTCCAGCCCCCAGTCTTTACTTCTTTAGCGCATTTAGCAACACCCAAAAAATGATCTGCTGGTTTTGCCATCCTCGGGATTTCACTGCCCGCTCCACGAAGGCAAGGAGAAGATCATTCTAGAGCATCGGTGCCAAACGCAAGGGCTGGCACTCCGCGCATGCTCAATGGCTATTTGTTGACCCTGTTAGCAGGGAGTGGGTGAGGAGAGGGCTCCCTGGGGGGGGGCAATGAAGGACCTGTCCACTTCTTCGGAGGAAGGACGTGTGGGCACCGAGGTCTGGGCGGGAGCTCACCTTGGAATCAGGCCATACAGTGGGGTTGTGATGGGTCCCATAGATGCTGACCAAGCAGATTATTCCTGTGGGGACACTGGGGTCAGCGGGGCCCAGAGGAGCCAGGGCCTCCTCTGGAAAACAGTCATACACACCCCCTTTCCAATTTTCCCTGTGAGCAACCTGCCATCATTTCCTGTCTATTCTCCCGTGAAAACACTGGCTGGCCGGGCGTGGTGGCGCACGCCTTTCATCCCAGCACTCGGGAGGCAGAGGTAGGAGGATCGCCGAGAGTTCGAGGCCACCCTGAGACTACATAGTTAATTCCAGGTGAGCCTGGACCAGAGTGAGACCCTACCTTGCAAAACCAAAAAAAAAAAAAAAAAAAAAAAAAAAAAAAAAAACCACTGGCTGCCTTCCCCACTGTTTCTAGACGCCCCCCATCACCTCTCTGTCTCTGTGTGGGCCACATACATGCCTCCTATGACCAACCCCCTCCCTCGGCTCCTAGCATGCAGAAAGTTCCTCTGAATTGAAGCATCCCCTCCTGAACGAGAAGGGAGGGAGTTCTAGAAGCCATGAACAACTGTCAGAGTCACTCAGAGCTGCCTGCAGGTTGTGCAGCGAGCTCCACGAGGCGGCTTCTGTGCCGTGTCACCTAAGCTGGGCTGGGTTTTTTTAGTGATGCAACTGCCTTTGAATCATTTATGCTTGTGTTAGTGACACTTCACCCACACTCCTTGAGTAACCGCGATAAACTCACTGTCTCACTCAGCTAGACGAGTGTAAGCATGACTTTGGTCTGCTGCTGGGACCTCGCATGGGCTGAACAGACAGTTGTTCACATCTCACAAGCTCGCTCTTCCGTCCATAACCCCCGACACTGGCCTCCCACATTTCCTGTCACGATGAAGCCATCCCTACATATGTGGCTTCTCCAGCCCCGTGGTCCCATTAGCCCATCGGTAATGCCAGGTGGTTGGCAGTGTGTGTGTGTGTGTGTGTGTGTGTGTGTGTGTGTGTGTGTTCCTGGAAATGAGAACTTGCTGGCCCCAGGCAACTCAATCGTTAAGGGATACTTGGCAACTGAATGAAATTAACCCTCCATCTACACCCACCCAGACCCACCCCTCTCATGCTCACTCCTTTCCACCTGAAGCCATCTGCATCTCCCCTGGATACTTCTGGGTTCCCCCCATCACCCCCCAAAGCAAGAGATGCTCAGAGAGCTTCCTCGTGTACAAGGACCTGGTGCAAGGGGCAGGCACGCCAGGCCCCTGTGGACAGTGCACCAGCAGCGGGAGGCCCACCCAGCAGGCACCTTTTGGGATGATCCGGCCATCTGGGAGTTTGATGTCTTGGGTGCAGCGGCGAGAGATGAGGGTCACGGGCGGGAACTGGCGCAGGCTCTCCTTGATGCACATGGTGGTGAAGGGGAGCTGAACAAGGTCGTCCCTGCAGAGAACAGAATGGTGCACGTGCATGTGTACACGGCACACACACACACACACACACACACACACACACACACACACACACCACACACACACACACACACACACACACACACACCACACACACACCATACACACACACACACACACACACACACCACACACACACACACACACACACACACACACACCACACACACACCACACACACATATACACACACCACACACACACACACCACACACACACCGCACACACACACACACACACACACACACACCACACACACACACACACAGCACACATACAGTGGGACTAGTCCCACAGTTCAGATTTGCCCCAAAGCTTCTGCCTCCCAAGTGCTGGGTTTAAAGGCGTGCACCACCACACCCAGCAACAGCCGTTTTCCTGTACTTTTAAAAATATTTATTTACTTATTTATTTGAGAAAGAGAAAGAGGCAGAGAGAGAGAGAGAGAATAGGCACACCAGGGCCTCCAGCCACTGCAAATGACTTCCAGGTGCATGTACCACCTTGTGCATCTGGCTTATGTGGGTCCTGGGGAGTCGAACCAGGATCCTTTGGCTTTGCAGGCAAACGCCTTAACCACTAAGCCATCTCTCCAGCGCCCTACTTTCTTTTTCTTTTTTTTTTTTTTTTGGAGACAAGGTGTCACCTTGCACCAGCTGACCTCCAACTTGCTATGTACACAAAGCTGGCCTTGAACTGGTGATGTTGCCTGCCCCTCCCAAGGCTGGATGACAAGCGTGTGGCACTGGGCCCGGTTATAATGCCACTCCCTCTTTGCATCACTCAGACTCACTACTTCATGGCACACATCTGATGAAGACCACATCTCTAGTCCAGATTCCCCACTTCCTCGCTGCATGGGGATCACCCGCTGCATGCTTCCGCAGCTCGCCGCGCTCTGGAAACGGGAGTGCATGTCCTGCCCCATGTGTGGGTTTCAACATGTGATTTACTGTCAGCACAATGTTTCAATGCAAACAGAGGTCTTTATACCTCTGGAATCCGCACTGACAAGCCCCAGATCCAAAGAGACTGAGGAGACAGTTGGAAGAGACCCGAACACAGTCCACGGTAGGCAAGTAGCCCTTGCTCCACTCAGCTGAGCCAGCAGGCACAAGAGCCGTGTGCAGGAGACAAAACAAAACACGGCATTGAGTTGGATGCACAATTCTGCACTGCTGAGCTACGACAGGAGGATGGAAAGTTTAGTGTCAGCCTGGACTACATAATGAGTTCCATGCTGGCCTGGGCTATCTTGACTCCTGGAAGGAAAGATGGAAGGAAGGGGGCTGGAGAGATAGCTTAGTAGTTAAAGCACATGTCTGCAAAGCCTAAGGACCCCGGTTCGAATCTCCAGGTCCCACGTAAGCCAGATTTGCACATGGTGACGCATGCATCTGGAGTTCATTTGCAGTGGCTAAGAGGCCCTGGCACGCCCATCCGCACTCTCCCTCTCTTTCTCTCTAATAAATAAATAAAATAAAATAAATCTAAAAACAGAAAGAAGGGAGGGAGGGAATGAGGGAAGAAGAGAGGGAAAGAGGGAGGGAAAAAGGAAAAGGAAAGGAAAAGATGAAGAGAAGGGGGCTAGAAAGATGGCTTTGCGGCTAAGGCGCTTGCCCGCAAAGCTAAGAACCAAATTTCAATTCCTCAGTACCTACGTAAGCTAGATGCACAAGATGGCACATGTGTCTGGAGTTTGTTTTCAGTGGCTGGAGGTCCTATTCCCTCTCTCTCTGCCTCTTTCTCTCCCTTAATAAATAAATAAAAATAAAATATTTTTTTAAAAGATGAAGGAAGCCAGTCGTGGTGGCGCACGCTTTTAATCCCAGCATTCGGAAGGCAAAAGTAGGAGGATCGCCATGAGTTCAAGGCCACCCTGAGACTACATAGTGAATTCCAGGTCAGCCTGGGCCAGAGTGAGACCCTACTTTGAAAAACCGAAAAATGAAAAAACCAAAAAAAAAAAAATTAAAAATTAAAAAAAAAAAAAGATGAAGGAACTTGGTTTAAGGAAAACGATCTAGATTGTGAAGGAAGCATTGTAATTAACTCATTGACCTTGGGGACATTCGTTATGTAACTCGACTACAGCAGTTGCTGAGACACTCTGAGAACTGCGGAGGTAGGCATGCCCGGGTTATCACCGAAGACACTGTAGCCCTGGGAGCTCAGCGGATCTA
Organism: Orientallactaga sibirica; assembly: GCA_036365145.1. Classification (NCBI taxonomy): domain Eukaryota; kingdom Metazoa; phylum Chordata; class Mammalia; order Rodentia; family Dipodidae; genus Orientallactaga; species Orientallactaga sibirica. Next base: position 3,592,271 of record JAEOAD010002037.1, on the reverse strand, counting down.
TCCAAGCCACACACCCAACAAGCGGGAGAGCCAAGATTCATACTCTAAGCACCGGCCGGCCTCCACCTGCTCCCCTCAAGCCTCCTGTCCCCCCAACACTGACCACTCCAGCTCCTCCAGTTCTCGGCCCTTCATGACCTCCTGGATCTCCTCCCGGCACTTCTCCTGGTATTCTGGGTACTTGGCCAAGTTGAACAGCACCCACGACAGCCCACTGGACGTCGTGTCGTGACCTGCAGGCACATGGGGTATTGGAAGCTGCCGTGCCCAGGCACGCAGCAGCGTTTGTTCAGGTGTCCCCGCCAGGGTGGAAGCTCCTTTTCCACCCTCCCTCGGCGTCATCCCGCATCCTCACCCTCGAACATGAAGGTGTCGGCCTCAGCCCGGATGTCCTCATCAGACACTTCCTTGCCATCTTCATCCTGGAACAGGAAGAGGGGCGTGCTTAGCCCACCGCCTGCCTCCTGGGGCTCCCCAAAAGTCAGCCAGACCTATTCACTCCTCTCTCTTTCCTTTTTTTTTTTTTAATTATTTTTATTTATTTGACAGAGAGAAAGAAAGAGGGAGAGAATGGGAGTGCCAGGGCCTCCAGCCACTGCAAACAAACTCCAGGCGCATGTGCCCCCTTGTGCATCTGGCTTACGTGGATACTGGGGAATGGAACCTGGGTTCTTTGGCTTTGTAGGCAAGTGCCTTAACCGCTAAGCCATCTCTCCAGCCCTCCTTCTTTAAAGAAAAAAAATTATTTATTTAAGAGAGAGGAAGAGGCAGAGGAAGAGAGAGAGAGAGAGAGAGAGAATATGGGTGCACCAGGGCATCCAACCACTGCAAATGAACTCTAGACGCATGCACCCCCTTGTACATCTGGCTTATGTGGGTCCTGGAGAGTCGAACTGGGATCCTTTGGCTTTCCAGGCAAATGCCTCTTCTTTTTAAGCCATCTCTCCAGCCCTTTTCTTTTCTTTTCTTTTCTTTTCTTTTCTTTTCTTTCCTTTCCTTTCCTTTTCTTTTCTTTTCTTTCCTTTTCTCTCTGTCTCTCTCTTTCCTGGCAGGAGCTTGGTGGACAGTCCAGAAAGGAGGGAAGGAGAGTAAGAGAGGTAGGTGGGGGGCTGACTGGAGAGATGACCCAGTGCTTAAAGGCACTTACATGCAAATCCTCATGGCCTGGGTTCAGCACCCCAGGACCCATGTAAAACCAGATGTGCAAAGCAGTGCATGTGTCTGAGGTTATCTGCAGCTGCAACAGGCCCTGGCATGATAATTCTCCATTACCTCTCTCTCTCTTTCTCGTGAATAAAATATTTTTTTAAAAAGAGGTGGGGGGGCCGGGCGTGGTGGCGCACGCCTTTAATCCCAGCACTCGGGAGGCAGAGATAGGAGGATTGCCGTGAGTTCGCGGCCACCCTGAGACTACAGAGTGAATTCCAGGTCAGCCTGGGCCAGAGTGAGACTCTACCTTGAAAAACCAAAACCAAAAAAAAAAAAAGAGGTGGGGGGGATTCAGTTGATCATCACTTAACAATGGGCGTGTGTATGTGCGTGTGGTGAGTGAGTGTGTGTGCGCAGATTTGTGGTCCTCCGTGCACACGTGTGGAGGACATCAGGTTTCCTCTGTCACTCTTTGTGCCTTAACTCCTTGAGGCAAGGTCTCTCAGAATCTGGAACTCTTGCAGATTTTTTTTTTTTTTTTTTTTTTTGGTCAGCCTGGCTGATCAAGTGACTTAGCTTAGCAATCCTTCTGCCTCTGCCTCCCCAGCACTTTAGACTTATTTTTTTTTTTTTTTTTTTTGAGGTAGGGTCTCACTCTGCCCAGGCTGACCTGGAATTCACTATGTAGTCCCCTGCTGGCATCTCATGGCGATCCTCCTACCTCTGCCTCCCTGAATGCTGGGGTTGAAGGTGTGTGCCACCACGCTCAGCGACACCTGGCTTTTTACAGGTGTTGGGGATAGAACTCTTCCCTATGCTTGCATAATAAAGGCTCTTAGCCACTGAATCATCTACCTAGCCACCACTGTTTTTTTTTTTTTTTTTTTTTTTTTTGAGGTAGGGTCTCACTCTGGCCCAGGCTGACCTGGAATTCACTCTGTAGTCTCAGGGTGGCCTTGAACTCACGGTGATCCTCCTACCTCTGCCTCCCGAGTGCTGGGATTAAAGACGTGAGCCACCACGCCCGGCTTTTTTGTAATATTTTCAACCTGAACTTGGTGGGTGTGGAGCTGTGGATACTGAGGGAGAGTCTCTTGCATATATTTTCTATGGCCAAAGGAACATTCTGCAAGATGGGTCACATCTGAGGCTATAAGGCAACCCGGGTGGTCTATATGGTCCCATGCAGTTTTGTGTCTATGCCTGAGCTTGCCGTTGTATTCTGCAGGACGGACCGCACAGGATGGATCACATAAAGTAACTTTGTCAGGCTGGAGAGACGGCTTAGCGGTTAAGGCATTTGCCTGTGAAGCCTAAGGACCCAGGTTCGATTCTCCAGGTCCCATGTAAGCCAGATGCACATGGTGATGCATGCATCTGGAGTTCGTTTGCAGTGGCTAGAGGCTCTGGTGTGCCCATTCTCTCTCCCTCTTTCTCCTTCTCTCTGTCTCTAATAAAATAAATAAATGAAAATAAAATCTTTTTTTTTTAAAGGAACTTTGTCTAAATGGTCCCAAGCAGTCTTGTGTCTGTCTATGAGTGCCACTGTATTCTGCAGGATGGATCACATAAAGTAACTTGGTTTAAATGGTCCCATGCAGGGCTGGAGGAATGGCTTAGCGGTTAAGGCGTTTGCCTGCAAAGCCAAAGGACCCAGGTTCAATTCCCCCAGGACCTGTGATAGCCAGATGCACAAGGGGTCGCAAGTGTCTGGAGTTCGTTTGCAGTGGCTGGAGGCCCTGGGCCTGCCCATTCTCCTCTCTCTCTCTCTCTCTCTCTCTCCATCCCTCCCTCTTTCTCTATCAAATAAATAAGTAAAACTAAAAAAAATAAGCCGGATGTGGTGGCACACGCCTTTAATCCCAGCTCTCAGGAGGCAGAGGTAGGAGGATCGCCATGAGTTCAAGGCCACCCTGAGAATACATAGTGAATTCCAGGTCAGCCTGGACTAGAGTGAGACCCTACCTCGAAAAAACAAAACAAATAATAAAATAAAATAAATAATAAAATAAAATAATAATAAAATAAAATAATAAAAATAAAATAAAATAATAATAAAATAAAAAATAAAATAAAAAAAGTAAAATAATAAAAAAATAAAAATAATAATAAATGGTCCCATGCAGTCTTGTTCTGTCTATGCCTGCCCTTGCCAATGAAAGTAACTGGGTTTAACGGTCCCATGCAGTCTTGTGTCCGCCAGGGCAATGCCTTGGCTGGCCAGGGTGCCAGCCAGCAGCAGCACGTCGATGAAGTCCAAGGTCTTGCCCTGCTTGGCCTTGAGCCAGGCCTCGGTGCCCTGCTGGCGCAGCGCGCGCCGCCGCTCCTGGATGACCTCGGTGGTGAAGGCGTGCACGGTGTCGCAGGCCTGGCGGAAGCGCCGCCCGTCGGCGCTCAGGTAGTACACGAAGTCCAGGTAGTGGTGCAGGCGGTACCGGCGCCGGACCACCAGGGCGCTCAGCTCCACGATGGCCGAGATGTAATCGCTCATCTTCCTGCAGGGGGACAGCCGTGAGCCCAGAGCCCCAGCCCATGCTCCGCAGAAGAGGGGCCCTTGGGTCTTACCCTCTCTGCCCTAATTATTCCATTCATTCATTTTATTTATTGATTGACTTGTTTATTGCAAGCAGAGAGAGAGAGAGAGAGAGGAGATATTGCAAGAGAGAGAGAGAGAGAGGAGATAGACAGAGAGAGAATGGGCACACCAGCGCCTCCAGCCACTGCAAATGAACTCCAGATGCATGTGCCTCCTTGTGCAGCTGGCTTACATGGGACCTGTGGAATTGAACCTGAGTCCTCTGGCCTTGCAGGAAAGTGCCTTAACCATTAAGCCATCTCTCCAACCCTATTTATTTTATTTTTTTTTATTTTATTTTATTTTATTTTTTTATTTGGTACTGGAGTTGCACATTAACTAGACAGGCACTTTACCAACTGTGCTACATACATCTCCAGCTTTTTTTTTTTAATTTTAAAATATTTTATTTATTTTTATTTATTTGAGAGAGGGAGAGAGAGAGAGACAAAAGGAAGAATGGGCACACTCCAGGACCTTCAGCCACTGCAAATGAACTCCAGATGCATGAGCCACCTTGTGCATCTGGCTTAGGTGGGTCCTGGGGAATTGAACCTGGGTTCTTTGCCTTTGCAGACCGTCTCTCTCTTTTTCCTGGCAGGAGCTTGGTGGACAGTCCAGAAAGGAGGGAAGGAGAGTAAGAGAGGTAGGTGGGGGGCTGACTGGAGAGATGACCCAGTGCTTAAAGGCACTTACATGCAAATCCTCATGGCCTGGGTTCAGCACCCCAGGACCCATGTAAAACCAGATGTGCAAAGCAGTGCATGTGTCTGAGGTTATCTGCAGCTGCAACAGGCCCTGGTATGATAATTCTCCATTACCTCTCTCTCTCTTTCTCGTGAATAAAATATTTTTTTAAAAAGAGGTGGGGGGGGGCCGGGCGTGGTGGCGCACGCCTTTAATCCCAGCACTCGGGAGGCAGAGGTAGGAGGATCACCGTGAGTTCAAGGCCACCCTGAGACTACATAGTGAATTCCAGGTCAGCCTGGACCAGAGTGAGACTCTACCTTGAAAAACCAAAACCAAAAAAAAAAAAGAGGTGGGGGGGATTCAGTTGATCATCACTTAACAATGGGCGTGTGTATGTGCGTGTGGTGAGTGAGCGTGTGTGCGCAGATTTGTGGTCCTCCGTGCACACGTGTGGAGGACATCAGGTTTCCTCTGTCACTCTTTGTGCCTTATCTCCTTGAGGCAAGGTCTCTCACAGAATCTGGAACTCTTGCAGATTTTTTCTTTTCTTTTTTTTTTTTTTTTGGTCAGCCTGGCTGATCAAGTGAGTTTAGCACTTAGCAATCCTTCTGCCTCTGCCTCCCCAGCACTAGGGTTAGACTTATGCAGCCTTTTTTTTTTTTTTTTTGAGGTAGGGTCTCACTCTAGCCCAGGCTGACCTGGAATTCACTATGTAGTCCCCTGCTGGCCTCGATCTCATGGCGATCCTCCTACCTCTGCCTCCCTGAATGCTGGGGTTGAAGGTGTGTGCCACCACGCTCAGCGACACCTGGCTTTTTACACAGGTGTTGGGGATAGAACTCAGTTCCCTATGCTTGCATAATAAAGGCTCTTAGCCACTGAATCATCTACCTAGCCACCACTGTTTCTTCTTTTTTTGTAATATATATATATATATATATATATATATATATATATATATATTTTTTTTTTTTTTTTTTTGGTTTTTCGAGGTAGGGTCTCACTCTGGCCCAGGCTGACCTGGAATTAACTATGTAGTCTCAGGGTGGCCTTGAACTCACGGCGATCCTCCTACCTCTGCCTTCCAAGTGCTGGGATTAAAGACGTGAGCCACCACGCCCGGCTTTTTTGTAATATTTTCAACCTGAACTTGGTGGGTGTGGAGCTGTGGATACTGAGGGAGAGTCTCTCGCACATCTCTTCTATGGCCAAAGGAACATTCCGCAGGATGGGTCACATCTGAGGCTATAAGGCAACCCGGGTGGTCTATATGGTCCCATGTAGTTTTGTGTCTATGCCTGAGCTTGCCGTTGTATTCTGCAGGATGGACCGCATAGGATGGATCACATAAAGTAACTTTGTCAGGCTGGAGAGATGGCTTAGTGGTTAAGGCACATGCCTGTGAAGCCTAAGGACCCAGGTTCGATTCTCCAGGTCCCATGTAAGCCAGATGCACATGGTGATGCATGCATCTGGAGTTCGTTTGCAGTGGCTAGAGGCTCTGGTGTGCCCATTCTCTCTCCCTCTTTCTCCTTCTCTCTGTCTCTAATAAAATAAATAAATGAAAATAAAATCTTCTTTTTTTTAAAGTAACTTTGTCTAAATGGTCCCAAGCAGTCTTGTGTCTGTCTATGAGTGCCACTGTATTCTGCAGGATGGATCACATAAAGTAACTTGGTTTAAATGGTCCCATGCAGGGCTGGAGGAATGGCTTAGTGGTTAAGGCGTTTGCCTGCAAAGCCAAAGGACCCAGGTTCAATTCCCCAGTACCTGTGATAGCCAGATGCACAAGGGGGCACAAGTGTCTGGAGTTCAATTGCAGTGGCTGGAGGCCCTGGGCCTGCCCATTCTCCTCTCTCTCTCTCTCTCTCTCTCTCTCTCCATCCCTCCCTCTTTCTCTGTCAAATAAATAAGCAAAACTAAAAAAAATAAGCCGGACGTGGTGGCGCACGCCTTTAATCCCAGCTCTCAGGAGGCAGAGGTAGGAGGATCTCCATGAGTTCAAGGCCACCCTGAGACTACATGGTGAATTCCAGGTCAGCCTGGACTAGAGTGAGACCCTACCTCGAAAAAACAAAACAAATAATAAAATAAAATAAAATAAAATAATAAAATAAATAATAAAATAAAATAAAATAATAATAATAATAAAATAAAATAAAATAATAAAATAAAATAATAAAAAAGTAAAATAATAAAAAAAAATAAAATAATAATAAATGGTCCCATGCAGTCTTGTGTCTGTCTATGCCTGCCCTTGCCAATGAAAGTAACTGGGTTTAACGGTCCCATGCAGTCTTGTGTCCGCCTAGGTGCAATTGCCCACACGGCTGGCCAGGGTGCCTTGCCTTGGCCAGCAGCAGCACGTCGATGAAGTCCAAGGTCTTGCCCTGCTTGGCCTTGAGCCAGGCCTCGGTGCCCTGCTGGCGCAGCGCGCGCCGCCGCTCCTGGATGACCTCGGTGGTGAAGGCGTGCACGGTGTCGCAGGCCTGGCGGAAGCGCCGCCCGTCGGCGCTCAGGTAGTACACGAAGTCCAGGTAGTGGTGCAGGCGGTACCGGCGCCGGACCACCAGGGCGCTCAGCTCCACGATGGCCGAGATGTAATCGCTCATCTTCCTGCAGGGGGACAGCCGTGAGCCCAGAGCCCCAGCCCATGCTCCGCAGAAGAGGGGCCCTTGGGTCTTACCCTCTCTGCCCTAATTATTCCATTCATTCATTTTATTTATTGATTGACTTGTTTATTGCAAGCAGAGAGAGAGAGAGAGAGAGGAGATATTGCAAGAGAGAGAGAGAGAGAGGAGATAGACAGAGAGAGAATGGGCACACCAGCGCCTCCAGCCACTGCAAATGAACTCCAGATGCATGTGCCTCCTTGTGCAGCTGGCTTACATGGGACCTGTGGAATTGAACCTGAGTCCTCTGGCCTTGCAGGAAAGTGCCTTAACCATTAAGCCATCTCTCCAACCCTTATTTATTTTATTTTATTTTATTTTATTTTATTTTATTTTTTTATTTGGTACTGGAGTTGCACATTAACTAGACAGGCACTTTACCAACTGTGCTACATACATCTCCAGCTTTTTTTTTTTTAATTTTTAAAATATTTTATTTATTTTTATTTATTTGAGAGAGGGAGAGAGAGAGAGACAAAAGGAAGAATGGGCACACTCCAGGACCTTCAGCCACTGCAAATGAACTCCAGATGCATGAGCCACCTTGTGCATCTGGCTTAGGTGGGTCCTGGGGAATTGAACCTGGGTTCTTTGCCTTTGCAGACCAGTGCTTTAACTGCTAAGCCATCTCTCCAGCCCTCCAGCCTTTATTTTATTTTAAAATATTTTATTTATTTATTTACTTGAGAGAGGGAGGGAAAGAAAATGAGAGAATGGCCACACCAGGGCCCTCTAGCCACTGCAAACAAACTCTAGATGCATGCGCTCCCTTGTGCATCTGGTTTATGTGGGTCCTGGTGAATGGAACCTGGGTCCTTAGGCTTTGCAGGCAAGTGCCTTAATCGCTAAGCCATCTCTCCAGCCCTTATTTTATTTATTTATTTTTAATTTTAACTCTGTAGTCTCAGGGTGACCTCGAACTCACGGTGATCCTCCTACCTCTGCCTCCCCAGTGCTGGCATTAAAGGCATGTGCCACCACGCCCGGCCCCTTATTTTATTTTTTAAACAGGGTCTTATGTAACCCAGGTTGTCTTTCAACTCGCTAAGTAGCTGAGGATGACCTTGAACTCCTGATCCTACTGCTAAACACAACCTCTTAAGTGCTGGGATTACAGTTGTGCACAACCATACCCAGTTTGTAATTTTTTTAATCATCTTATTTATTTTTGGAGAGAGACACAGAGAGAGACAGACAGAGAGGGAGAGGGAGACAGATAGAGATGGGCGCACCAGCAGTCTCTCAGCTGCTGCGAACGAAATCCAGACGCGTGCGCCCCCTTGTGGTCAAGTGTGGCATTGCGCCCTTGCGTCACTTTGCATCTGGCTAAATGTGGGACCTGGAGATTGGAACCGGGTTCTTAGGCTCAGCAGGCAGGCGCCTTAACCACTAAGCCATCTCTCCAGCCCCCAGTTTTTATTTTATATTTTCGCAGGGCTGGACGTGGAGTCTAGGCTCGCTTGCATGCTAAGCTAACCACTGAGCAACACCTCCAGCCTCCACAATGAGTACCTTACAATGAACGAACATGAGGAAAGATTCCAGCTATTGTGTCATTCGCTTAGTAAGCATTCACTGAACCCTCGACATGCCCAGAACCTGCCACAGCGTTTTATCCTCAAAGGTAGTCTCACCTTTGTTTAACAAAGAAGGCCTGTAATTCCAGCACTCAGGAGGTCAGGGGCAGGAGAATCATCAAGAGGCCACCCTGGGTACACAGTGGCAAGCTGTGTCAAAAACCAGGGCGTGGTGGTGCACGCCTTTAATCCCAGCACTCGGGAGGGAGGCAGAGGTAGGAGGGATTGCTATGAAGTTTGAGGCCAGCCTGAGACTACATAGTGAGTTCCAGGTCAGCTTGGGCTAGAGTGAGACCCTACCTCGAAAAACAACAACAACAACAACAAAAAAAAAAAAAAATCCAGGAGGTGGGCAGAGGAAGATTATGAGAGGGTGGGGGGAGAGAAGGAAAGGAAGAAGAGAGAAAAGAAGAGAGGAAGAGAGGAGAGAAGGAGAGAAAAGAGTTGGACGCCTCAAAGATTGCACTTTCTCTGTGGAGGAATGAGTGAAAAAAGAAGCATTTCCTGAGCACCTTTTTTTTGGGTTTTCTAGGCCAGCCCGAGACTACATAGTGAATTCCAGGTCAGCCTGGGCTAGAGTGAGACCCTACCTCAGAAAAAAAAAAAAAGGGGGGGTGGAGCTGAAGAGATGGCTTAGCGGTTAAGGCACATGCCTGCGAAGCCTAAGGACCCAAGTTCGATTCTCCAGGTCCTGGCGTGTCCATTCTCACTCCCTCTCTCTGCCACTAATAAATAAATAAATAAAAATTCTTTAAAAAAGAGAGAGGGCCGGGCGTGGTGGCGCACGCCTTTAATCCCAGCACTCGGGAGGCAGAGGTAGGAGGATCACCGTGAGTTCGAGGTCACCCTGAGACTACATAGTTAATTCCAGGTCAGCCTGGACTAGAGTGAGACCCTACTTCGGAAAACCAAAAAAAATAAAAAAAATTAAAAAATTAAAAAATAAAAAAATAAAAAATAAAAGAGAGAGAGAGAGAGAGAAACAGAGGCTTCACCAGATGGTGTCAGTCTCCCAGCAGCCCCCTGGCCCGTGGGTGGCTAAGTGCACACGGCTCAGGGCTGGCTTCTCAGCTGGGAGAGTCCCTCACTCACTTTTCCCATCAGCCCCCCCAGCCTGGGGTGACTGCATGTCCCGAGGGATGGGACGGGACGGGACGTCACACTCACTCCTGACAGTTGCTGTTGTAACTGAACACGCATTTCTGAAGGCTGTCCAGGGTCATAAGGCTCACATGTTCAAACATGTCAAAGGAGGTCACGGAGTTCTCTGTCAGATGGCGCCGCCACTTAGCCTGGAAGACAGACGCATTGTAGCTGCAAGCGGAAGCCATCAGCCAGTGGGGACGGGTACCTGGCTGGGGTTCCTTGCCACAAGCCACCAATAGATTCCGGGAAGTGAGGCCATCTCCCCGCCTCTCCCTGCCACCCACTGCATGACTTGTGCATAAGTGGGAGGCTGGGCCAGCCTCACTCCCAGGAGACCTGTTTCCCCGTGGCTCAGTCTTGGGACTCACATGCATGACGTCGGTGCACTGGTTGAAAATCTTCATGTAGGGCTTCAGGATGTCAAAGTGGAAGGCAGGTGTCAGCAGACGCCGGTGGCGGCTCCACTTGTCACCTTTGCTGAGCAGAAGCCCATCCCCTGGGCCCAGAAAGCCAAGGTTAAGGGGTTTTCTCCTGTCCCCCACGAAGAGGTCCAGGGAAATCCATTCCCTGCTCTTAACGTTCCACCACCTCCCCAGTGGCACTCACCTAGCCATGGTTTCAGGAAGCTGTAGAAAAGGTCATCCTTGGGGGCAATGGCAGCTGGGAAGAGAAGGGGTGAAGGTGATTCTAGAAAGAGTGCTGACCTTTGACCCCTGCTCATTACTCTCTTGGGATCAACTTCCCACCTCCCCTCTAGTCTGTCTGTCACATCTGACCTTGAATGATGGAACCCCAACCTCCCCATGGCTCCAGTGCCCCTTGTTAAAGAGTCAAACTCATGGGCATACTTGTGAGGGATTTTTCTAGGTGAATGGAGGTGAGAAGTTCCAGTCTACATAATGAGAAGTTCCATCCTAAATGTGGCTGACAGTGTTCTACGGGCTGTGGATTATAGTCCCCAGGTTCAAAATATTTCTCTCAGGACGCCATGGACAGGACTTCCCACTACTCTGTTGGAGCTTTATAATAATAGCTGCCGGGGAGGTCGTGAGCCTTAGGGGTATAAAGCCTGCTCTTGTCTGACTAAATGTATATATTATTCCCACCAAGCTGCCCTGAAAGCACCACACTTAATGTTCATATTCACATATTAATGCTACTCTCACTTCTGGTTAGAGAAGCTTCTCTTTTCAGGTGGTGATGACCACTGGGATGATCCAAAAGGCAACATAGTGCTGAGAAGAAGGGATGGAGGAGTGCCCAGCACTGAAACACCTCTGTCACACCCTCCAAGGCTCAGGGCCCATTGAGGAAGAGGTGGCAGAAAGAACGTAAGAGCCAAGGGAAGGATGCGACTTCTTACAATGCAACTGTCCAGACAGAAATTGGCCTCGATATCCATGACCTTGCAGTGCCTAGCAATACCTTCGCAAGACCCTCATAACAGGAGAAAGATGATGACATCAAAATAAAAGAAAGACTAATGGAGAGAGGGAGGGGATATGATGGAGAGTTGAGTTGTGAAAGGGAAGTGGGGAGGGAAGGGAAATATCATGGTTTATTGTCTATAAGTATAGAAGTTGTCAATAAAATAATATAGCTGCCTTAAAAACAAAAAAAGAGTCAAATTCAGAGCCAATCACGGTGGTTCATGCCCTCCTCCTGGCACCCAGGAAGCTGAAGGAGGAGGATCCTGGGATTTGAGGTCAGCCTCAATTACATAGCGAGTTCCAGCCCAGCCTGGGCTACATACAGTTTGAAAGCCTGTCTTGGACACACACACACACACACACACACACACACACACACAAAGCAACAAAGATAAAGCAGTCAGGGGCTGGAGAGATGGCTCAGCAGACAGAGCATTCACAGTTCAAGTGCAAGGACTGGCTCTCGGATGCCCGGTATCCATGTTAAGCAGGACGCGACAGAACGCATCTAGAATCTCAGCGCTCCTAAGCGAGATGGGAGACAGAGACAGGAGCTCCGAAGCTCACGGGCCCAGCTAGGCTGGCAAATGCGGTGGTGAGCAAGGGACCCTGCCTCAGACAAGCTGGAAGGTCAACATGCAAGGTTGTCCTCCTGACTTCCACGCACACACACGTGCGAACACACATACACATATCATATGCACACACAGATTAAAAAATAAATACAGGAGCCGGGCGTGGTGGCGCACGCCTTTAATCCCAGCACTTGGGAGGCAGAGGTAGGAGGATCGCTGTGAGTTCGAGGCCACCCTGAGACTACAAAGTTAATTCCAGGTCAGCCTGGGCCAGAGTGGTGAGACCCTACCTCGAAAAACCAAAAAAATAAAATAAAATAAAATAAAATAAAATAAAATAAAAATAAATAAATAAATAAATAAATAAATACAGGGCTGGAGAGATGGCTTAGCAGTTAAGGCGCTCACTTGCAATAGCCTGACGCCTGGGTTTAATTCCTCTATACCCACGAAGAGCCAGATACACAAAATGTCTAGTGTTTGCAGTACAAGAGGCCCTGGCATGCACATTCTCTCTCTCTCTCTCTCTCTCTCTCTCTCTCTCTTTCCTTGCAAATAAACTTTTTTTTTTTTTTCGAGGTAGGGTGTCACTCTAGCCCAGGCTGACCTGGAATTCACTATGTACTCTCAGGGTGGCCTCGAACTCTTGGCGATCCTCCTACCTCTGCCTCTGAGTGCTGGGATTAAAGGCATGTGCCAGCACGCCCTAGCAACATTTAAAAAAAAAGAAAGAAAAAGGGAGCCGGAGAGGTGGCTTAGTGGTTAAGTGCTTGCCTGTGAAGCCTAAGAACCCTGGTTCGAGGCTCGACTCTCCAGGATACACGTAAGCCAGATGCACAAGGGGGCACACGCATCTGGAGTTCATTTGCAGTGGCTGGAGGCCCTGGCGCACCCTGCCTATTTCTGTCTCTCTCCTTCTCAAATAAATAAAAAAATAAAATATTTAAAAAAAGAAAAGGGTGGGCTGGAGAGATGGCTTAGCTGTTAAGACACATGCCTGTGAAGCCTAAGGACTCTGGTTCAATTCTCCAGGTCCCACGTTAGCCAGATGCACAAGGGGCACATGCATCTGGAGTTTGTTTGCAGTGGCTAGAGGCCCTGGCGTGCCCATTCTCTCTCTCTATCTCCCTCTCTCTGTCTCTAATAAATAAATAAATAAATATTAAAAAAAAGAAAAGGGGGCTGGAGAGATGGCTTAGTGGTTAAACGCTTGCCTATGAAGCCTAAAGACCCCGGTTTGAAGCTTGATTCTCCAGGACCCACATAAGCCAGATGCACAAGGGGGCACACGCATCTGGAGTTCATTTGCAGTGGCTGAAGGCCCTGGCACCCATTCTCTCTCTCGCTACCTGCCTATTTATGTATCTCTCTCTCTCTCAGATAAATAAATTAAATAAATAAATAAATAAGGTTGTTTGTAGATGCACAAGGTGGCACATGCTTCTGAAGTAAAAAATATTTTTAAAAATTTTGGTGCTAAATATTTTATTCAGGGAAAGCCAAGTGGTGGTGTATGCCCACTTGGAAGGAGGCCAACTATCCATCTATCCACCCATCCATCTATCCATCCATGCACTCACACATCCATCTATTCATCTATCAGTCCACTCACCCATTTATCCATTCATCTATCCATCCACCCATCCATCTATCCATCCACTCACCCATCCATCCATTCATCTGTCCATCTACCCATCTATCCATCCATCCATTTACCCATTTACCCATCCATCCATCCATCCATCCATCCATCCACCCACCCATCTATCCATCCATCCACCTATCCATCTATCCATCCATCCACCCACCCATTCCATCCATTCATCTATCCATCCACTCACCCATTCATCCATTCATCTATCCATCCACTCACATCCATCCATTCATCTATCCATCCACCCATCCATCTATCCATCCATCTGTCCATCTACTCATCTATCCATCCATCCATTTACCCATCCATCCATCCATCCATCCACCTGCTGATCCAGCACCCATCCATCCATTCATCTATCCACAGCCATCCATACATACATTTCTATATGTACTCAAGCATGCCTACTGATCCTCTTCACACCCATCATCCATTGAATTATCCACCATCCATCTGTCCACCATCTTTCCATCTATTCATCCATCCATCCAATCACCCATATGTGCATACCTCCAGCGACCCATCCATCCATCCACCCGCCCACCCACCTATCCATCCATCTATCTACTCACCCATACATCTATCCATACATCCACCCATTCATAATACATCCATCCATACACCCATTCAGCCATCTATCCACCCATCTACACACTCACTCATCCATCCATCCATCCCACATCCATCCACCCACCATCCATCCATCATCTTCCATCCATCCATCCATCTGCCCATCCATCCATCCATCACCACCCACCCATCTATCCACCCATCCATCTATCCATCCATCCATCTACCCATCCATCCATCCATCCACCTACCCACCTACCAACCCATCCACCCACCTACCTACCCATTCAGCCACCCATCCACCTATCCATCCATCCATCCATCCATCCATCCACTCATCCATCCATCCACTCATCCATCCATCCATCCATCCATCCATCCATCACCCACCCATCCATTCATCCCCATCCCATCCATCCACCCACCCATCCATTCATCATCACCCATCCATCCATCCACCCATCCATCCATCCATCCACCCATCCATCCATCCATCCATCCATCCACCCATCCATCCATTCATCTATCCATCCACCCATCCATCCATCCACTCACCCATCCATCCATTCATCTATCCACCCATCTATCCATCCACCCATCCATCTCAAGTTACTGAAATAAATGATGTCACTTGAACCTGGCCAGCACACACGCTCCCCAGGAATCGGCTAATGCAAGCACACCCATGCTGCCATTCAGCACGCCCTTCCTGCTGCCTTTCTGGGCCCAGCCCAAGCTGGGTGATGCTAGAGACGCAGGGATGGCTCAGCCTTACGCCCTGCCTGCAGGAGGTCCTGGGAGGGGTGGGAAAAGGGAAGCAGAAATACACACCATACAATTATCAAGCAGCTAGAAGGTGTGTCTGATGCTAAGAGCTCCACAGAGAAAGGACATCCAGAGTCAGAGCGGGTTTGCTAGAGAGCATGCTATTGAGAGGAATGTGGGAATCCTCTCTCTGGGCTTTGGATACCAGGCTGGACCGCTCAGGGGTCTCTGATACTCAAATCTGGCCCACGGCTGCCCACCTCACACATTTCCCATGATGATTTCCATGATGGCAGAGGAAAGATGGACAATACCTACTGACCAACATCAGATGGACAACAGCAACAGGAGAATGTGCCAAGAACCAGCAAGGGGAAACTGGCTGTAATACCAATAAACCTGCCCCCAATAATACACTGCCTCCAGGGGACTTTAATTTCCAAATCTCCATAAGCTGGGGACCTACCCTTCAGAACACCTAAGTTTATGAGGGACACCTCCCCAGCCCTCTGGGGAAAAAGTACAAGTTCATTTCCTTTGCAGTCCAGTTTCTGCCTAACTCACGGGCTGCTTTGGTACTTCCACATGCAAGTGAGTGTGCCACCCCAGCCTACCCAGGGCACCTGAATTCTCCTGGCACCTTCCCACATCTGCACTTTGGCAAGTTCTCACCTAGTCAACCCAGTTAGAATGCAGATGCAATCTGTCTGTTTCAGAGGACAGATGCTGCCCCCCCCTGCTGCTCAGGGCCCCAAGGCCACCACAGTTTGAACTTGGGGCCTATCTAGTGCCTTCTGGACTACCCCCCCCCGCATCTAGGCAGGGTCCCATGGCATGGTATTTCCCCTGTCTCCAAGAAACCTCTCTTTGGCTTCGGAGCCCTGTCATGCTCTTCCATGGCAAATGAACCCCCCCCCTTCTCTCTATGAACCTCTCCCCCAAAAGAAATCCATCTGGGGCTGGAGAGATGGCTTAGCAGTTAAGGTGCTTGCCTACAAAGCCAAAGGACCCAGGTTCAATTCCCCAGGACCCATGTAAGCCAGATGCACAAGGGGGCGCACACATCTGGAGTTCATTTGCAGTGACTGGAAGCCCTGGTGCATCCATTCTCTCACCGCCCCCGCCACCCTGCCTGTTTCTCTCTCCCTCTCTCTCTCTCTCTCTCTCTCAAATAAATAAAGAAAAATTTTAAAAATGAAAAAAAATAAAGAAATCCATTTGAGCATCTCGCCATCGAACCTGTACCAGAATCTTCATTTTATTATTTTTTAATTTTAATTTTTATTTGTTCTTGCCCACATAGGGTCTCATTCTAGCACAGGCTGAATTGGAAGCCACTCTGTAGCCCCAGGCTGGCCTTGAACCCATAGTTATCCTCCTACGTCTGCCTCCTAAGTGCTGGAATTAAAGGTGTGGACCACCACACCTGGCTTGCCTCTTTCTTTTAAAATCTTACACCTGGGCTGGAGAGGTGGCTCAGCAGTTAAAAGTGCTTGCTTGTAAAACCTACTGACCAAATTAAATTCCCTAGCACCCACATAAAGCTACATTCAAAAAGTGGTGCGTGTGTCTGGTGCTTATTTGCGGTGGCACGAGACTCTGGCATGCCCCCCTCTACCACAGAAAGAAAGAAGAATGAAAGAAAGAGGAGGAGGGAAGAGAAGGAAGGGAGGGAAGGAAGCTCTTACACCTTCCCCACTCTGCCCTTGACCCTCCATGCCAAACTTCCTCTCCAGTCCATTTTGCCTTCTAGCAAAAAATGGCTGGTAGGGGACTGGAGGGATGTCTTCGTGGTCAAAGCACTTGCCTGCAAAGCTAAAAGACTTCAGTTCAATTCCCCAGGACCCACGTAAGCCAGATGCACAAGGGGGCGCGCGTGTCTGGAGTCCGTTTGCAGTGGCTGGAGGCCCTGGTGCACCATACTTTCCATGTCTCTTTCTCTCTCTGTGTCTCAGATAAAAGTATATATATTTTTTTATTTTTATATATATATATATTTTTAAATGGCTGGTAATGCCTACCTCAGATGAAGGTGTATAAGTGCATAATAACTCTTTTTTTTTTTTTTTTGGTTTTGCGAGGTAGGGTCTCACTCTGGTCCAGGCTGACCTGGAATTTACTCTGTAGTCTCAGGGTGGCCTCGAACTCTCGGCGATCCTCCTACCTCTGCCTCCCAAGTGCTGGGATTAAAGGCGTGCGCCACCACGCCCGGCTCATAATAACTCTTGGAACACAAAATTGCCTGCTGTAGTTGACAGGACAGCCTGGCTCCTGTGCCACACACATTGACCTTCCAGCTCCTTGTTCCCCAAAGGAGACAGCAGAACCATCACGTCTCATGGCTTTCCTGTGTGCTCTCGGCACATGACAGCTGCCCATTAAGTATGTGCTCATATCAACCATGAGCTGTTATGTTTCTGCAATTTTAATCAATGCTCATTGGCGCCAGATATTTCGGAAACGAGTGTCTTCTTAGTGAAGAGTGAGTGCATAGACACCGTGGAAAACTGCAGGAGAATGCCGTGGGCACTCAAATATCTGGCGGGGGCACGCAGGGCTCAGTGGCAGAGTGTTTGCTCAGCATGTTTGAGGTGCTAGTTCCATCTCCAGCACAATACACAAACAAAGAAAAAGGGCAGGAATTTCCACCATGGTGTAGCCGCTGGGAAGTTGTTCATACTCCGGTAACCACCCCCCACCCATTCTCAAGCAAGCAACACTAACTAAACTCAATGGCTCGCTCTCTCTGTCTCTCTCCCATCAAAGCAGAAGTGGAATTAGTTGGGAAGAAGGGATTCGGTGCGAAGGGGACTTAAGGTAAAGAAAGAGCTAATATTGCACTGCATTTGCAGCGTATGGCAGACAGAAGTCATCAGCAGTGAAAACAGTGGACGCTCAATATTCAAGTTTGGCCAGACAGGCCCAATGACTGAACGGGTGTAATAGTGGCATGTCTACTCTTGGGGTAACCAACTGCTTCATAATTGGACTCAAGGCCCTCTCTACGGGAGGGAATACATACCTGGTACTGAAAAACCTAAGCAAAAGTCTATGGTAAGTGAGGTCATGAGCCTTAGGGGTATAAAGCCTGCTCTTGTCTGGCTAACAGTATATATTATTCCCACCAAGCTGCCCTGAAAGCACTACGCTTAATGTTCAAATTCACATATTAACGCTACTCTCACTTCTGGTTAGAGAAGCTTCTCTTTTCAGATGGCGATGACCACTGGGATGACCCAAAAGGCAACATAGTGCTGAGAAGAAGGGATGGAGGAGTGCCCAGCACTGAAACACCTCTGTCACACCCTCCAAGGCTCAGGGACCATCGTGGAAGAGGGGGCGGATAGAATGGAAGAGCCAAAGGAAGGGTATGACCTCTTACAATGCAACTGTCCAGACAGAAATTGGCCTCGATATCCATGAACTTGCAGTGCCTAGCAATACCTCCGCACGACCCTCAAAATAGAAGAAAAAGATGATGACATCAAGTTAAGACAGAAACTAATGGAGAGAGGGAGGGGATACGATGGAGAGTGGAGTTCTAAAGTGGAATGGGGGGAGGGGAGGGAAATATCAGGTGGTTTTTTTGTATGTAAGTATAGAAGTTGTCAATAAAAAATAATAATTAAAAAAAAGAGCTAATATTATCAAGATACATTATTTACATGGATTAAATTGTCAAAAATAATTTTTTTTCATAGAAAAATATGGACTGCATCATGAATTGGTGTGTCGTCCTTGCACAGGGGCCATGCTAATCTTCTCTGTAGCGCCCAAATTTTAGTATATATGCTGCCAAAGCCAGCACAAAAATATATTTTTAAATTTATTTTTGAGTGTAGGCTCTCACACTAGCCCAGCCATGTCTCTTTCTCTCTCTGTGTCTCAGATAAAAGTATATATATTTTTTTATTTTTATTTTTATATATATATATTTTTTAAATGGCTGGTAATGCCTACCTCAGATGAAGGTGTATAAGTGCATAATAACTCTTTTTTTTTTTTTTTTTTTTTTTTTTGAGGTAGGGTCTCACTCTGGTCCAGGCTGACCTGGAATTCACTCTGTAGTCTCAGGATGGCCTCGAACTCTCAGCGATCCTCCTACCTCTGCCTCCCAAGTGCTGGGATTAAAGGCGTGCGCCACCACACCCGGCTCATAATAACTCTTGGAACACAAAATTGCCTGCTGTGGTTGACAGGACAGCCTGGCTCCTGTGCCACACACATTGACCTTCCAGGTCCTTGTTCCCCAAAGGAGACAGCAGAACCATCATGTGTCATGGCTTTCCTGTGTGCTCTCGGCACATGACAGCTGCCCATTAAGTATGTGCTCATATCAACCATGAGCTGTTATGTTTCTGCAATTTTAATCAATGCTCATTGGCGCCAGATATTTCAGAAACGAGTGTCTTCTTAGTGAAGAGTGAGTGCATAGACACCGTGGAAAACTGCAGGAGAATGCCGTGGGCACTCAAATATCTGGCGGGGGCACGCAGGGCTCAGTGGCAGAGTGTTTGCTCAGCATGTTTGAGGTGCTAGTTCCATCTCCAGCACAATACACAAACAAAGAAAAAGGGCAGGAATTTCCACCATGGTGGAGCCGCTGGGAAGTTGTTCATACTCCGGTAACCACCCCCCACCCATTCTCAAGCAAGCAACACTAACTAAACTCAATGGCTCGCTCTCTCTGTCTCTCTCTCTCTCTCTCTCTGTCTGTCTCTCTCCCATCAAAGCAGAAGTGGAATTAGTTGGGAAGAAGGGATTCGGTGCGAAGGGGACTTAAGGTAAAGAAAGAGCTAATATTGCACTGCATTTGCAGCGTATGGCAGACAGAAGTCATCAGCAGTGAAAACAGTGGACGCTGAATATTCAAGTTTGGCCAGACAGGCCCAATGACTGAACGGGTGTAATAGTGGCATGTCTACTCTTGGGGTAACCAACTGCTTCATAATTGGACTCAAGGCCCTCTCTACAGGAGGGAATACATACCTGGTACTGAAAAACCTAAGCAAAAGTCTATGGTAAGTGAGGTCATGAGCCTTAGGGGTATAAAGCCTGCTCTTGTCTGAGTAAATGTATATATTATTCCCACCAAACTGTCCTGAAAGCACTACACTTAATGTTCATATTCACATATTAACGCCACTCTCACTTCTGGTTAGAGAAGCTTCTCTTTTCAGATGGCGATGACCACTGGGATGACCCAAAAGGCAACATAGTGCTGAGAAGAAGGGATGGAGGAGTGCCCAGCACTGAAACACCTCTGTCACACCCTCCAAGGCTCAGGGACCATTGTGGAAGAGGGGGCGGATAGAATGGAAGAGCCAAAGGAAGGGTATGACCTCTTACAATGCAACTGTCCAGACAGAAATTGGCCTCGATATCCATGAACTTGCAGTGCCTAGCAATACCTCCACAAGACCCTCAAAATAGAAGAAAAAAATGATGACATCAAATTAAGACAGAGACTAATGGAGAGAGGGAGGGGATACGATGGAGAGTGGAGTTCTAAAGTGGAATGGGGGGAGGGGAGGGAAATATCAGGTGGTTTTTTTGTATGTAAGTATAGAAGTTGTCAATAAAAAATAATAATTAAAAAAAGAGCTAATATTATCAAGATACATTATTTACATGGATTAAATTGTCAAAAATAATTTTTTTCATAGAAAAATATGGACTGCATCATGAATTGGTGTGTCGTCCTTGCACAGGGGCCATGCTAATCTTCTCTGTAGCGTCCCAATTTTAGTATATATGCTGCCAAAGCGAGCACAAAAAATATATTTTTTTAAATTTATTTTTGAGGTAGGGTCTCACACTAGCCCAGGTTGACCTAAAACTCACTCTGTAAGCCCCAGGCTGGCCCTGAACTCACGGACACCATCCTCTCCTCAGCATTCTGTCAAAAATTAATTTAAAAATTAAAAAAAAAAATCTGCCAGAAGGCAAAGAAAATACTTTTATTTATTTTTAATTTATTGATTTGAATATGTATATGTACATGCATGGATGTGCCAGGGTCTCTTGCTGCCGCAAAATGAACTTCAAATGCATGCACCGCTTTGCATCCAGTTTTATATCAGTGCCAGGGAAGGGAACCTGGGCCAGCAGATTTAAATAAATAAATAAATAAAAATTTTAAAAGCTAAAAAGTAGAACATCTCCTCTGTATGTCTGTTATAAAAAATAAATAAATTTAAATAATAAATTTTTTAAAGATTTTATTATTTATTAGAGACAGAGAGAGAGAGACAGAGAGGACCCATTCCAGGTGTACAGGGTCTCCAGCTCATTTACAGTGGCTAGACTCCAGGCGTGCCCCCCCTTGTGCATCTGTCTTTAATAAGTGAATAAATCTTTTTTAATGTAGAACTATTTGGAAAGAGAAAGGGGTCAGTGGAAATGGGGCTTTGAGAGGCAAATGCCTTAACTGCTTCAAACAAAACCATTATGTTCCAGTCCTAAGATATAAAATATTTTATTTAGTTATTTGAAAATAAATGATAGGCATGAAATTGGCAGAGAGGATCATTGAGAGTTCGAGGCGCCACCCTGAGGGCCTCCAGCCACTGTAAACAAACTCCAGATGCCCACCACCCCACACACAATGGGCTTGTGCATCTGTTAAGGCACTTGTCTGCAAAGGACCCAGTTCTGGGGAACTGAATTGGAATCCTCTGGCTTTGCAGGCAAGTCCTTAACTCACTAAGTCATCTCTCCAGCCCAAATAAATTTTTTAAAAAATATTTATTTATTTTTTTTTATTTATAAGCACAGAAAGAGAGAGACAAAGAGGCAGACAGAGAGAGAATGGCATGCCAGGGCATCCAGCTACTGCAAAGGAACTCCAGACACATGTGCCTCTTGTGCACATGTGTCTGGAGTTCATTTGCAGTGGCTAGAGGCCCTGGTGTGCCATTCTCTCTCCTTTCTCTCTCTCTCTCTCTCTCTCTGTGTCAAATAAATAAAAATGAAAAATATTTTTTAAAAAATCTTGACACAGTAGAAAGCAAGGACCAACACCCAGAGGTTGTCCTCCGATCTCCACATATGTACTGTGGCATGCATGTGCCAATACACACACACACACACACTTCCTTCAAAAAAGACAGAAAAGGGCCTAAAGAGATGGCTTAGTGGTTAAGCACTTGCCTATGAAGCCTAAGGACCCTGATTTGAGGCTCAAGTCCCCAGGACCCACATAAGCCAGATGCACAAGGTGGCACATGCGTCTGGAGTTCATTTGCAGTGGCTGGAGGGCCTGGCGCCCCCATTCTCTGTCTCTATCTGCCTCTTTCTCTCTGTCTGTCACTCTCAAATAAAAAATAAAAATCCCAGTTCTTGAGCTGGGGAGACGGTTACTCGGCAGTTAAAGGTACTTGCTTGCAAAGCCTGCCAGCCTGGGTTTGATTCCCCAGTACCCACATAAAGCCATTTACACAAAATGGCACATGTCTGGAGTTCATTTGTAATGGCAAGAGGCCCTAGTGTGCCTGTTCTCTCTCTCCCTCTCTCAAATAAATAAATAAATATATTGAAAAAAAAAAAGACAGAAGAAAATCAGGCTTGGTAGCCCATGTCTGTGATCCCAACACCTGACAGGACACAGCAGAAAGATCAAGAGTGAAGGCCAGCTCAGGCTACAAAGTGAGATCTTGTGCCGGGGGTTGGACAGAAGAGGAGACATCCTTACTCAAACCTGCCTACATTATGTTATCGTGATTTTGTTTCTTTTTTCCATATTTCCTGTGTCACGGATGGAATTCAGGGACTGTCTCACACAGGGAGACGAACGTTCACCATTGAGCAACCGTTACCCCCCATTCCTCAGGTTGTATGATCAAGTCTTCACACAGCCCCATTTTACAGATCAGCAACTGAGGCCCTGAATGGTTACCATTAAACAGCGAAGATTTACTGAAGCCAGAATTCTTTTTTCTTTTTTTGAGAGAAAGACACAGAGAGAGAGAGAGAGAGAGAGAGAGAGAGAGAGAGGGAGGGAGACAGAGAATGGGCATGCCAGCAGCCTCTCAGCTGCCATGAATGAACTCCAGACACAAGAGCCCCCTTGTGGGCAAGTGCAGCATTGCATCCTTGTGTCACTTTGCATCTGGCTAAACGTAGGACCTGGAGATTGGAACCTGCACTCTTGGGCTTGGCAGGCAGGCGCCTTAACTGCTAAGCCATCTCTCCAGCCCATGATTCTTTTTGTTATTAGTTCTTGCTGTTGTTTTTCGAGGTAGGGTCTCACTCTAGCCCAGGCTGACCTGGAATTCACTCTGGAGTCTCAGGGTGGCTTTGAACTCACAGCGATCCTCCTACCTCTGCGTCTCCAGTGCTGGGATTAAAGGCGCGCTCACACGAATGGCTTGAAGCCAGGATTGCAACCCAGTTTCCAGGACTGGTCCAGAACTCTTGCCCCCAAGCTGGTTCCCATCACCTGTGAGAGCCAGTCCTTCAGGGCAGGTCTCTTTTAGTTGAGTGGGTCCCTGTGCAATCCCAATGACCGGGCAAGGTAGGCCCTTCCTCCTTCACAGTTCTGGGGACAGCCTTAAGGACAACCTCCAAGTTCATAGAAGCCCTCACTCTGTGCAGGAGCCCAAAGCCTAAAAATTCCTGGAGCCGGGCTGGAGAGATGGCTTAGCGGTTAAGGCGCCTGCCTGCTAAGCCTAAGAACACTGGTTCCAATCTCCAGGTCCCACGTTTAACCAGATGCAAAGTGACGCAAGGGCACAATGCCGCACTTGACCACAAGAGGGCGCACACATCTGGATTTTGTTCGCAGCAGCTGAGACACTGCTGGAGCGCCCATCTCTGTCTTCCTCTCCCTCTCTGTCTGTCTCTCTGTCTCTCTCTCCAAAAATAAATAATAATAAAATTTAAAAATTCCTGGAGCTGTTTTTTTCCACTCTGAAATCTCCCCACAAACAGGGTGTGGCACATTCCTCTTATCCCAGCACTCTGAAGCCTAAGGAAAAAGCTTGGGCTTCATGGAGAGACCCTGTCTCCAAAAAAATAAATAAATAATAGGCCGGGCGTGGTGGCACACGCCTTTAATCCCAGCACTTGGGAGCCAGAGGTGGGAGGATCGCCAAGAGTTCGAAGCCAGCCTGAGACTACATAGTGAATTCCAAGTCAGCCTGAGCTAGAGTGAAACCCTACCTCGAAAAGCCAAAATAAAATAAAATAACATAACATAAAATAAAATTAAAAATAAAATAATAAAATAAAAAAAAATAGGGCGGATAGAATGGAAGAGCCAAAGGAAGGGTACGACTCCTTACAATGCAACTGCCCAGACAGAAATTGGCCTCGATATCCATGACCTTGCTGTGCCTAGCAATACCTTCGCAAGACCCTCATAATAGAAGAAAAAGATGATGACATCAAATTAAAAGAGAGACTAATGGAGAGAGGGAGGGGAGATGATGGAGATTGGAGTTCTAAAGTGGAATGGGGGGAGGGGAGGGAAATATCATGCACTTTTTGTATGTAAGTATAGAAGTTGTCAATAAAAAAATTATTAAAAATAAATAATAAATAAATAAATAAATAAATAAATAAATAAAAGCTATGGCTCCAAGAGTCCCCAGCTCCATGCCAGGTCATGCTGGACCTTCAGTCCCCACTGGACACAGACTCACCCACCCCTAAAGGAAAAGAACTGAGAATGGAAAAGTTCAGAGGACAGAGACCACCCCCCCCCACACACACACAAACCCCAGAGGCCTAGAGAGGAAGGGGGTTTTCAAAACTGAAGACAAGAAAGAGCTAACCAAGCCCACACGTTGGCATAGGCACGGCCTATCCACACCGCCCTGCCTGAAGTGAGTCCAAAGGGTTAGGAACAGGCTGCCAATTGCACCACCAAAATGCCTGGTCATGGTGAGCGTGTTACAACCCAGGGGAAAGACTGTCAATGCCCGGGATTGAGCAACACAGACTTCCACTAAAACTTAGGTGAACAAGTGCCGACCTGACAGGCGGACGGCCCTTCAAAGTGCCCGAGGCTCTAAAGCACACTCACACCTTTGTCCAGGTTGTTCTCGCGTCCTTCACGGCCCTGTCCACCTTGATGGACAAAATTCTTGTCCAGCCAGGCATGGTGGTGCACGCCTTTAATCCCAGCACTCGGGAGGCAGAGGTAGGAGGATCTCCACGAGTTCGAGGCCACTCTGAGACTATATAGTGAATTCCAGGTCAGCCTGGGCTAGAGTGAAACCCTACCTAGAAAAACCAAAATAATAATAATAATAATAATAATAATAATAATAATAAAAATAAATTAAAAAATATAAAAATAATAAAACTCTTGTCCATCTCTCTCAAAGCCCTGCTTAAGTGGCTTAAACCCTGAAGAGCCCTGTTTAAAGCCCAGGTGGGTTGTGAGAATGGAAGGTTTACCCATCATCCGTCAGGCAGCCTGCCTGCCTACCTGAGGCGCCCACCACAGGCTTGATGTAATCGGGATGGACCAGCACCAAGAGAGGCAGGACAGGTCCAGCCCACACCAGGCACACGTGGTGCATGTAGTCCAGAACTTTCTTCTCGTCCCGAAGGCCCGCCTCAGTGGGAAGATACTGCAGGGACAAAGGAGGGACAATGAAAACAAGACATCCCAGAATCCCTCACCACTACCCCACGGCCAGAAGAGCCATCACCCTCTTTGGGCCTCCTTCCCCTGAGGAGAGTAATGTGCTGGAGGCCAGAAGAGCACCCCCATGAGGGGCTTACAGCCCTGCTTGAATTGCTGGACCTCTTTGAATCCCCCAGTGCTGGGGACTCTCAGTTGGAGCCCCTGAAAAGTGAGGGGCTGGGGGCGTGGCTCAGTGGTAGAGCCCTGTCTAGAATCCCCCAGTGAGGGGCTGGGGACGTGGCTCAGTGGTCCCCAGTGAGGGGCTCGGGGTGACTCAGTGGTAGAGCCCCTGTCTAGAATCCCCCAGTGAGGGGCTGGGGTGTGGCCCCTCCTAGAATGGTGACAGCTCCTGTCTAGAATCCCCCAGTGAGGGGCTGGGGCGTGGCTCAGTGGTGAGCTCCTGTCTAGAATCCCCCAGTGAGGGGCTGGGGGCGTGGCTCAGAGGTAGAGCCCCTGTCTAGAATCCCCCAGTGAGGGGCTCTCAGTGGTAGAGCCCCTGTCTAGAATCCCCAGTGAGGGGCTGGGGCGTG
Organism: Orientallactaga sibirica; assembly: GCA_036365145.1. Taxonomy (NCBI): domain Eukaryota; kingdom Metazoa; phylum Chordata; class Mammalia; order Rodentia; family Dipodidae; genus Orientallactaga; species Orientallactaga sibirica. The sequence goes on along the minus strand of JAEOAD010002037.1, from coordinate 3,566,302 downwards.
GCTCAGAATCCCCAGTGAGGGGCTGGGGATCCCCTGTCTAGAATCTGGGGGGGCTGGGGGTGTGGCTCAGTGGCTCAGTGAGGGGCTGGGGGCAGCTCCAGGAAGAGCCCTGTCTAGAATCCCCCAGTGAGGGGCTGGGGGCGTGGCTCAGAGGTAGAGCCCCTGTCTAGAGGGGCTGGGGTGTGGCTCCCCCAGTGAGGAGGGGCTGGGGTGTGGCTCAGTGGTGAGCCCAGTGAATCCTCCAGTGAGGGGCTGGGGTGTGGCTCAGAAGAGCTCCCCTAGAAACCCCAGTGAGGGGCTGGGGGCGTGGCTCAGTGGTAGATCCCCTGTCTAGAATCCCCAGTGAGGGGGCTGGGGGCGTGGCTCAGTGGTAGAGCCCCTGTCTAGAATCCCCAGTGAGGGGCTGGGGGCGTGGCTCAGTGGTAGAGCCCCTGTCTAGAATCCCCAGTGAGGGGCTGAGGGGCCCCCAGTGGGGGCTGGGGCGTGGCTCAGTGGTAGATCCCCTGCCCCCCAGTGAGGGGCTGGGGTGTGGCTCAGGTAGATCCCCTCCAGTGAGGGGCTGGGGCGTGGCTCAGTGGTAGAGCTCCCCCAGTGAGGGGCTGGGGCGTGGCTCAGAATCCCCCAGTGAGGGGCTGGGGTGTGGCTCAGTGGTAGAGCCCCTGTCTAGAATCCCCAGTGAGGGGCTGGGGCGTGGCTCAGAGAGCCCCTCCCCCAGTGAGGGGCTGGGGTGTGGCTCAGTGGAAGAGCTCCTGTCTAGAATCCCCAGTGAGGGGCTGGGGCGTGACTCAGTGGTAGAGCCCCTGCCTAGAATCCACAGTGAGGGGCTGAGGGCATGGCTCAGTGGTAGAGCTCCTGCCTAGAATCCCCAGTGAGGGGCTGGGGATGTGGCTCAGTGGTAGAGCCCCTGTCTAGAATCCCCCAGTGAGGGGCTGGGGTGTGGCTCAGTGGAAGAGCCCTCAGAATCAGTGAGGGCTGGGGCATGGCTGGTAATCCCCTCAGAATCCCCAGTGAGGGGCTGGGGGGGCGTGGCCTCAGTGGTAGAGCCCCTGTTAGAATCCCCAGTGATCCTCCAGCAGTACACCTGCCATCTCAGGGTGGCCTCTTGAATTCTGGGATTAAAGGTGTGTGTGCCACCACACCCAGTTTATTGCTGTGTTTTTCTATCACTGGTTTTCATTGTTTTGCCAATGTTAGGGTTAGACCTCAGGTCCTCACACTGGCCAGGCAGGTGCTCTGCCACCATAGTTAGTGCACCCTCCCCTTGCCTTGTAAAAAACTATGCTGGGTGTGCTGGTGGCATGATGTATCACGTCTGTAATCCCAGCAGCACTTGTGAGGCTGAGACAGGAGGATTACTGTGAGTTTGAGGTCAGGCTGGGATACATAGTGTGTTGTAGGCCAGTCTGTGCTACCAAAAGTGACACCTACGATCCTGGAGAGATGGCTTAGCGGTTAAGTGCTTGCCTGTGAAGCCTAAGGACCCCGGTTCCAGGCTCGATTCCCCAGGACCCACGTAAGCCAGATACACAAAGGGGCCCATGTATCTGGAGTTCATTTGCAGTGGCTGGAGGCCCTGGTGCTCCCATTCTCTGTCTATCTGCCTCTTTTTCTCTGACTGTCTGGGGCTCTCAAATAAATAAATAAACAAAAAATATTTTAAAAAGTGACACCCAGTGTTAAAAAAAAATCAAAATAACTTGAGAGACAGAGGTAAGAGGATCACTGTGAGTTTGAGGCCACCCTGAGACTACTTAGTGAATTCTAAGTCAACGTGGGCTAGCGTGAAACCCTACCTCGAAAAAAACCAATGAATAAATAACTATAATTATTTACTAATTTAATTAATACAAATTAATAAATGTATAAAAATCATAAATAAATTAACATAAAACCAGTGAATAAATATAATTATTTATTAATTAAATAAATAATTAAAATAAGAGCTAGAGGGATGGCTTAGGCTGTGAAGCCTAAGGACTCATGTTTGACTCTCCAGGTCCCATGTAAGCCAGACACACAGTGACACAAGCACACACAAGGTAACACATGCACCTGGATTCCCATTGCACTGGCTAGAGGCCCTGGAGCACCAACTCTCTCTCCACCTGTCTGTCTCAAAAAAAAAAAAAAAAAAAAAGGCCAGGGCTGGAGAGATGGCTTAACTATGAAGTCACGTGCCTGAGAAGCCTAAGGACCCAGGTTTGACTCCCCAGAACCCTCATAAGCTAGATGCACAAGGTGGCACACGCGTCTGAAGTTTTCTGGAGTTCTTTTTCAGTGGCTAGAGGCCCTGGCTTACCCATTCTCTATCTATCTGCCTCTTTCTCTCTCTGTCTGTTGCTCTCCAATAAATAAATAAATAAATAAACAAAATAATAATAATAAACGCATCTCTTTGGAGAAGCTAAGACTGATAATATATATGTCCCTCTAATCTCCTCACTCAGAAGGTCAAGACAGGTGAGTTTAAGGCCATCCTGAACAACATGGTGAGAATTATCTTTAAAAAAAAAAAAAAAAAAGTTGGGCGTGGTGGCACAGGCCTTTAATCCCAGCACTCGGGAGGCAGAGGTAGGAGGATCGCCGTGAGTTCAAGGCCACCCTGAGATTGCATAGTGAATTCCAGGTCAGCCTGGGCCAGAGTGAGACCCTACCTTGAAAAACAAAAAAAAAAAAAAAAAAAAAAGAAGAAGATTAAAATCTTAATACAGGATCCCACCATTCAATGAAGAGAGACCCCGGTTTGGTGGGACATGCCTGTAGTCCCAGCACTTGGAGGTGGAGGTGTGAGGAAAGGGCCAGATTCAGGTTCAAAGTCAGTTTGGGGGGCAGACTGAGCTACATAAAGACTCTGAGAAAGGAAGGGAAGGGAGGAAAGGGAGGGAAAAGAGATAGAAGAAAGGAAGCAAGCTCTCAGATGAGGATGAAGAAGCCAAATCTACCAGTTCCCCTTGTGGTGGTTTGAATGGATGTCCCCAGTTGATTCAGGAGCTTAAATGTTTTTATTTTATTTAGTTAATGGAGAGAGAGAAAGAGGCAGAGAGAGAGAGGGGGAGGGAGAGAATGGGCGCACCAGGGCCTCCAGAACTGCAAATGAACTCCAGATGCATGCGCCACCTTGTGCATCTGGCTTACATGGGTCCTGGGGAATCAAACTGAGGTCCTTGGCTTTGCAAGCATGCACCTTAACTGCTAAACCATCTCTCCAGCCAGATTTGGGAGTTTATTAAAGCTTGTAACTCAGATCTTCAGCCACCTGGCTGGAGGAGGTGTCACTGTGGGCAGATCTTACGGCCCAGCCCTAAGGTGTGGAGATAAATTTGGAATTCCAGTCTAAAGACAGGCAGAGTGGCTGAGCTTCGAGTTCCTGAACTGTGCTTGCTTGCCTTTGGCAGTGGCCTTTCTCTCTGCACGGACCCTGAAAGCGGGCCGGCTTCTTCCGCCATCATGAAACCGCCCCTCTATGTGCCAGCTTCAAGCAGTTCCTTCATAACTGTGCATGGTTTGCAGGCTCATCCTTGCAACCTACAGCTATCTACTACAGCCCTCCTCTCCCCACTGCAGCCCTTGGCCATGGTTTGTGCTGCTGCGACAGTAGCAATAGAATCATAAAAAGAACATTTTACTTATTTTTATTTTTTTGGTTTTTAAGGCAGGGTCTTGCTCTGGCCCAGGCTGACCTGGAATTCACTATGTAGTCTCAGGGTGGCCTCGAACTCACAACAATCCTCCTACCTCTGCCTCCCGAGTGCTGGGATTAAAGGTGTGTGCCACCACCCCCGCTGAAATAACTCTTTTTTTTTTTTTTTTTAATTTTAGAGAGAGAGAGAGACAGAGAGAGAGAGAAATGGCGTGTCAAGGCCTCAGCCACCACAATCGAACTCCAGACACTTGCGCCACCTAGAGGGCACGTGTGACCTTGTGCTTGCCTCACCTTTGTGCGTCTGGCTTACGTGGGATCTGGAGAGTCGAACATGGGTCCTTAGGCTTTGCAGGCAAGCGCCTTAACCGCTAAGCCATCTCTCTATCCCAAAAGAACTCTTTTTTTCTTTTCTTCAAGGTAGGGTCTTAGTCTAGCTCAGGCTGACCTGGAACTAACTGTATTCTCAGGGTGGCCTCGAACTCATGGTGATTCTCCTACCTCTGCCTCCCAAGTGCTGGGATTAAAGGCATGTGCCACCACGCTAGAACTCATTTTAAAAGTCAGCTCTGCCTCCTCTCAGCAGTGTGACATTGGGCACACTGCTTGCTTCCTGAGTTTTCCAGCTCAGCTTCCATAGAATGAATTCTTGCCCCAACCTGAGCCAGATACTTGTGATCCCCAGGCCTGTTCACCTGTTCAGCCCCAGCGCAGTCCACTCACCTTGCCCAGATGGCCCATCAGCCAGTTGCGGCGGGGCGGCTGTGGGAAGCAGCGCAGCCTGCGGCAGGTGACGTGGAAGTCCCAGCAGAGCCTCAGCAGCTTCTGCAACAGTCGGAAGAGGAAGAAGAGGAGGAAGAGCAGGAGCGCGGACATAGCGTGCACACGGAATGCCGTCTTCTCCAGCCCCAGGGCGTGCAGCACGTGGTCGGTGACGGGCAGCATCCTGGGGACACGGGACGCGACGTGAGTCACGGCTGGGGAGCAGGAAGCGTCTCTATCCTGCTGCCTTCATTTTCACTTTCCACACACACACATGCATGGGTGCGCGTGTGCACATACATGCACACACACTTCTAACCAACCTTGCTTCCTTTCTTCCTCCTTTTTTTTTTTTTTTTTTTGATTTTTTGAGGTAGGGTCTGTGGTAGTTTGAATATATGTCCCCCAATATATTCAGTATTTTATTAGTTTATAGTTTGCATCTGCAATCACCTTGCTAGAGGCAAGGTCACTGGGGGCCCGGTCTTAAGGTGTGGTGATGGGTTTGAGATTCCATTGTAAAGATATGCAAATGTGTCTAGCAGGAGTTCCTGAAGTCTGCTGTGTGACCTTTTGCCTGTAGTTTGTTTTGCTCTATGTGCTGTGGTGGCTGGTTGGCTTTTGCTCTCTCTGCTTGGCCCTGTGAAGAGCAGGCCGCTTCTTCTGCCATTATGGAACTTCCCTGGATCTGTAAGCTTCAATAAATAATATCCCTTCCTCCATAACTGTGCCTGGTCTGGAAGTTCATCTCAGCGAACCTGAAGCTATCTGCAACAGTAAAGTGGTACCGAGGAGTGTGGGGTGAGATGAACCTGACCATGTGGATATTCATCTTTTGGAACCTTTGTTTTGGAGGAATGGGCATGGACTTGGTGCTTGCAACTGAAGATGCCTTCTGGAGTGGTAAGCCAAGTTTTATGGACTATTCTGATGAGAGTTTGAGAATGCTAAGTGCAGATAGTATTGAACTTCGAGGCTTGGCTTATGAGCTTTCTAAGGGGAAGGAAAGATGGCAGAGGACTTTGTTGGAACTGGGCTACTGGCATAAGGGATGGCTACGTTCTGCTATCCAGGCCCAGAAAGTTTGATCAAGGTTAAATTTGTAATGGACTGATGTGCTTGGCTGAAGATATTGGACTGAGATTTTAAGATTTTAAGTTGGAAAACCTTAGCAAGCTAAAAGTAGAGGCACTGAGACTGGTTTTAGCTGCTGCTATTGTTGACACATTAGCAATCTTAAGGAAGGTGGAAGGAAGGTGGCCTGACTTGATTTACATTAAAACAATGGAGAGGATGCCTGAGGAAAGACTGTTAAAAATGCAAACTCTTGGAAAGAGCTGACTGGAGAAGGAACCTGCTTTTCAAGGCTATGGTTTATTTTGTCCCTGGATTAAGAATATGGCTGTGTCCTGCACACCTGGTATTAGTTTTGGAAGCATGAAAAATGCATGGAGTGGTCATGAGTTGCACACGGTTCCAGGAGCTGCTGCTGAGATGCTTGCATGAGGCAGGGCATGAAGACCCTCAGGAATAGGCTGGAAGAGCCTTTGGAAGATGGACCGTGGTTTGCATGGAGACCTGAAGATGTTTTGGATATACCAGGACTGTGCAAAAGGACTACCATGGAGTGCAGTGTTGAACTGGGATGAAAGTTTTCCTGGCGACTCTGCCCAGCTGGAGGGGCGGAATTGGTAAACATGGAGACTGTTAGTCTCTGGTTATATTGAACTTGAACTGCAGAAGTTTGATGATGGCTGATGGTGATTGAGTTTGCATTGTTTTAGTCTCTCCTTGCTATTCCTTATACAGTTAAAATGTTTACTCTGTGCCTTTACATGTTGAAAGTATTTAACTTGTTTGATTGTACAGGACTCACTATCTTAAGTTGATCAAGACTGTGAGAACCTTTGAAATTGGACTGAGTACAATTTACAATGTGTGATAGTTATAAATCTATTGGGGACCAGGAGCTAAATATATTGGGGGCCAGGGGCGAATGTGGTAGTTTGAATATATGTCCCCAATATATTCAGTATTTTATTAGTTTATAGTTTGTATCTGCAATCACCTTGCTAGAGGCAAGGTCACTGGGGGCCCGGTCTTAAGGTGTGGTGATGGGTTTGAGATTCCATTGTAAAGATATGCAAATGTGTCTAGCAGGAGTTCCTGAAGTCTGCTGTGTGACCTTTTGCTGTAGTTTGTTTTGCTCTGTGTGCTGTGGTGGCTGGTTGGCTTTTGCTCTCTCTGCTTGGCCCTGTGAAGAGCAGGCCGCTTCTTCTGCCATTATGGAACTTCCCTGATCTGTAAGCTTTATTTGAGAGAGAGAGAATGGGCATGCCAGGGCCTCCAGCCACTGTAAACGAACTCCAGATGCGTGTACCCCCTCGTGCACCCCCTCGTGCATCTGGCCAAGGTGGGTCTTGGAGCGACAAACCTGGGTCCTTTGGCTTTGCAGGCAGGCGCCTTAACTACTAACCCATCTCTCCAGCCCTATCTCATAATTTTGAACAAGTCCAACTCTTTTTCATCTTTTGGGCTTTTTAAAAAAATTTATTTATGGGCTGGAGAGATGGCTTAGCGGTTAAGGCGCCTGCCTGCTAAGCCTAAGAACCCGGTTCCAATCTCCAGGTCCCACGTTTGGCCAGATGCAAAGTGACGCAAGGGCGCAGTGCCACACTTGACCACAAGGGGGCGCACGTGTCTGGATTTCGTTCACAGCAGCTGAGACACTGCTGGCATGCCCATCTCTATCTTTCTCCCTCTCCCTCTCTGTCTGTCTGTCTTTCTCTGTGTCTCTCTCCAAAAAAAATTTTTTTAATTATTTATTTATTTGAGAGAGAATGAAAGAGTTAGAGAGGGAGAGAGAGAGAAGGAGAGAGATTGGGCATGCCAGGGCCTTGAGCCACTGCAAACACCAGATGAATGCTCCACCCTGTGCATCTGGCTCACATGGGTCCTGGGGAATCGAACCTAGGTCCTTTGGCTTTGCAGGCAAGTGCCTTAACTGCTAAGCCATCTCTCCAGCCCTGTTTAAGTTTTTAAAACTCAGGTAGCCCAGGCTTGCTCGGAACTCTTTTTAAAAATTATGCTTGTGGGCTGGAGGGATGGCTTAGTAATCTCCAGGTCCCACGTTTAGCCAGATGCAAAGTGACTCAAGGGCGCAATGCCGCACTTGCCCACAAGGGGGCGCACGCATCTGGATTTTGTTCACAGCAGCTGAGAGGCTGCTGGCACGCCCATCTCTATCTGTCTCCTCTCCTCTCTGTCTGTCTGTCTCTCTCTCTGTGTCTCTCTCCAAATATAAATAAAATAATAAAAAAATTAAAAAAAAAAAAAAAAAAAAAATTTATGCTTGTGTGTGTGTGTGTGTGTTGTTACTGCAAATGAATGCCTATCAGGCTTTATGTGGGTGGCTGGGGAACTGAACCCCATGCTGACAGGCTTTGCAAGCCTTTACCAGCTGAGCCATCTCTCCCGCATCAATCTTCCAAGTGGTAGGGTCACAGGTGTTTACCACCACACCCAGACACCTTTCTGTTTCCAGGGCATTCAGTCTTTTGACTTACTTCGTTCATTTGTGTTTTCCAGATTCATCCACACTCAGGTGAAGGCTTTGCCCTTTGTAGGGCTCAGTAACACCCCTTATTTGGGCATGCTGAATTTTGTTCATTTATGCATCAGTTGATGGATATTCAGGCTGTTTCCATCTTTTGGTGATGGTGAAAGATGCCATTCTGTGTGTGTGCATGCGTTCAAGTACCTGAATTCAGTTCTCCCAGGGGTCTCTCTTCTTTACTGATATTTTATGCGTCACTTCTCAGGCGCCTGCCTCAGCCTTCGGGTCAGCTCCTGGAGGAAGCAAAGCATTACCATGGGAATGCGGTGAGGGTCCACGTTCTCGCTGTGTACCACACACCACACACAGGGCTGCAAATCTTCAGTCTGCAACATGCATATGGAGGAGATAGTGACATTCATGGTTGATGGGGAATGGGAGTCATGTGCTTCAGCCACACCCCAGGAAATATCCCCCACTTAGCTCCGTGAGTCACACACGAAAGAAAGACATGAAAGTCAGAGTGCCAGGGGGAGTTGTTGAAAAGAAGAGGCTCAAGTCGGGCGTGGTGGCGCACGCCTTTAATCCCAGCACTCTGGGAGGCAGAGGAAGGAGGATCGCTGTGAGTTCAAGGCCAGCCTGACACTACATAGTGAATTCCAGGTCAGCCTGGGCTAGAGTGAGACCTTACCTAAAAAAAAAAAAAACAACACAAAGGGCTGGAGAGATGGCTTAGCGGTTAAGGCGCCTGCCACCTAAGCCTAAGAACCCAGTTCCAATCTCCAGGTCCCACGTTTAGCCAGATGCAAAGTGACACAAGGGTGCAATGCCACACTTGACCACAAGGGGGCGCATGCGTATGGAGTTTGCAGCGCAGTGGCTGCTGGAGACACCCATTCTCTCTCTCTGCTCTCTCCCTCTCTCTTTCTCTCCCCCCCTCTGTCTCTCCCCAAAAAAAAAGAAAGAAAGAAAGAAAGAAAGAAAGAAAGAAAGAAAGGAGGGAGGAGAAAGAAAGAAAAGAGGCTTAGTGGACAAGGAGGGGAAGGGGGAAATGGGAGAATGTGATCAAAATGCCTCATCTGCTTACTCTATCTACATCCCTGAGTAGGAGGATGAAGCTCAGCATAGTTCCTCCAATTCAAGGAGTCAGGGGCACCAGCAGTGTGAAACTTGCCCAGCATGAACAAAAACAAAATCAATAAGATAAAACGAGGGCTGGGGACGTAGCTCAGCGGGCAGACTGCCTGTCCAGCACGCATGAAGCCCTGAGTTAGATCCCCAGCACTGCATAAATCCAGGGTGGTGCATGCCTGTGATCCCAAGCAGTCAAGAGGTGAAGAAGGCAGGCGAATCAGGAGTTCAAGGTTATCCTTGACGACACAGCAAGTTCAAGGCCAGACTCAGCTATATGAGAGCCTGACACGACATAAAGAATAAGAGTGGAGGGCTGGAGAGATGGCCTAGCGGCTAAGGCGCCTGCCTGCTAAGCCTAAGAACGCAGGTTCCAATCTCCAGGTCCCACGTTTAGCCAGATGCAAAGTGACGCAAGGGCGCAATGCCGCACTTGACCACAAGGGGGCGCATGCATCTGGATTTCTTTTACAGCAGCTGAGACACTGCTGGCGCCCATCTCTATCTGTCTCCCTCTCCCTCTCTCTGTCTGTCTCTCTCTATGTCTCTCTCCAAAAATAAATAAAAAATAATTTAAAAATTTTTTTAAAAAAGAATAAGAGTGGAATTAACATATGGTCCAACAAACGTCCCTCCGGCTGCACACACAGAAGAAAAGTCTCAAAGTGGTATTTGCACACCACGTTCACAGCAGCAACATGCACCATGAGCCAAAAAGTGCAAGCAACCCAAGTGTCCATGGACAGTTGATATTATTCAGCCATAACAAGGAAGGGATTCCAGCACATGCTACAACATGGAGAGCCTTGACAACATTCGGCTTAGAAAAATAAGCCCATCACCAGAAGACCAATATTAGCAGAGCACAGTGGTTCATGCCACTGTCACAACACAGTGTTTGGGAAGCTGAAGCAATTGTAAATTCAAGGCCAACCTGGGTTATCTAGTGAGACCTTGTCTCAAAAAAAAAAGGGGGGGTGCTGGAGAGATGGCTTAGTGGTTAAACGCTTGCCTGTAAAGCCTAAGGATCCCGGTTCGAGACTCAATTCTCCAGGACCCACGCAAGCCAGATGCATAAGGGGGCACATGCATCTGGAGTTCATTTGCAGTGGCTAGAGGCCCTGGCGCACCCATTCTCTCTCTCTCTCTCTCTCTCTCTCTCTACCTGCCTATTTCTGTATCTCTCCCTCTCTCTCAAATTAATAAATAAATAAAAATAAAATATTTTTTTAAAAAAAAAGGGCTGGAGAGATGGCTTAGTGGTTAAGGCACTGGCCTGCAAAGCCAAAGGACCCAGGTTTGATTCTCGCTGGGAGTTCGAGGACACCCAGAGACTACAGAGTGAATTCCAGCTCAGCCTGGGTTACAGTGAGACTCTACCTCAAAAATAAATAAATAAATAAATAAATAAATAAATAAATAAATAAATGAAAGAAAGAAAGAAGCTGGGTGTGGTGGCACACGCCTTTAATACCAGCACTCGGGAGGCAGAGGTGGGAGGATCATTGAGAGTTTGAGGCCACCCTGAGACTACATAGTTAGTTCCAGGTCAGCCTGAGCCAGAGTGAGACTTTACCTCGAAAAAACAAAAGAAAGAAAGGAGAGAGGGAGGGAGGGAGAAGGAAGGAAGGGAGGAAGGAAGGAAGGAAGGAAGGAAGGAAGGAAAGAAGGAAGGAAGGAAGGAAGGAAGGAAGGAAGGAAGGAAGGAAGGAAGGAAGGAAGGAAGGAAGGAAGGAAGGAAGGGAAGAAAATATTGTTCACAGCCAGGCGTGGTGGCGCACGTCTTTAATCCCAGCACAGGAGGCAGAGGTAGGAGGATCACCATGAGTTCGAGGCCACCCTGAGACTACAGAGTTAATTCCAGGTCAGCCTGAGCTAGAGTGAGACCCTACGTCGAAAAACCAAAAAAATAAAACAAAATAAAATAAATAAATAAGGAAGGGAGTGATTTAGGAAGGAACCTGAGATATTTTTCCCCCTTCTGGCCTCCACACATACACTTATTCGGGCTGTGAGTTCAAGGCTGGCCTGAGTCTAATTCCAGGTCAGCATGGTCTAGACACTGTACCACAAAAAAAAAAAAAAAAGGTTTTATATTTATTTATTTATTTATTTATTTATTAGAGAGAGAGAGAGAATGGGCACACCAGGGCCTCCAGCTACTGCAAACAAACTCCAGACCCATGCACCCCCTTGTCCATCTGGCTTACGTGGGTCCTGGAGAATCGAACCGGGGTCCTTAGCCTTCGCAGGCAAACATCTTAACCACTAAGCCATCTCTCCAGCCCGTTTCTTTTTTAAAAAAAAAAATAATAGTTTATTTTATATATTTGAGAGGCACAGAGAGAGAGAGAGGGGGAGGGAGGGAGGGAAAGAATGGGCGCACCAGGGCCTCCAGCCACTGTGAACAAACTCTAGACTGCATGCACCACCTTGTGCATCTGGCTAACGTGAGTCCTGGGGAATCGAACCTGAGTCCTTTGGCTTTGCAGGCTACCTCCTTAACCACCAAGCCATCCATCCCTCCAGCCCTGGTGTGTATTTCTTTAACAATTCAACAGTGGTCCATTGTTCTGTCCAGTCAGCTGTCGCTACTGTTCATTGCGACCTTTGTCTAACCCTCCACCTGCCATGCCCTTGCTAAGTGCTTCACGACTTCTTCAACAGCTGGATTGGCAAAGACTTGAGAGCCTTGTGTGTGACTCAGTTGTAGGCGTGGGGGCCACGAGCAGGACAAGCACGGCCCTGGCTCCGCAGGGAGGAGACCACTTCCAGTCATGATGCAACATAATACAAGGTCTCTAGGAACATTGCCAAGGGAGGAAAGGACAGTGGCACGAACGATACCCAAGCCCTGGAATCTATGGCATTTGCTGAGCAGGAAAGGGCCTCTTGCCTTGGCAGTTTTATAATTAAAAAAAATATATATTTACCCAGCCCTCGGGAGGCAGAGGTAGGAGGATCGCTGAGAGTTCGAGGCCACCCTGAGACTACATAATTAATTCCAGGTCAGCCTGGACCAGAGTGAGACCCTACCTCGCAAAAACAAAAAAAAAAAAAATTATTTAGGGGCTGGAGAGATAGCTTAGCGGTTAAGGCACTCACTTGCCTGCAAAGCCAAATTACCCCAATTCAATTCCACAGGACCCACGTAAGCCAGATGCACAAGGAGGCGCATGCGTCTGGAGTTCGTTTGCAGTGGCTGGAGGCCCTGGCACACCCATTCTCTCTCTCTCTGTCTGACTCTCTCTCTCTCTTTCTCAAATTAAATAAATATATTAAAAAGTCGAGCCGGGCGTGGTGGCACACGCACTCAGGAGGCAGAGGTAGGAGGATCACTATGAGTTTGAGGCCACCCTGAGACTACATAGTGAATTCCAGGTCAGCCTGAACTAGAGCGAGACCCTACCTCGAAAAATCAAAAAAAAAAAAGTATATATTATTTATTTATATTATTTATTTATTTGAGAGACAGAATTAGGCAGATAGAAAGGACGGGCACACCAGGGCCTCCAGCCGCTGCAAACAAACTCCAGACGTATGCACCACTTTGTGCAGCTGGCTTTACCTGGGTACTAGAGAATCAAACCTGGGTCCTTTGGCTTTGCAGGCAAGCACCTTAACTGCTAAGCCATCTCCCCAGCCCTATTTTTATTTATTTATTTATTTATTTATTTATTTATTTATTTATTTATTTATTTATTTATTTTTGAGGCAGAATCTTAGTCTGTTGCCTGATCTGGTCTGGAACTCCTGGCAGTCCTCCTTCAACTGGGATTATAGGTGTGAGCCCTGGTGCCTGCTTGTGCAGCAAATGTTCAGTTGTGTAAATGGATCTGTTTGGCAGCAGGATGTCTGACTTCAGCAAGGAACCTACTAGCAGGCCTGTTGTAAAGCTTGGTAGGACTGATATTCCATTGGTGTACACGTGTTTCAGGCTGTGATGCTTGAGGGCCTTCTCTTTTTTTTAATTTTTTAATTATTTTATTTATTTTTGGAGAGAGACACAGAGAGAGAGAGAGAGGGAGACAGACAGAGATGGGCACACCAGCAATCTCTCAGCTGCTGTGCACAAAATCCAGATGCGTGCGCCCCCTTGTGGTCAAGTGCAGCATTGCGCCCTTGCGTCACTTTGCATCTGGCTAAACGTGGGACCTGGAGATTGAAACCAGCGTTCTTAGGCTTAGGGGGCAGGCGCCTTAACCCCTAAGCCATCTCTCCAGCCCTGATATGTACCTTTAAAAAAAATTTTTTAATACCTTTTTAAAAATTTTTTTAAAAAATTTAGAGAAAGAGACGGAGAGAGAGGTAGAGAGAGACTTGGCGCACTAGGGCCTCAGCCACTGCAATCAAACTCCAGATTCTTGTGCCACCTGCTGGGCATGTTCGGCTTTGCACTTGCCTCACCTTTGCGTGTCTGTTTCATGTGGGATCTGGAGAATCAAACCAGGGTCCTTAGGCTTCGCAGGTAAGTGCCTTAACCGCTAAGCCCTCTCTTCAGCCCTTGAGTGCCTTCTTATCCTTTCATCCTTTTACACCAAGGGACTCTTTTTTTAAATATCTTATTTGTATTTATTTGAGAGAGAGAGAGATACAGAAATAGGTAGATAGAGAAAGAGAGAATGGGTGTGCCAGGGCCTCCAGCCACTGCAAATGAACTCCAGACACGTGTGCCCCCTTTGTGCATCTGGCTTACATGGGTCCTGGGGAATCGAACCTGGATCCTTGGGCTTCACAGACAAATGCCTTAACCACTAAGCCATCTCTCCAGTCAGGAAGGTCATCTTTAAAGGAGCTGAAAAGCTCAAGAATGTGATAGAGATGATGCCTGCCCAACACTTGAATGTCCTAAATTTTTCTGATTTATGCATTTTGGTGTGGTTGATTTGATCTAGAGATGTAGCTAAGTGGTAGAACACCCTTTAGTATGTGAAGGACGCCTAACACCAAAAATCAACTTTATATTGGGTGGCTTTATCTCAGTAAAAAACACATAAAGCTGGGTGCTGTGGTTGAAACTGTCATGGGCCAGAGGGTTGTGAGTTTGAGGCCAACTTAGCCTATGTTGTGAGACCTTGTCTCAAAAAAAGTGCTGCCGGGCGTGGTGGCGCACGCCTTGAATCCCAGCGCTCGGGAGGCAGAGATAGGAGGATCGCCGTAAGTTTGAGACCACCCTGAGACTACATAGTGTCAGTCTGGGCTAGAGTGAGACCCTACCTGGAAACAAACAAAAATAAAAAGTGCTGTAGAACTGGGGAGATGGTAAAAAGAGCTTGTTGGCAAAGCCTGCCAGCCTGGGTTCAATTCCCCACTACCCACATAAAGCCAGATGCACAAAATAGCCCATGTATCTGAAGCTCCTGTGCAATGGCAAGAGGCCCCAGCACACACCCATATTTCTCTATCTCACACTCTCTCTCTTTTTGCTTTCAAATAAGTAAATAAAAATATTTAAGAGAGAAATTATTTCCAGGCATGGTGGCCCACATCTTTAATCCCAGCACTCAGGAGGCAGACGTAGGAGGATCGCTGTGAGTTCCAAGCCAGCCTGACACTACAGTGTATGTTCCAGGTCAGCCCGGGCTAGAGTGAGACCCTGCCTTGAAAACAACAAGGGCGGGGGTTGCTGGAGAGGTGGTTTAGTGGTTAAGGCACATGCCTGCAAAGCCTAAGGACTCCAGTTCAATTCTCCAGGTCCCATGTAGGCCAGTTCAATGGTCTCCATCTGGTCCCCCTGGCATGCCAGATAATCCCAGTACATGGTGGATCGCCGATGTTCGCCTGAGACTTTGTTTCCAGGTCAGCCTGGGCCAGAGTGAGACCCTACCTTGCAAAAAAAAAAAAAAAAAAACAAACCCTGGCATGCCCATTCTCACTCTCTCTCTTTCCTTCTCTCTGTTTCTAATAAATAAATAAATATAAATAAAATATTTTTTTAAATAAAAAGTATTATAATTAGTTAACTCATGTAATTATATTTATCAATATATTATAATTTATCTGACAACCTGATTAATTCTAGGAATTAGTTGACTGTACAACACAAAGAATGCATTCTTTTTTTATGTCATTTTATTCTACTTAACCATTCATTTTTTTGTAGACAACTTCTATACTTACATACAAAAAAACGCATGATATTTCCCTCCCCTCCCCCCATTCCCCTTTAGAACTCCAATCTCCATCATATCCCCTCCCTCTCCATTAGTCTCTCTTTTAATTTGATGTCATCATCTTTTTCTTCTATTATGAGGGTCTTGCGAAGATATTGCTAGGCACTGCAAGGTCATGGATATCAAGGCCAATTTCTGTCTGGGCAAGAATGCATTTTAACATAATCAAAGAAGCCAAGGGCTGGAGAGATGGCTTAGCGATTAAGGCTCTTGCCTGCGAAACCTAAAGATCCCGGTTCGATTCTCCAGGTCCCACTTAAGCCAGATGCACAAGGTGGCGCATGCATCTGGAGTTCGTTTGCAGTGGCTGGAGGCTCTGACACACCCATTCTCCTCTGTCTTTCTGTCTCTAATAAATAAATAAATTAATAATAAAAATAAATATTTAAAACCAAGAAGTTGAATGACAATAATTGGGGTTGGCTCATTAATGGCAATAAATGCACCCACCGACGTAAGATGTGACTAGCACGGAAACTAGGAGGGGAGAAAAGGGGAGTACGGGACAGTATAGCTTCTGTGAAACTGCCACAAGCATAAAAACTAGTAGGTAGAGAACGGGGGAGAAGGCTCAGTGGATGAAACCTTTGCCGTGGAACTCTGAGGCCCTGAGGTCAGATCCCCAGGCCCCCCACCTAAAAGCCAGGAGCTTCTGTAATCCCAGGGCACCTATGGTGAGACGGTAGATAGAGACTGGAGGATTTCCTAGACCCTCGTGCATGGAAAAGCGAGCAAGAGAGATCTTGTCTCAAGCGAGGTGGAAGGCATGGACAGACTTGAACACTGTCCTCTGAACTCCACACACGCATGGTGGCGTGTGCACGCGTGAACTCACGCACATACGCATGCTAAATGAAAAAAAAAAGATTAACAATGCAACTGTCCAGACAGAAATTGGCCTCAATATCCATGACCTTGCAGTGCCAAGCAATACCTTCACAAGACCCTCATAATAGAAGAAAAAGATGAAGACGTCAAATTAAAAGAGAGACTAATGGAGAGAGGGAGGGGATATGATGGAGACTGGAGTTCTAAAGGGGAATGGGGGGAGGGGAGGGAAATATCATGCATTTTTGTATGTAAGTATAGAAGTTGTCAATAAAAAAATTAAATAAATAAGATTTAAAAAAAAAGCAGGCTTGCCTGAGAAGCCTAAGGACCTATGTTTGACTCTCCAGATCCCACGTAAGCCAGATGCACAGAGGTGAGGCAAGTGCAAGGTCACATGCCCACTAGGTGGCGCAAGCGTCTGGAGTTTGATTGTAGTGGCTGAGGCCCTGGCGTGCCAATTCTCTCTCTTTCACTGTGTATCTCTCTCCAAAAAAATTTTTTTAAAAAACAAATATGCAAGCTGGGCATGGTGGCGCACAAAACTCATATCCAGGGGTAGGAGGATGTATGTTCGAGGCCACCCTGAGACTACATAGTATGTAGGTCAGCCTGGACCAGAGTGTATGTAAAACCAAAAAAAAAAAAAAAAAAAAAAAAAAAAACAAATATGCATATATCAAAACACATATCCATGATGTATGTATGTATGTATGTATGTATGACACACATATTCTCCTCTTGGAGGGTGGGTGGTGCACAACACTTGCCTCACATGTTCAAGGTCTTAGATTTGACCTCCCAGCATTGCAAAACTAAATAAACATTAATAAAATAAAAATGAATTTGGGGGCTGGGGAAATGGCTTAGGGGTTAAGGCATTTGCCTGCGAAGCCAAAGGACCCAGGTTTAACTCTACAGGACCAACATAAGCCAGATGCACAAGGGGGCGCAATCATCTGGAGTTCGTTTGCAGTGGCTGGTGGCCCTGGCGTGCTGATTCTCTCTCTCTCCCTCAAATAAATAAATTAATTAAATATATTTTAAAAAACACAAAAATGAATTTGGGGTTGGGAGGTAGCTCAGTGGTAGAGTTCATGCCTAATACGCATGAAGCCCAGGATTCAAGTCCCTCATCATTAATTTAAATTCATAAAATTTGGGGCTGGAGAGATGGCTTAGTGGTTAAACACTTGCCTTTGAAGTCTAAGGACCCCGGTTCAAGGCTTGATTCTCTAGGACCCATGTAATCCAGATGCACAAGGGGGCACATGCATCTGGAGTTCGTTTGCAGTGGCTGGAGGCCCTGGTGTGTCCATTCTCTCTCTTCTCTCTCTCTCTCTCTCTCTCTCTCTCTCTCTCTCTCTGCCTGTTTCTGTATCTCTCTCTATCAAATAAATAAATAATAAATAAATAAGTAATAAAAAATAATAAAATTTGGTTTTTGTAAACTTTTTATTTATTTTTTTTTTGGAGAGAGACACAGAGAGAGACAGAGAGAGAGAGGGAGAGGAAGACAGAGTTGGGCGTGCCAGCAGTCTCTCAGCTGCTGTGAACAAAATCCAGATGCGTGCGCCCCCTTGTTGTCAAGTGCAGCATTGCGCCCTTGCTTCACTTTGCATCTGGCTAAACGTGGGACCTGGAGATTGGAACCGCTGGAGATTGGAACCAGTGTTCTTAGGCTTAGGAGGCAGGCGCCTTAACCCCTAAGCCATCTCTCCAGCCCATAAAATTTGTTTTTTATTATTTGTTTATTTATTTATTTGAGAGCAACAGACAGAGAAAGAAGGAGAGAGAGAAAGAGAGAGAATGAGCACATCAGAGCCTCCAACTGCAAACAAACTCCAGATACATGCGCCACCTTGTACATCTGGCTTATGTGGGTCCTGGGGAATCGAACCTGGGTCCTTTGGCTTTGCAGGCAAGCGCCTTAACCGCTAAGCCATCTCTCCAGCCCCAAGATCTGTTTTTAAGAATCTACATTAATTAAATAAGTTAAGATGTTCTCGTCAAATGGGGATTCTCGGGAGAGCTGGTAGTCACCCCTCCTCTGGCTCCCAGTGCTGGTGACGTGCACGGTTCAAAGTGTGTAATCTCCAGGGCCCAGCTCTGGAGCGGGTGCTTTCCTGGGCACCTGTGAGATGAGCACTTGGAAGGTGACAGGTAGCAGCTAAGGGGATGGCTCCGTGGGAAAAGCGCTTGTCACACAGGCATAAGGATCTGAATTCGATCCTCAACACTCAGGTAAAGGTGCCAGGCATGGCAGCACATGCTTGTGATGGCCGTGCTGAAGAAACAGAGGCAGGAGGATCCCCGGGGCTTGCTGACTGGCTAGTGTAGCTGAATCCAGGTTCCACAGGAAACCCTGTCTCCAGGAATGAGGTGAAGAGCAACTGAGATAGACATTCAACATTGCCTCCACATGCGCATGCACACCTGCACATACATGCATACCTACACACAGAGGAACATGCACCCACATACACACACGCACAGTACATACAAAAGAAAGTACAAGTAAAATGAGGCTGGAGAGATGGCTTAGCGGTCGAGGCGCTTGCCTGTGAAGCCTAAGGACCCATCTTCAATTCTCGACATCCCACGTAAGCCAGACACACAAAGGTGAGGCAAGCACACAAAGTCACACATGCTCACAGGATGACGCAGGCAGCTGGAGTTCTATTGCAGTAGCTGGAGGCCCTGGCATGCCAATTCTCTCTCTTTCTCATAAAAAAGATACCAAAAAAGGGCTGGAGAGACAGCTTAGTGGTTAAGGTGCCTGCCTGCCAAGCCTAAGAACGCCGGTTCCAATCTCCAGGTCCCACATTTAGCCAGACGCAAAGTGACGCAAGGGCGCAATGCCGCACTTGACCACAAGGGGGCGCACGCGTCTGGAGTTTGTTCACAGTGGCTGAGAGGCTGCTGGCGCGCCCATCTCTGTCTTCCTCTCCCTCTCTCCAAAAAGAGAAAAAGATATAAAAAAAAAAACACCAAAAAACAAGTAATAATATCAATAAAAGCAACACTAAAACATACCACCTAAAGTTGAGGAACGATTACTGAATCTTTTGAAGTAAATTTCTGTTCACCTGAAGTCTTTGGATTGAGCTGATTGAATACTTTGAAAGCTGATGAATTCAGTTAAGAAAATGGCCTTCCCGCATATTACCTGTATGGTAGTTATGCATGCACACACTTCTGTGCGTGTTCACTACACAGTCGTATCGCTGTATTTAACTGTTGTGCTTTTTTTTTAACAGTTGGGTTTTTCTTTTAATATATTTTATTTATTTATTTATTTATTTATTTATTTATTTATTTGAGAGAAAGAAAGAGGAGAGAGGGAGAGAATGGGCGTGCCAGGGCCTCCAGCCGCTGCAAACGAACTCCAGATGCATGCACGCCTTTGTGCCTCTGGCTTACGTGGGTCCTGGAGAATCAAACAGGGATCCTTTGGCTTTGCAGGCAAACGCCTTAACCGCTAAGCCATCTCTCCACCTCTAACTGTTGTACTTTTCAACTTTGAATAAAGCATATTAAAAAAATGATTACTAAAAAAAAAAAAAAAAAAAAACCGGCTGGCTGTGCCTGGACATAAGAACTGCTTAGTGTGAAAAAAAAAAAAATGATTACTGAGATGAGGCAAAAAAAAAAAAAAACAGGGTGTTGTCACTTAGCACATAATCCATTAGCCATTATTACTGCACTACTATTACTACAGTGTATGTATAGTGTATTTGTTTCTGTGTAAGACAATGTCTCACAGCTCAGGCTGGGCCCAAACTCACTACATAGGCCAGGCTGCCCTGACACAAGATTGTCCTGCCTGAGCCACCATACTCACTGATTATTCTGCAGAAGTGAAAGAAATTCAAAGCTGGCACCCCTGGAAAGCCGCATGGTCCCAGTGCCACCCCTGATGCCAGGCAAGATGCTTAAGGGCCAGCCCTGGCAGAGGTCCCCGCCCACTCTGCCGTGGCTGCCTCATCTGGCACAGGAGGTGCCAACAACCAGCCCCACAGCCCAGCCCACACCCAGGGAGGGCTGGTTTATCAAGTTGGCCTGGCCAGCTGCCAGCTGGGGACTTGTTATACAAGGTGTGTGGGCTCCAACGAAGGAACACAGACCCCAGCTAGTGTCAACTGCTACGCACATTCCTTTTCTTTCACCACTGAGCCGTCTTCCCAGCGCATATACACATATCTTTTCTTGAATGTCAAGTGGTGGCCAAGGCCGGGCATATGAACACCCCAAAGCTGGCACCGGCACCCCCCCCCAAAACCAGCCTCTCTGTCTTTAAAATATATTTATTTATTTATCTGTGAGGAGAGAGAGAGAGAGAGAGTGAGTCAGCCAGCATGGGCCCGTCAGAGCTTCTTGCCACTGCAAACTCCAGACACGTGTAGTACTTAGTGTGACTGGTTTGATGTGGGTACTAAGCAGGGCAACAGGCTTTGCAAGGAAGGGCCTTTGACTGCTGAGCCACCTCTCCAGCCTCCCTCTCTCTCTCCAACTTGTGGTCAGGGCAGCCTGCCTCCTCTTCTGGTTTATGGCTCTCAACACAACACAAGGACGCCAATCCCCTCCCACGTGCCAGACCCCAGAAGGTCTGAACTGAAAGCCAACTTTCAGGTCTGATTCTCTACTCTGAGCGAGCACCCAAGACATCTGAGATTCCGAGAAGTCTCTGGATTGATTATGACTAATGAGGACAGACCACGTGGTCAGATCAGGTGACAGAGAATCCCATGAACGCTTCCTTGGCCCAAAGCAGTTCCTGGCCTCCTCCCCCATTGCCACAAAAAGTTTTAAGGGCTGGGGGCTGGAGAAATGGCTTAGTGGTTAAGGCGTTTGCCTACGAAGCCAAAGGATCCTGGTTCGGTTCTCCAGGACCCACGTAAGCCAGATGCATGAGGGGCACATGCATCTGGAGTTCGTTTGCAGTGGCCAGAGTCCTTGCCATGCCCTTTCTCTGTCTGTCTGCCTCTCTTCTCTCTATCTGCTTGGAAATAAATAAATAAAATAAAAAAAAAAAGTTTTAAGGGCTGGAGGGTTGGCTTAGCAGTTAAGGTGTTGGCCTGCAAAGCCAAAGGACCCAGGTTAGATTCCCCAGGACCCATGTAAGCCAGATGCACAAGGGGGCACATGTGCCTGGAGTTCGTTTGCAGTGGCTGGAGGCCATTCTCTCTGTATATATCTGCCTTTTTCTCTCTCCCTCTCTCTCTCAAATAAATAAAAGTATATTTTAAAAAATAGTTTTAAGGCCATCAGCAGTCTATATCATTCCCAGGTATTAAGCACCTCTGCATACAGTTCCAAATGGGGCCACGCCTGGATATAAGCCCTATAAAAGAATTTTATAGCCGGGCATGGTGACACACACCTTTAATCCCAGCACTCAAGAGGCAGAGGTAGGAGGATTGCCATGAGTTCAAGGCCACCCTGAGACGACAGAGTGAATTCCAGGTCACCCTGGGCTACAGCGAGACCTATCTCGAAAAACCAAAAAAAAAAAAAAGATTTTTATAAAGCTCTCCCTGTCAGCTGTGTGGCCTCAGGCAAGTGTCTTCACCTCTCTGGGCCTTGTTGCTGCATCTGTAAGACAGGACCCGTATTTCTCCATCTCACAGAGCCGTGGTGACATGGCGAATACCTAAACTGCTCAGCTCGCTGCCAGGTATGCAGTAAGCCCTCCATCAAAGGTGTATCTCATTGCTGCCATCGGCACATAGCCATGCTAGATACCCAGATGGCTGGGATTAAGCGACAGGGCCCAAAGGTTGTCAGGATATCTCTCAATGTCTCCCAGGTCAACCACACCCCTCTGGGGTAGCCAGCCCAGGTCACCGCAAGACGCCAGCCCGCTAGCCGAGAGCTAATGTTACCCTGGGGAAACCCAAGCTGGGCTCTTCAGAGATACCGGAGCTATCACAAAGTGGCCCAGGATTTGGGGGGTCAGACAGAGCTTTTCTGTTCCAATCCCAGTTCACCCAGTGAGTTTTCATAGACAAGTGAGTCCCCCTCTCTGGCCCTCAGTCCTATCACTTGTCAAATCAGGGGTCGGGGGGAACCCCTCTTCTTCGAGGCTAACCAGTAGTTAGCTGGAGCATTTGAGGTAGCCAGCTCTGGCTGGAGTCACCTTGGGGACTCAGAAATTGAGGAGAGAGCCGGGCGTGGTGGCGCACGCCTTTAATGCCAGCACTCGGGAGGCAGAGGTAGGAGGATCGCCGTGAGTTCAAGGCCACCCTGAGACTACATAGTGAATTCCAGGTCAGCCTGAGCCAGAGTGAGACCATACCTCGAAAAACCAAAAAAAAAAAAAAAAAAAAGAAAGAAAGAAAGAAAGAAAGAAAGAAAGAAAGAAAGAAGGGAGAAAAAGAAAAAGAAAGAAAGAAAGAAAGAAAGAAAGAAAGAAAGAAAGAAAGAAAGAAAGAAAGAAAGAAAGAAAAATTGAGGAGAGGAAAGGGTGCAGGAAGCGAGGTGTCATTGTGCGTGTAGGCACAGGAGCTGTTAACAGACGAACATTTAGCTGGGCCACCTCCAGACTGCCTACTAAGAAGCCAAAGGTGGCCTCGGTTTGATCTCAACCCTCAACCTTTGTCTACCTCCCACCTCTAGCCTGAGGCTCCTCAGGCGGTGGCACCCCAGCCACCTTGCAAGATCCAAGTTGGCCAGCCACCCAGTGGTCCAAAGCAGTGTGCACCGGACCCTGGACGAGTGCTGTACCACCGAGCTACACTCCCAGCTCCAGCCTCCTCTTCAAGACAACATGCAATGGTGAAATGCTAGGGATCCCTGAGAAGCCACCCCCAACCCCAGCCCCAAACAAACAGAACTCAAAGCAATCATCAGGGGACACTCCCACTATCCCCTTCCAGCAAGGGTCCTGGCCACACAGTCTGCCAGGGGGTGGCGCGTCCCGGACTCTGTGCGCCCTGGCCTGATGGCGCGTCCTAGACTCTGTGCGCCCTGGCCTGATGGCACGTCCTAGACTCTGTGCGCCCTGGACAGATGGCACGTCCCGGACTCTGTGCGCCCTGGCCCAGGTGGCACGTCCCGGACTCTGTGCGCCCTGGCCCGGGTGGCACGTCCCAGACTCTGCGCGCCCTGCCCCGCCACGCACAGCCCGAGCTCTGTCCAGCAGCTCCAGCCCTGAACGCCGAGGCTTGGGCCCCCCCCACACACTCACCCCTCGGGTCTCGGCCTCCAGCCCTGAAACCCGATCCGTCCCGCAGGCCCCGCAACCTCGGCTCTGACAGCGCAGTCTGCACACCCAGCCATTTAACCCCGCCCGGCTGAGTTGTAAGCCAGGGACACGCCCGAGACCACGCCCTGACCAGGCCCAGGCACCCTGGGGCCTCACTGGATGCGCCCAGAGATGAAGCGAGTGTGACGAGGGCGAGGAGACAGTGATAGACAAGGGAGGTGAAGACATGAAGACCTGGACCACCCTCCTCCCACACAGAGGCCCTCCAAGCTCCCCAGACTTGCAGGGGAGGGAGGGTACCTAAGCTGTCCCCGAGACCCCACTACTGGTCACCTTTGGGAATCAAGATTCTCCGACGTCAGCCGCCCTTCTGCATCTTTTCTGCATCCCTCCCGACGTGCTCTCCTGGGACTCTGCAACTGGGTCCTTTAGCAAAATCTCCAGCCCTACTGGCCTGTAGCCCCAGAATTTGAGACCAGCCTGGGCTTCTTAAGGTGAGCCTGTCTTAAAAAAAAAAAAAAGCCTAAATGTTGGGGGCTGGAGAGATGGCTTAGCTGTTATATAAGGCACTTGCCTTACAAAGGCAAAGGACCCAGGTTCGATTCCCCAGGACCCACGTAAGCCAGATGCATAAGGTGGCGCAGGAAGTTACAGTGGTTGAAGGCCCTGGCACGCCCATTCACTTCCTTTCTCTCTCTCTCTCTCTCTCTCTGTGTGTGTGTGTGTGTGTGTGTGTGTCTCCCTCTCCCTCTTTTTCTCTCAAATAAATAAAATAAAATAAAATAAAATAAAATAAAATAAAATAAAATAAAATAAAATAAAATAAAATAAAATAGGTTGGAGGCCATCAGCTTTCTGTTCTCCCCCCAGCCCTCCGCTCTGACCGCCAGACACCTTGACCTTCCTCTGTCTGCTCCAAATGTGTCCAGACAGACAGCCCCACCCTTAGATGTGACACAGATACCTGGTGGCTGGGTTGGTGGGTAGGTGGTCAGCTGACTTGGCCAAGTGGGCAGAAAGACCAGAGGCCAAGCAGTAGAAACCCTACTCACCCCCGATGCTGGAGAGTCCTTTCTGTGTTTATAGCGCTGCCTCCCTTGCTGTTCTGCCCTGGGAGGGTCAGGGGCGGGGTGAGTCGGCTGGGAGGTGAAGAAGGGAGAAGACAGATGATTGAAGCTTTACTTCTTCGAGGCTACAGAAGGGAGGCCAGACCAGGAGACGTGAAGAATGTGACATCTGAGCTAGGACTGTACAGGGAGAGGTTGGGTTTCAACAGGTTCAGGGGAGGGGGTGGAGCCGAGCCTCGGGGAAACGTGGGACTGGCCTGGCAAGGCAGCTTCTCTTGGCCCAGCGTGTGAGAGGTGAGGAGGCTGGAAAAGTGCTGGCTATGTATTAAAGTCTGAACAAAGGGGCTGGAGAGATGGCTTAGCGGTTAAGGTGTTCGCCTGTGAAACCTAAGGACCCCGGTTTGATTCTCCAGGTCCCACGTAAGCCAGATGCACAAGGGGGCGCACGCGTCTGGAGTTCGTTTGCAGTGGTTAGAGGCCCTGGCGCGCCCATTCTCTCTCTCCCTCTCTCTCTCTCTAATAAATAAATAAATTAAAAATAAAATATTTTAAAGTCCGAACAAAGAGGAAAAATGGATGTTGTTTGAACAGGGGATCCCCCCCACACACACACACACACACACATCCCATTGTTTGACTGGTTTTTCAGCCTATTAAAGCTTTTTGTTTTTTTTTCTTTAAAGACTGTGGATTTACTTTTGCTAATGATACTGGCAAAAAAAGAGTTTATTAGGGACACTGAAAAAAAATACAGAGTTTGTGGGATGGAGAGATGGCTTAGTGGTTAAGGTGCTTGCCTATGAAGCCTAAGGACCCAGGTTCAATTCTCCAGAACCCACGTAAGCCAGATGCACATGGTGGTGCATGTGTCTGGAGTTTGTTTGCAGTGTCTAGAGGCCCTGGTGTAGCCATTCTCTCTCCCTCTCTCTCAGAAATAAATAAATAAAGTAAAATATATATTTTTAAAAACTTTTAAAAGGGCTGGAGGGATGGCTTAGCAGTTAAGGCATTTGAGAAGGAGCCTTCTAGTGCCAAAGAGGGAGGGTGGTACCTACCCAGCTTCTTTGTGTTTAGAGAGATGGATACTAGGAAGGAAAATATATATATGTCAAGAACCTAGGAATATGGAGTCACATGACTGCTCTGAGTTTGCATCCTTGTGCAGATGGAATGGATCCTGAGGTGAGGTGGTGTTTTCAGGGTGTCCAATCTCCTACATGGGGCAGAGCAAACGTCAGCTCTTTGAATTTTTTTAGTGTATTTATTTTGGCGAGAGACACAGAGAGAAACAGATAGAGAGGGAGAGGGAGACAGATAGAGCTGGGTGCGCCAGCAGCCTCTCAGCTGCTGAGAACAAAATCCAGACGCGTGCGCCCCCTTGTGGTCAAGTGCGGCATTGCACCCTTGCGTCACTTTGCATCTGGCTAAACGTGGGACCTGGAGATTGGAACCACTGGAGATTGGAACCGGCGTTCTTAGGCTTAGCAGGCAGGTGCCTTAACCCCTAAGCCATCTCTCCAGCCCCAGCTCTTTGAATTTTGAGTTCTATTTGTGATAGTCTAGCCGGTCTCAGTTAGAACAGATTTGGGCAATGTCCACAGATTCTTTTGGTCGTCACACTGGGAAGGGGAGTGCTAACGGCCTGGAATTAGCCAGGGGCCAGAGGTGGTGTTCCGGACCCTGCCACACACGGGCGGCATCCCAATGACAGAAGAGTACAGGTCCCAAGTGAGACGCTGGCTCAGTCATCTTTAGTCTAAAAAGGCTGTGGGATGTTCTGGGAAGCAGCCAAGAGGCAACTGGACGCATTAGATGACAAGTTGATCTGTGAGGCACCTGCACTGGGAGGACAGTGACACCATGGGAGTGGGTGAACGGGGTCACTTGGGAAAAGAGGATGACAGAGGGGAGGACGAGGACGGAGGTGTTGCTTGGCTGCGCATGTGCAGTGAGGACAGGCAGAGGCAGGGGACTGGAGGTGGAGATTAAGGTGGATCACATGTATCCAAAGATGAAGGACACTGGGCCTTGCGCTGGAGCTGTGGGCTTAGCAGATCACGTAAATGTCACCGGGCTGAGGTCAGAGTGGGAGGGAGGAAGCCCAAGTGGCGGGTGTACTCCAGAGATGGAACGCAAACGCCATTGGGGCCATGGTGACACAGCGTGGCAGGGAGCAACAAAGATATTTCAGGGGGAGGGGGGCATGAATCTCCTCGGGTGTTGCTGGGGGGTTGGTGGAAATGTAAAATGGGGCAGCCACTGGTAAATAACTTCACAGGGAAGTTCAACATAGGATGACCCAGAAATTCCACTCTAGGAGTAGACCCCCAAAAAGAACTGCAAACACATACGCATATTCACACACGGAAGCATGAGCGGTGGTCATTAAAAGGCCCGTGGCAATCTGGGCTGGAGGAATGGCTTAGCTGGTGAGGCGCATGCCTGCGAAGCCAAAGGACCCAGGTTCAAGTCCCCAGGACACACATGAAGCCAGATACACATGGTGGTGCACATGTCTGGAGTTCATTTGCAGTGGCTAGAGGCCCTGGTGCACAAATTCTCACTCTCTCTCTCCTTCTAATAAATAACTAAATAAATAAAATAATTTTAAAAGCTTTTATAAGGCGAGTGTGGTGGTTTGATTCAGGTGTCCCCCATAAACTTAATTTTATTTGGAATGCTAGTCAACCCAGCTTATGGTAATTGGAAATTAAAGTCTCCTGGAGGCAGTGTATTGTTGGGGGCAGGCTAGCTTCCCGCCTGTTGCTGTTGTCCACCTGATGTTGACCAGAGGGTGATGTCCACCCTCTGCTCATGCCATCGTTTTTCCTGCCATCATGGAGCTTCCCCCTCAAGCCTGTAAGCCAAAACAAAACTCTTTTTTCCCACAAGCTGCTCTTAAGTCGGGTGATTTCTGCCAGTAATGCGAACCTGACTGCCACACCGGGCGTGGTGGCGCACACCTTTAATCCCAGCACATGGGAGGCAGAGGTAGGAGGATCACCGTGAGTTCGAGGCCAGCCTGAGACTACATAGTGAATTCCAGGTGAGCCTGGGCTAGGGTGAGACCCTACCTCGAAAAAAATAAAAGTGTGTCAATCCAACCGTCCAATGCACAGATGATGGACGATAGTCTGACTGTGTAGTGAAATAATATTCAGTCACAAAACAAATGGTCTCTTCATTCTTTCCTTCATTTTTTAAATTTTATTTTTTTATTTATTTTAAGCTGGGCGGTGGTGCACACCTTTAATCCCAGCACTCAAGAGGCAGAGGTAGGAGGATTGCCATGAGCTTGAGGCCACCCTGAGAATACAGAGTGAATTCCAGGTCAGCCTAGGCTAGAGTGAGATCCTACCTCAAAAAAAAAAAAAGTTTTTTTTAAATTTATTTGAAAGACAGAGAGAAAAAGGCAGAGAGAGAGAGAGACAGAGAGAGAATAGGCACCCCAGGGCCTCCTGCCGCTACAAACGAACTCCAGACACTTGTACCACTTTGTGCATCTGACTTTCCATGAACATTGAAGAATCGAACCCAAGCTGTCAGGCTTTGTAAGCAAGTGCTTTTTTTTTTTTTTTTTTGGAGAGAGACACAGAGAGAGACAGAGAGAGGGAGAGGAAGACAGATAGAGATGGGCGTGCCAGCAGTGTCTCAGCTGCTGTGAACGAAATCCAGATGCGCGCGCCCCCTTGTGGTCAAGTGCGGCATTGCGCCCTTGCATCACTTTGCATCTGGCTAAACGTGGGACCTGGAGATTGGAACCGCTGGAGATTGGAACCAGCGTTCTTAGGCTTGGGAGGCAGGCGCCTGAACCACTAAGCCATCTCTCCAGCCCAGCAAGTGCTTTTTAACACTGAACCATCTCCAGCCCTGCTCTCCACCTTGCTTTTTAATTTTTTTTCCCAAGGTAGGGTCTCACTCGAGCCCAGGCTGACCTGGAACTCACTCTGTAGTCCCAGGCTGGCCTCAAAGCCATAGCGATTCTCCTACCTCTACCTCCCTAGTGTTGGGATAAAGGTGTACCATCACACCTGGCCCCCTCCATTTCTTTTTTGAAACAGTGCATCATATAGCTCAAGATGGCCTGAAACTTACTGTGTATCTGAGGCTGGCCTTGAACTCTTGATCTTCCTGCCTCAGCTTCCCAAAAGTGAGGATTATATGAGTGCAACATTGTGCCTGATTCAACTCATTTTATTTCTTTTCTTTTGGTAAAATATATATATATATTATTTATTTATTTGACAGAGAAAGAGGGAGAGAGAGTGGGCACACCAGGGCCTCCAGCCACTGCAAACAAACTCCAGATGCATGCGCCACCTTGTGCATCTGGCTAATGTGGGTCCTGGAGAATCAAACCAAAACCTTTGGCTTTGCAGGCAAGCGCCTTGACTGCTAAGCCATACCTCCAGCCCTCCTTTCTTTTTTAAAAAATGTGTGTATGGGGACTGGAGAGATGGCTTAGGGGTTAAGGCGCCTGCCTGCTAAGCCTAAGAACGCTGGTTCCAATCTCCAGCGGTTCCAATCTCCAGGTCCCACGTTTAGTCAGATGCAAAGTGACGCAAGGGCGCAATGCCGCACTTGCCCACAAGGGGGCGCACGCATCTGGATTTCGTTCACAGCAGCTGAGACACTGCTGGCACGCCCATCTCTGCCTTCCTCTCTCTCTCTCTGTCTCTCTCTCTCTCCAAAAAAATAATAAAAAATAAAATAAAGTTTAAAAAATGTGTGTATGCACATGTGTGTGTGTGCAGTTGTGTGTATTGAAGCCAGAGTACAACCTTACATATATAAAAAATTTCAGTGCCAGGGGTGGGATACCTTCCAGTGAGTTGTTGGCCAAGGAGGTCCCTGATGCCCCCGAAACACTAGAGGCCATTGCCAAGGCTCTTAATTGCCCACCAGAACTAGATGGTAAGACCCTCGTGCTGAAGACTCCACGTGCTTGGGCTGCAGATTGCTGAGAAATCAAGCTGGAGCTGAGCTGAAAGCCTCCTCCCTGTGGACCAGCTGTCAGGATGCTGGAAAGACCTATGCAGTGCCAGCATTTAGGGGGAGAGAAGTTATCCACAGTCTTAACCAGCAATGGATCCTACAAGCTTTCTTTAAACTATTTTATTTTATTTTATTTTATTTTATTTTATTTTATTTTATTTTATTTTATTTATTTATTTACTTACTTATTTTTATTTATTTATTTATTTATTTATTTGAGAGGGAGAGAATGGGTGCGCCAGGGCCTCCAGCCACTGCAAACAAACTCCAGACGCATGTGCCACCATGTTGATCGGGCTTAACTGTGTTCTGGGGAATCGAATCTGGGTCCTTAGGCTTCACAGGCAAGCGCCTTAACCGCTGAGCCATCTCTCCAGCCTGACCCTGCAAGATTTATGGCTGGTGAGGCTGGCCAAATATACCAGTTGGTGCAATGGTGGCATGTATGTGTGTATGGGGGAAACCAATTGCTCTGTGATCAGATTTGAGGCCTGCTTTAAGGGAAGGAATTCCTGCCTGGTACTTAAAACCTAATCAAAAGTCTAGGGAGGGGTGGAGAGATGGCTTAGCAGTGAAGGTGCTTGCCCGCAAAGCCTAAGAATTCCTGTTCAAATCCTCCAGATCATAGCCAGACACCAGTCGCAAATGTGCAATGCCACGCATGCCCACAAGGGGGCACAGCACCTGAGTTTGTTCACAGTGGCTGAAAGGCCCTGGCACACCCATTCTCTCTCTCTCAAAAAAATAAAAAATAAGATGATGTCATCAAATTAGGAGAGAGACTAATGGAGAAAGGGAGGGGATATGATGGAGACTGGAGTTCTAAAGTGGAATGGGGGAAGGGAGGGAAATATCAGGTGGGGTTTTTTTGGTTTGTAAGATTAAAAGTCAATAAAAATAATAATAAAAAAATAAAAAATAAAAAATAAACAAAACAAAAAAAGCTTTAGGGGCTGGAGAAATGGCTTACTTGTTCAGCGTTTGCCTGTGAAGCCTAAGGACCCCAGTTCGAGGCTTGATTCCCCAGGACCCACGTAAGCCAGATGCACATGGTGGCGCATGCATCTGGAGTTTGTTTGCAGTGGCTAGAGGCCCTGGTGCGCCCATTCTCTCTCCCTTTCTCTGTCTCTAATAAGTAAATAAATAGTTAAAAAAAAAAAAAAGCTTGAGGAGGTCATAAGCCCTAAGTGGGGGGGGGGGAATACTACTTTTGTTTGGCTAAATGGATATATTATGCCCACCAAACTGCCCTCTAAATACTTATTTTTATGCCCACATATTAGTTCTACTGTCCGTTTGGGTTGGAGAAGCTTCACTTTTAAATGGAGGTGATCATAAGGGAGAGTCAAAACTTACCACAGGGCTGGAGAGATGGCTTAGCGGTTAAGATGTTTGCCTGTGAAGCCTAAGGACCCAGGTTTGATTCCCCAGTACCCATGTAAGCCAGATGCAATAAGTGGTGAGTGTGTCTGGAGTTCATTGGCTCGAGGCCCTGGTGCCCCCATTCTCCTTCCTTTCCTCGCTAAATAAATAAATAATAAATAAATATATTTTTTAAACTCACCAAAGTGCTGACAAGAAATAATAGTGGTGTGTTCAGCCCTGAGCCATCTCCACCTCAGCCTTCAAGGCTCAGAGACCATTCCAGAAGAGGTGGCAGAAAGAGTATAAGAGCCAAAGGAAGGGGAGGAGTGCTTACAACGCTGTCTTCCAGACCCACAAAGCGGCTGGGGTGCTTGTGACCTCACGGTGGCTCTCACACCATCTACACAGGACCTGCATGATAGGGGAAAAATAGTAACATCAAAATGGGTTCAGTCACAAAACAAATGGTCTCTTCATTCTTTCCTTCATTTTTTAAATTTTATTTTTTTATTTATTTTAAGCTGGGCGGTGGTGCACACCTTTAATCCCAGCACTCAAGAGGCAGAGGTAGGAGGATTGCCATGAGCTTGAGGCCACCCTGAGAATACAGAGTGAATTCCAGGTCAGCCTAGGCTAGAGTGAGATCCTACCTCAAAAAAAAAAAAAAAAGTTTTTTTCAAATTTATTTGAAAGACAGAGAGAAAAAGGCAGAGAGAGAGAGAGACAGAGAGAGAATAGGCACCCCAGGGCCTCCTGCCGCTACAAACGAACTCCAGACACTTGTACCACTTTGTGCATCTGACTTTCCATGAACATTGAAGAATCGAACCCAGGCTGTCAGGCTTTGTAAGCAAGTGCTTTTTTTTTTTTTTTTTTTGAGAGAGACGCAGAGAGAGACAGAGAGAGGGAGAGGGAGACAGATAGAGATGGGCGTGCCAGCAGTGTCTCAGCTGCTGTGAACGAAATCCAGATGTGTGCGCCCCCTTGTGGTCAAGTGCAGCATTGCGCCCTTGCGTCACTTTGCATCTGGCTAAATGTGGGACCTGGAGATTGGAACCGCTGGAGATTGGAACCAGCGTTCTTAGGCTTAGGAGGCAGGCGCCTGAACCACTAAGCCATCTCTCCAGCCCAGCAAGTGCTTTTTAACACTGAACCATCTCCAGCCCTGCTCTCCACCTTGCTTTTTAATTTTTTTTTCCCAAGGTAGGGTCTCACTCGAGCCCAGGCTGACCTGGAACTCACTCTGTAGTCCCAGGCTGGCCTCAAAGCCATAGCGATTCTCCTACCTCTACCTCCCTAGTGTTGGGATAAAGGTGTACCATCACACCTGGCCCCCTCCATTTCTTTTTTGAAACAGTGCATCATATAGCTCAAGATGGCCTGAAACTTACTGTGTATCTGAGGCTGGCCTTGAACTCTTGATCTTCCTGCCTCAGCTTCCCAAAAGTGAGGATTATATGAGTGCAACATTGTGCCTGATTCAACTCATTTTATTTCTTTTCTTTTGGTAAAATAAATAAATAAATATATATATATATATAAAATTTATTTATTTATTTGACAGAGAAAGAGGGAGAGAGAGTGGGCACACCAGGGCCTCCAGCCACTGCAAACAAACTCCAGATGCATGCGCCACCTTGTGCATCTGGCTAATGTGGGTCCTGGAGAATCAAACCAAAACCTTTGGCTTTGCAGGCAAGCGCCTTGACTGCTAAGCCATACCTCCAGCCCTCCTTTCTTTTTTAAAAAATGTGTGTATGGGGACTGGAGAGATGGCTTAGGGGTTAAGGCGCCTGCCTGCTAAGCCTAAGAACGCTGGTTCCAATCTCCAGCGGTTCCAATCTCCAGGTCCCACGTTTAGCCAGATGCAAAGTGACGCAAGGGCGCAATGCCGCACTTGCCCACAAGGGGGCACACGCATCTGGATTTCGTTCACAGCAGCTGAGACACTGCTGGCGCACCCATCTCTGCCTTCCTCTCTCTCTCTCTGTCTCTCTCTCTCTCCCCAAAAAAATAATAAAAAATAAAATAAAGTTTAAAAAATGTGTGTATGCACATGTGTGTGTGTGCAGTTGTGTGTATTGAAGCCAGAGTACAACCTTACATATATAAAAAATTTCAGTGCCAGGGGTGGGATACCTTCCAGTGAGTTGTTGGCCAAGGAGGTCCCTGATGCCCCCGAAACACTAGAGGCCATTGCCAAGGCTCTTAATTGCCCACCAGAACTAGATGGTAAGACCCTCGTGCTGAAGACTCCACATGCTTGGGCTGCAGATCACTGAGAAATCAAGCTGGAGCTGAGCTGAAAGCCTCCTCCCTGTGGACCAGCTGTCAGGATGCTGGAAAGACCTATGCAGTGCCAGCATTTAGGGGGAGGGAAGTTATCCACAGTCTTAACCAGCAATGGATCCTACAAGCTTTCTTTAAACTATTTTATTTTATTTATTTATTTATTTATTTATTTATTTATTTATTTATTTGAGAGGGAGAGAATGGGTGCGCCAGGGCCTCCAGCCCCTGCAAACAAACTCCAGACGCATGCGCCACCATGTTGATCGGGCTTACCTGTGTTCTGGGGAATCGAATCTGGGTCCTTAGGCTTCACAGGCAAGCGCCTTAACCACTGAGCCATCTCTCCAGCCTGACCCTGCAAGCTTTATGGCTGGTGAGGCTGGCCAAATATACCAGTTGGTGCAATGGTGGCATGTATGTGTGTATGGGGGAAACCAATTGCTCTGTGATCAGATTTGAGGTCTGCTTTAAGGGAAGGAATTCCTGCCTGGTACTTAAAACCTAATCAAAAGTCTAGGGAGGGCTGGAGAGATGGCTTAGCAGTGAAGGTGCTTGCCTGCGAAGCCTAAGAATTCCTGTTCAAATCCTCCAGATCATAGCCAGACTCGAGTCGCAAATGTGCAATGCCACGCATGCCCACAAGGGGGCGCAGCACATGAGTTTGTTCACAGTGGCTGAAAGGCCCTGGCACACCCATTCTCTCTCTCAAAAAAAAAAAAATGATGTCATCAAATTAGGAAGAAAAAAGAAAGGGAGGGATTTGGAGGGGTTCTAAAGTGGAATGAAAGGGAGGGAAATATCAGGTGGGTTTTTAGGTTTGTAAGATTAAAAGTCAATAAAAATAATAATAAAAAAATAAAAAATAAAAAATAAACAAAACAAAAAAGCTTGCCTGGAGAAATGGCTTACTTGTTCAGCGTTTGCCTGTGAGCCTAAGGACCCCAGTTCGAGGCTTGATTCCCCAGGACCCACGTAAGCCAGATGCACATGGTGGCGCATGCATCTGGAGTTTGTTTGCAGTGGCTGGAGACCCTGGCGCGCCCATTCTCTCTCCCTTTCTCTGTCTCTAATAAGTAAAATAATTTAAAAAAAAAAAAGCTTTAGGAGGTCATAGGCCCTAAGTGGGGGGGGGATGAATACTACTTTTGTTTGGCTAAATGGATATATTATGCCCACCAAACTGCCCTCTAAATACTTATTTTTATGCCCATATATTAGTTCTACTGTCCGTTTGGGTTGGAGAAGCTTCACTTTTAAATGGAGGTGATCATAAGGGAGAGTCAAAACTTACCACAGGGCTGGAGAGATGGCTTAGCGGTTAAGATGTTTGCCTGTGAAGCCTAAGGACCCAGGTTTGATTCCCCAGTACCCATGTAAGCCAGATGCAAAAAGTGGTGAATGTTTCTGGAGCTCATTGGCTCGAGGCCCTGGTGCCCCCATTCTCCTTCCTTTCCTCGCTAAATAAATAAATAATAAATAAATATATTTTTTTAAACTCACCAACGTGCTGACAAGAAATAATAGTGGTGTGTTCAGCCCTGAGCCATCTCCACCTCAGCCTTCAAGGCTCAGAGACCATTCCAGAAGAGGTGGCAGAAAGAGTATAAGAGCCAAAGGAAGGGGAGGAGTGCTTACAACGCTGTCTTCCAGACCCACAAAGCGGCTGGGGTGCTTGTGACCTCACGGTGGCTCTCACACCATCTACACAGGACCTGCATGATAGGGGGAAAAATAGTAACATCAAAATAGAAGACAGAGGGCTGGAGAATGGCTTAGCGGTTAAGGCGTTTGCCTGCGAAGCCAAAGGATCCCAGTTCGATTCTCCAGGACCCACGTAAGCCAGATGCACAAGGGGCACATGCATCTGGAGTTCATTTGCAGGGGCTGGAGGCCCTGGTGTGCCCATTCTATCTTTGCCTCTCTTCTCTCTCTCTCCCTCTCTGCTTGCAAATAAATAAATAAAAATGTAAAATTAAAAAAAAAATAGAAGACAGAGGCCGGGCGTGGTGGCGCACACCTTTAATCGGAGCACTCAGGAGGCAGAGGTAGGAGGATCGCCGTGGGTTCAAGGCCATCCTGAGACTACATAGTCAATTCCAGGTCAGCCTGAGCTAGAGTGAGACCCTACCTCGAAAAAAAAAGAGAGAGAGAGAGAGAGAGACAGAACAACAGGAATATAGACCTACATGGGAGTTAGGCTAATGTCTTCCCGTGATCCTGGCACTAGGGAAGCTGAGACAGGAGGACGGCCAGTTTCAGGCAAGCCTGAGCTACTTAGCAAAATCTGTCTCCAAAAACAAAGGAAGGAAAAAAAAAAAAAACAGTAAGAGCCGGGCGTGGTGGCGCACGCCTTTAATCCCAGCACTCGGGAGGCAGAGGTAGGAGGATCGCCGTGAGTTCAAGGCCATCCTGAGACTACATAGTGAATTCCAGGTCAGCCTGAGCTAGAGTGAGACCCTACCTCGAAAAACCAAAAACAAACAAACAAACAAAAAACAAACAAGCCAGTGGTGCAGAAAGATGATTTTGCATGGAGGCTTTTGAAACCCAGAAAGGGTCTTGAGGGTAATGGGGTGGCTGCAGAGGTGGGGAAGCTGGGAGGATGGGACGCCCCTCTGTCCTCGAGTGGGGGAGTGACAGCTGAGCCTGAAGGAGCTCAGCCTCTGGGGGAGGCTGACAGGGCTATGGAAGCACGTGAGACTGTAGCCTATCTGGCCTTGCCTACAGTGGCCCAGCTCCCCTCCTCCACACACCTGCCGTCCTTTCCTCACAGTGCACAGTGAAGTGCAGGCTCCCTCTGCCAGGGCCCAGCACCCTGGGATTTGAAAGGAAGATAAGTGCCAGGCATTGTGATCTCCCTGGCTCCCCAACGCACTCCCACCGGCCACCTCCTTGTCTCTTCTTCAGCCAGCCTCAGTTGTCTTCCATTCACACTCAGCCTCCTGGCCTTCCTTTACAGCGGCTCTCCACCCCTAAACCATCAGACTTCATCTTTGGGCTCCTTAGCCAGCTAAGCTGCTTTCTTACCTCTCCCCCAGATCACAGGACGCCCACCTCTGACTTTCCAGCCAATCAGACTTTCGCCACTTACCCCACTACCTCCGCCTTACTGTCTCTCAGCCAATCAGGTGTGGTCATACCTGGGAGAAGGCCACCTGCCTGTCAACTGAGCGGCTCTGTCACCCCTAGTATTGCTGAGCAACCTTCAAGTGGGAAATCAATTACCCTCTTCCACGTGTCAATATCCAGTCTTCTCTCTCCTCCTCCCTTCAAATCCCCTAAAGCTGTTTTGTTGCAAAATGAACTCCTGTGGGTCTATCTCAACCGCCTGCTGGAGTTCTGCACCCCCCCAACCCCAACCCCACCTCCGGAACTCTTCTCTGCTAGAACTTTCTTTTTTGATTTTTCGAGGTAGGGTCTCACTCTGGTCCAGGCTGACCTGGAATTCACTCTGTAGTCTCAGGGTGGCCTCGAACTCACTGCGACCCTCCAACCTCTGCCTCCCCAGTGCTGGGATTAAAGACCTGCGCCACCACACCCGGCTTTTGCTAGAACTTTCTAGACTAGAACTCCTCTGGGCAATCCTGGCTCAGGCCTGACCAAGTGGTTAAGACAGGTGACTCCAACTATACCAAAAGCTGAGGACCTCAGAGCCCCAAACTTGACACATTTTGTGCCCCCAAATCTCCCAACAGGAGGCCAGACAGAAAGGATGGGTGCCCTTCCAAAAATTGCTGACCAACTGAGTCAATGAAAAAATGATTTTTTTTCTTTGAGCTAGGGTTTCACTCTAGCCCACACTGACCTGGAATTCACTATGTAGTCTCAGGGTGGTCTCGAACTCAGGACGATCCTCCTACCTCTGCCTGCTGAATGCTAGATTAAAGGCATGTGTCACCACACCCTGCCAAATTAATTTAAATACTGATCAGCTAGGGTGAGGGACGTCCTAGAGTTGGACTTTGAGGGAATTCAATTACTTTTTTAGAAAAATCATGTAGCCAGGAGTGGTGGTGCACAACTTTAATCCCAGCACTCGGGAGGCAGAGGTAGGAGGATCGCCATGAGTTCTAGGCCACCCTGAGACCACACAGTGAATTCCAGGTCAGCCTGGGCTACAGTGAGACCTCAAAAAAAATCATGTATAATAATATCTTGAGTTCATTTTTCAGGGGAGGCTAGGAACCATAATTTTTTTAAAAATATTTTTTAATATTTTATTTATTTATTTGAGAGAGACAGAGAGGAAGAAGCAGATAGAGAGAAAGAGAGAATGGGCATGCAGGGCCTACAGCCACTGCAAACGAACTCCAGACGTGGGTCCTGGGGAATCGAACCGAGGTCCTTTGGCTTTGCTGGCAAACGCCTTAACCACTAAGCCATTTCCCCAGCCCAGGAACCATGATTTTCATTAGGTTTTTTTTTTGTTGTTGTTGTTTTTTAGGTAGGTTCTTGCTGTAGCCCAGGCTGACCTGGAATTCTCTAAATATATATATATAAAATATGATATAATAATAATATTATATATATATATATTATTTATTTGAGAAAGAGAGAGAGAGATGGGAAGAGAATGGATGTGCCAGGACCTCCAGCCACTACAAACGAACTCCAGATGCATGTGCCCCCTTGTGCATCTGGCTTACATGGGTCCTGGAGAGTGGAGCCGGGATCTTTTGGCTTTGCAGGCAAACGCCTTAACTGCTAAGCCATCTCTCCAACCCCCTGAAATTCTTTATGTAATATCAGATTGGCCTCAAACAGCAATCCTCCTCCCTCAGCTCTGGGGTGCTGGGATCAAAGGCATGTGCCACCATGCCGGCGGGGGGGAGGGGGGAGGAGAGGGAGAGGGAATGGGCACACTAGGGCTTCCAGCCAATGCAAACGGACTCCAGACTCATACACCACCTTGTGCATCTGGCTTTAGGTGGATACTGGGAAATAGAATTCACGTCATGAGGCTTTGCAGGCACCTTAACTGCTTGCCCCCAGATATATATATATATTTTGAGATAGGGTCTCACTCTAGCTTAGGCTGATCTGGAACTCACTACGTAGTCTCAGGGTGGCCTTGAACTCACGGCGATCCTCCTACCTCTGCCTCCCGAGTGCTGGGATTAAAGGCGTGCTCCACCACGCCTGACTCCCCCAGATATTTTTTGAAGAGGGGAATGGGTTAAGGACTTTGATTTGAATGTTGAGGGTCCATACAGGGTAAGACTTGCCCAGGGTCACATAGCTTAGAGAAAACAAAGAACTTGAAGTTCTTTTTTTTTTTTTTTTTTTTAGCATTTTATTTTTATTTATTTATTTATTTGAAAGAGGGAAAGAGACAGAGTGAGAGAGAGAGAGAGAGAATGGGTGTGCCAGGGCTTCCAGCTGCTGCAAACGAACCCCAGATACATGCACCGCTTTGTGCATCTGCCTTTACGTGGGTCCTGGGGAATTGAACTCAGGTTTGTTTGGCTTTGCAGGCAAACGCCTTACTGGCTGAGCCATCTCTCCAGTCCAAAAAAATATTGCTAAAAATTCATTTAGGGGCTGGAGAGATGGCTTAGTGGCTCAAGCGTTTTTTTTTTTTTTTTTTTTTTTTTTTTGGTTTTTGGTTTTTTTTTGGGTTTTTTTTTTTGGTTTTGCAAGGTAGGGTCTCACTCTGGTCCAGGCTGACCTGGAATTAACTATGTAGTCTCAGGGTGGCCTCGAACTCTCGGCGATCCTCCTACCTCTGCCTCCCAAGTGCTGGGATTAAAGGAGTGCGCCACCACGCCCGGCCCTACAGCGTTTTTGCCTGCAAAGCCAAAGGACCCAGATTCGATTCCCCAGGACCCACATAAGCCAGATGTTCACGGGGGCACATGTATCTGGAGTTTGTTTGCAGCAGCTGGAGGCCCTGGAGCGCCCAAAGGTGAGGCAAGCGCACTGTCGCACATGCCCATTAGGTGGCAAAAGAGTCAGGAGTTCGATTGTAGTGGCTGAGGCCCTGGTGTGCCAATTCTCTCTCTCACTAAAAAAAAAATTAAAATTAAAAGCTCTTTCAAAAAAAAAAAAAAAGGGGCTGGAGAGATGGCTTAGCGGTTAAGCACTTGCCTGTGAAGCCTAAGGACCCCAGTTCAAGGCTCGATTCCCCAGGACCCACGGAAGCCAGATGCACATGGTGGTGCATGCATCTGGAGTTTGTTTGCAGTGGCTGGAGGCCCTGGCGTGCCCGTTCTCTCTCTCTACCTGCCTATTTCAGTATCTCTTTCTCTCAAATAAATAAATAAATAAAAATATTTTTTTTTAAAAAAAAGAGACAGCCGGGCCTGGTGGTGCACACCTTTAATTCCAGCACTGAGGAGGAAGAGGTAGGAGGATCACCATGAGTTCGAGGCCACCCTGAGAATACAGAGTAAATTCCAGGTCAGCCTGGGCTAGAGCGAGACCCTACCTCAAAAAACCAAAACAAAAAGAGAGAGAGACAGAGAGACAGTGTTCAAACCAAAATGAGTGGAGGAGCAATGGGGCAGGAGCCTTGGCTTTCCATCCTGGCCAGTGCAGGCAAATATACCCTACTTGTCATAGGCGAGTGCACGGGGCACATACACCACCCCCCTGACACACACATACAAGCAAAATAAATTCACCCAGTGACCATGTGACCCTCAGAGCCTTTCTTCAATACAAGCCCAGAGACTGAAAGCACAATGAGGCGTGGTGGCATACTCCCGCCCTGATGAAGGAGGCTAAGGCCAGTGTGTGCTGCATGAGACCCTATGTCAAAGAAAAAAAAAAATTCAGTGCCGGGCGTGGTGGCGCACGCCTTTAATCCCAGCACTCGGGAGGCAGAGGTAGGAGGACCACCGTGAGTTCGAGGCCACCCTGAGACTACATAGTGGATTCCAGATCAGCCTTGAAAATCAAAAACAAAAAAATCCCCACTGGCAAGATGGCTCAGTGGGTAAAGCACCTGCCATGCAGGCATGAGTAGCTGAGTTCAGATCTCCAGAACCCACTGAAAGTTGCACACAGTAGCACATGTGTCTGTAATCCCAGTGCCCATGGCAAGACGAGAGGTGGAGATAGGAGAGTCGCGGAAGCTCACAGGCCACCTAGCCTGACGAATTCGTCAGTACACCGTGAAAGGTATCTCGAAATGTGTATCAAAGTGGTGGAAGGGGGCTGGAGAGATGGCTGAGCGGTTAAGGCATTTGCCTGCAAAGCAGAAGAACCCCGGTTCAATTCCCCAGAACCCACGCAAGCCAGATGCACAAGGGGGCGCATGCGTCTGGAGTTTGCACATTCATTTGCAGTGGCTGGAGGCCCTGGAGCACCCGTTCTCTCACTCTCTCTCAAATAAGTAATAAATTAATTAATTTTTAAAAAGAAACAAGAGATGGAGAGACAATTTAGCGGTTAAGGTGCGTGCCTGCTAAGCCTAAGAATGCCCATTTGATTCTCCAGGTCCCACTTTTAGCCAGATGCAAAGTGATGCAAGGGCGCAATGCTGCACTTGACCACAAGGGGGCGCACGCATCTGGATTTCGTTCACAGTAGCTGAGAGGCGGCTGGTGTGCCCATCTCTGTCTTTCTCTCTCTCTCTCTGACTCTCTGCACAAAAGAAAGAAAGAAAGAAAGAAAGAAAGAAAGAAAGAAAGAAAGAAAGAAAGAAAGAAAGAAAGAAAGAAGAAGAAGAAAAGAAAGAAAGAAAGAAAGAAAGAAAGAAAGAAAGAAAGAAAGAAAGAAGAAAAAGAAAGAAAGAAAGAAAGAAGAAAGAAGAAAGAAAGAAAGAAAGAAAGAAAGAAAGAAAGAAAGAAAGAAAGAAAGAAAGAAAGAGAGAGAAAGAAAAAGAAACAATATATATATTTTAAAAAGTGGTGGAAGCCGGGCGTGGTGGTGCACGCCTTTAATCCCAGCACTCGGGAGGCAGAGGTAGGAGGATCGCCATGAGTTCGAGGCCACCCTAAGACTACATAGTTAATTCTAGGTCAGCCTGGACCAGAGTGAGACCCTACCTCTAAAAAAAAAAAAAAAGTGGTGGAAGGGGGTCTGGAGAAATGGCTTGGTGGTTAAGGCATTTGCCTACAAAGCCAAAGGACCCAGGTTTGATTCCCCAGGACCCACGTAAGCCAGATTCACAAGGGGATGCATGCATCTGGAGTTTGTTAGCAGCGGCTGGAGGCCCTGGTGTGCCCATTCTCTCCCTCTCTCTTGCTCTCTCCCCCTACCTATTTCTCTCTCTCTCTCTCAAATAAATAAGAAAAAATTATTAATTTTATTTTAAAAAGTGGTGGAAGGCTAGGACCAAAAGCCAAGTTTGGCCGCTGGCCTCTACACATACATAGTGGCATGAATGCACCTGCACCACACACACACACACACACACACACACTCCAAAAGTGAAAATAAATAAAATTTAAGAAGTATTGGGAGAAAGTTCTCATAGACGTGTACGCAATGTCCATAGCTGATCTATATACAACAGGCAAAAAAGGCTGAACAGTTACACAGCTGCGAGGTGGAATGTCACTCGTCCACAAAACGGACGAGGCGTTGCTATGCGCTATAACATGACAGAACGCCTTTAATCCCAGCACTAGGGAGGCAGAGGTAGGAGGATCGCCGTGAGTTCAAGGCCACCCTGAGACTACATAGTGAATTCCAGGTCAGCCTGGACCAGAGTGAGACCCTACCTCGAAAAAAAAAAAAAGAGAGAAAAAAAAGAAAATGTGTAGCCGGGTGTGGTGGCGCACACCTTTAATCCCAGCACTCGGGAGGCAGAGGTAGGAGGATCACCGTAAGTTCGAAGCCAGCCTGTGACTACATAGTGAATCCCAGGTCAGCCTGAGCTAGCGACCCTAGTTTGAAAAACCAAAACCTGACTGAACCTGGATTCTGTGGTGTTGACTGAAAGAAACCAGACACAGAAGACCAAATAGTTCACAATGCTGCTGTGTGCAACGCCCACACAGACCCATAGATACAGAGAGTAGATGCGTGGTCAGCTGACACTGGAGGGACAGGAACAGAGAGGGATTGCCTCAGAGATACAAACTTTCCACTTGAAATGATGAAAATGATTTGGAACTAGATAGAGTTAGAGGTTTCACAATACTGCAAATGTCCTAAATGTTGCTAAACAGCTCACTTTAAAAAAATTTTTTTTTTTTAGCCAGGCATGGTGGCGCCCACCTTTAATCCCAGCCCTCGGGAGGCAGAGGTAGGAGGATCGCTGTGAGTTCGAGGCCAGCCGGAGACTACATAGTGAATTCCAGGTCAGCCTGGGCTACAGCGAGACCCTACCTCAAAACAACAACAACAACAACAAAAAAAAATTAACATCATTTATTTACTTGAGAGAGAGAGAAAGAGGCAGAGAGAGAGAGACTGGGCACACCAGGGCCTCCAGCCACTGCAAACAAACTCCACATACATGTGCCACCTTGTGCATCTGGCTTAAGTGGGTCTTGGGGAACCGAACCTGGTTCCTTTGGCTTTGCAGGCAAGAGCCTTAACCGCTAAGCCATTTCTCCAGCCCCAGTTTACTTTTTGTTTTTAAACCATTTGTGTTCAAATGACGGATTTTGTCAGATGTGGTTAGCACAAACTTCTCATCCTAGCACGTGAGAGGTTGAGGCAGGAGGATCGTGAGTTTGAGGCTAAGCCTGAGCTGCATAGTGAGTTTGTGACTAGCTTGGGCTACATGTTGAAACCCTGCCTCAAAATCAATAAAATGGGGGCTGGACAGATGGCTTAGCGGTTAAGGTTCTGGCCGGCAAAGCCAAAGGACCCAGGTTTGAGTCCCCAGGACCCACAGAAGCCAGCTGTACAAGGTGGTACATGCATCTGGAGTTCAGTTGCAGTGGCTGGAGGCCCTGGGTGCACCTATTCTCTCTTTCTCAAAAAATAAATAAATAAAAATACTCTAAAAATAAATAAAATGGATAAATAAATGATCAGTCTTGTGTCTGCGAATTTCATTTAACAGGTAAATGACACATTCATGGTGGGAAGTGAGTTGATTAAATTACATTTCATCAACTTCACGGCCATGGCCAGGAGACAGACACTTAATGATCCCCACTGCAGAGATAAAGAAATCGAGGGCTGGAGAGACAGCTCAGCAGGTAAGGTGCTTGCCTGCAAAGACAAAGGACCCAAGTTCAATTCCCCAGGACCCATGTAAAACCAGTGGTGCATGCGTCTGGAGTTCTTTCACAGCAGCTAGAGGCTCTGGGCTGTCCATTTTCTCTGTCTGTCTCTTTCTCTCTCTCTCTCTCTCTGCTTGCAAATAAATAAATAATTTTGGGGCTTTTTATTATTTATTTATTTATTTGAGAAAGAGAGAGGCAGAGAGAGAGAGAGAGAGAGAATGGGCATGCCAGGGCAAATGAACTCCAGATGCATGCGCCACCTTGTGCATATGGCTTACATGGGTTCTGGGGAATTGAACTTGAGTCCTTTGGCTTTGCAGGCAAGTGCCTTAACTGCTGAGTTATATCTCCAGCCCTTTTTTTTTTTTTTTTTTTTGAGGTAGGGTCTCACTCTGGCCCAGGCTGACGTGGAATTCACTATGTAATCTCAGGGTGGCCTCGA
The DNA here is from genome assembly GCA_036365145.1 of Orientallactaga sibirica. Lineage (NCBI taxonomy): Eukaryota > Metazoa > Chordata > Mammalia > Rodentia > Dipodidae > Orientallactaga > Orientallactaga sibirica. The sequence goes on along the minus strand of JAEOAD010002037.1, from coordinate 3,522,714 downwards.
ACTCACAGCGATCCTTCTACCTCTGCCTCCCGAGTGCTGGAATTAAAGGCATGCACCACCATACCTGGCTATAAAACTATTTTTTTAATTGTTTCAAAGGGCTGGAGAAAATGCTTAGTGGTTAAGGTGCTTGCCTGCAAAGCCAGAGCCCAAGTTTGATTCCCCAGGACCCACGTTAGCCAGATGCACAAGGCGGCTCATGCATCTGGAGTTTGTTTGCATCAGCTGGAGCCCTGGAGTACCCATTCTCTTTCCCTCTCTCTCTCTCTCTTTTGCTTTCTCTCTCTCTCTCTCCCTCTTTCTGTCAAATAAATAAATAAAAAGACAAGTTTAAAAAAAATTTTTTTTTTGAGGTAGGGTTTCACTCTGGTCCAGCCTGACCTGGAATTCACTATGTAGTCTCAGGGTGGCCTCGAACTCACGGCAATGCTCCTACCTCTGCCTCCCGAGTGCTGGGATTAAAGGCGTGCGCCACCATGCCCGGCTTAAAAATGTTTTTAAAAGAAATCAAGGTACAAGGAAAGGAGGAGCTCCTCCCAGGGAGTTGGGAAACCTGGCTTGGTCCTGGGGTCTCCTTGACCTTATGCACATTTCTTCTAGCCAAGGAGTCACGCAGGTGACAGACATGCAAAGCAAAGGTGCCACCCAGGCACAATGACTCAGAAGGAGGGCACAGAGCAGAACTCAAGAGATTGGGCTACGTGGCTTGGCACTTTTTCCTTGGCCGGGAGAGTCCAGCCAGGGAGGCCCAAACTAAGAGCCTTCATTCCAGCAGGAAGCCATCTTGAGTTTTTCCCAGTCTGGATCATTGCTGAGTTGGTCTCAAGCTGAGCCTGAGGACACATCTCAAGGGGCTGGAAGCCTGGGAGTGATCAAGATGGACACAGATGCTCCCAACCTCTCAGGGTCAAGGCTGAGCCAGAGGAAAGAGTTTGGAACTGGGACAGGCAGGAGAAAGAGAGCAGGGGAAAGGAAGGCTTCCTGGGAAGGGATGTGGCAGACCGGCTTTGAAGGATGTATAAAAGTGTGCCAGGAGCCGGGCGTGGTGGCGCACGCCTTTAATCCCAGCACTCGGGAGGCAGAGGTACGAGGATCGCCGTGAGTTCAAGGCCACCCTGAGAAGACAGAGTGAATTCCAGGTCAGCCTGGACTAGAGTGAGACCCTACCTTGCAAAACCAAAAAAAAAAAAAAAAAAAAAAAAAAAAAAAAGTGTGCCAGGTCCAGGGCTAGAGAGATGGCTTAGCGGATAAGGCGCGTCATGCAAAGCCTAAGGACTCAGGTTCGAATCTCCAGGTCCCACGTAAGCCAGACACACAGTGACGCAAGCACATAATGTCACACATGAGCACAAGGGGGAGCATGCATCTGGAGTTTGTTTGCAGCAGCAGAAGGCCCCAGCGTGCCCATTCTCTCTCTCTCTCTCTCTCTCTCTCTCTCTCTCTCTCTCTCTCTCAAATAAAGAAATAATTTTTTAAAAGAAGTGTACCAGGTCTAGTGAAAAAATTGTATTTTTAAAACTTTTATTTTATTTTATTTGAGAGAAAGGGGCAGATAGAAAAAAGGAGAGAGAGAGAAAATGGGCATGCTAGGGCCTTCAGCCACTGCAAACAAACTCCAGACATGTGCTGTCTTGTGCACCTGGCTTACATGGGTTCTGGGGAATCAAACCTGAACCCTTTGGCTTTGCAGGCAAGTGCCTTAACCACGAAACCATCTCTCCAGCCCAAAAGCTTATATATTTTTTATTTATTTTATTTATTTATTTATTTATTTATTATTTATTTTATTTTTTTAATTCTGGTCTGTTTTATTTTTAATTTGAGAGAGAGAGAGAGGAAGAGGTAGAGAAAGGACACGCCAGGGCTTCTCAACCACTGTGAACGAACTCCAGGCGCATGCGCCCCCTTGTGCTCATATGCAACATTGCGTGCTTGCATCACTTTTGCATCTGGGTAAATATGGGACCTGGAGATTCAAATGGGCCTCCTTAGGCTTCACAGACAGGCTGACTTGGAATTCATTATGTTGTCCCAGTCTGGCCTTGAATTCACAGTGATCTTTCTACCTCAGCCTCCCGAGTGCTGGGATTAAAGATGTGCACCACCACGCCCAGCAAAGCGTGTATTTTAATTTTTTTTCTTTTTCTCTTTGTTGGTGCATGTACGTATATGTGTTTGTATGTGTATAGACACATATATGTGTAAATGTGTGTACGTGTGTGTGTGTAAATGTGTGTGTGTGTGTGTGTGTGTGTGTAGACCAGAAGTCAATGTCATGGCCTTCCTCAGTTGCTCTCTATCTGATTATTTACTTGTTTGTGGGGGTTTTTTTATTTATTTATTATTATTATTTTTTTTTTGGTTTTTCGAGGTAGGGTTTCACTCTGGTCCAGGCTGACCTGGAATTAACTATGTAGTCTCAGGGTGGCCTTGAACTCTCAGCGATCCTCCTACCTCTGCCTCCCAAGTGCTGGGATTAAAGGCGTGCGCCACCACGCCCGGCTTGTGGGGGTTTTTTTGAGGTAGGGTCTTGTTCTAGCCCAGGCTGACCTAGAATTCACTCTGTCATCTTAGGGTGGCCTCAAGCTCCTACCTCTGCCTCCCAAGCGCTCTGATTAAAGGTGTGGGCCACCACGTTCCACTGGTTTTTGGGTTTTTTTTTTTTGTTGTTGTTGTTGGTTTTTTTTGAGACAGGGTCTCACTCTAGCCCACACTGACCTAGAACTCACTTTGTAGCCCTAGCTGGCCTTGAACTCATGGTGATCCTCCTACCTCAGCCTCCTGAGCGTTAGGCATGTGACACCACACCCCATGTCTACCTTATTGTTTTGAATATATTTTATTTATTATTTGAGAGAGAGAAAGAGGCAGAGAGAGAAAGAGAGAATGGGTGCTCCAGGGCCTCCAGCCACTGCAAACCAATCCCAGAGGCATGCACCCCCTTGTGCATCTGGCTTATGTGGGTCCTGGAGACTCGAACCGGGATCCTTTGGCTTTGTAGGCAAACGCCTTAACCGCTAAGCCATCTCTCCAGCCCTACCTTACTTTTTTGAAACAAGGTCTCTCATTGAACGTGGAGCCCACAACTTGGCTAAACTAGTTAGCCATTCAGACAGCCCCAGGGATCCCTATGTCTCTGCCTCCCAGTTCATGTGCCACTAGCCCTGGCGTTTCACTCAGAGCCTTGTGCTTACGTGAGAGGCAAGAGCTAACTCTGCAGTCCCTGTTTTTTCTTTCTTTCTTTTGTTCTTTCTTTCTTTCTTTCTTTCTTTCTTTCTTTTTTTTTTTTTTTTTTTTTTTTTTGGTTTTTCGAGGTAGGGTCTCACTCTGGGCCCAGGCTGACCTGGAATTAACTATGTAGTCTCAGGATGGCCTCAAACTCTCGGTGATCCTCCTACCTCTGCCTCCCGAGTGCTGGGATTAAAGGCGTGCGCCACCACGCCCAGCCTTTCTTTTTTTTTTTTTTTTGGTGGGGACAAGGTTTCACTTAGCCCAGGATGACCTGGAATTCACTCTGGAACCCAGGCTGGCTTTGAACTCATAGCAATTCCTACTAAACCGACCAAGTGTTGGAATTCAAGATGTGTACCACCATGCTCAAAGGACCTAGGTTCGATTCCCCAGGACCCATGTAAGCCAGATGCCCCAAGGTGGTGCATGCGTCTGGAGTTCGTTTGCTGCAGCTGCATGTCCTGATATGCCTGTTCTCCCTATCTGCCCGTCTCCTCAAATAAATAAATTAAATTAAAATATATTTTTATATTAAAAAAAGGGTACACTCCAATGTAGACTATGGACTTTGGGCGCAATGATGTGCCAACGCAGGCTCATTGATTGTAACCATATGCCACTCTGCTGGGTGATGTTGGCAGTGTGAGGGCAGAGGGTTATGAGCACTCTTTCTACCTTCTGCTTAAATTTGCCATGAGCCTAAAGCTTTGGGAGGAAGAAGCTCACAAGTATGAAGATGTCAGCTTGTGCTATATAGTGAGACCAAATATCAAAAAATTTAAAAAATGAGCCGGGCATGGTGGTGCACGCCTTTAATCCCAGCACTCGGGAGGCAGAGGTAAGAGGATTGTCATGAGTTCAAGGCCAGCCTGGGACTATAGAGTGAGTACCAGGTCAGTCTGGACTAGAGCAAGACCCTACTTCAAAATAAAACAAAGAAAGAAAAGAAAAGAAAAGAAAAGAAAAGAAAAGAAGGAAAGAAGCAGGGGAGTGGTTCAGGCTTCAGGCCCTAGGCTCAATCCCCAGCTCTCACTGAAATAAGCAAATGAGTAAATAGGTGAATTAATCTTTTGAAATCAATTTATGGGCTGGAGAGATGGTTTAGCAGTTAAGGCGCATGCCTGTGAAGCTTGAGGACCCAGGTTCGATTCTCCAGTATCCATGTAAGCCAGATGCACAAGGTGGCACATGTGTCTGGAGTTCGTATTCAGTGAATGAAGGCCCTGGTGTGCCCATTCTCTCCCCCTCTTTCTCTCTCAAGTAAATAATATATATTTTAAAATAATTTAAAAATAAATAAAAATCAATTTATTGGGCTCAGTGGTTAAAGGCACTTACTTGCAATGCCTCCTGGCCTGGGTCCAACGCTCCAGAATTCACTCCCATAAGTCCAGATGCACAACATGGTACATGCACTGGGTGTTCATTTACAGCAGTAAGAAACTTGTTGGCATACCCATACACACACACACGCGCACACGAAAATAAATTTTTTAAAGTTTTTTATTTGAGAGAGAGAGGGGGGAAGAGGCAGAGAGAGAATGGGCACACCAGGGCCTTTCCAGCCGCCGTGAATGAAGTCCAGATGCGTGTGCCCCTTTTGCATATGTGCAACATTGCACGCTTGCGTCACTTTTGCATCTGGCTAAACGTGGGACCTGGAGTTTCAAACAAGCATTCTTAGGCTTCGCAGGCAGATGCCTTAACCGCTAAGCCATATCTCCAGTCCATTTATTTATTTATTTATTTATTTATTTATTTATTTATTTATTGGTTTTCTGAGGTAGAGTCTCACTCTAGCCCAAGCTGACCTGGAATTCACTATGTAGTCTCAGGATGGCCTCAAACTCACAGCGATCCTCCTACCTCTGCTTCCCAAGGGCTGGGATTAAAGGCGTGCACCACCACGCCCAGCAAATCAATTAAGTGTAAAAAATAAACTAAGAGCCAATTTATCTCGATGACTGAGACTTTTAGCTGCACACAAAGACCATAGCTCACCTCGTGCCTGCCCTGGGTGTTTACCGCCTCCATGTGGACACCAGGCAGAGGCCTCACTTGCAAATTCGGGGAGCAAAGACCATTCACTCATTCCCCCAGAAAGGTACTTTCTGAGGCCCCAATGTGGTCTTGGCTTTGTCCTGGGTGATCCTGGCTTCTGGAACAGAAGGTGCTGGGGCTATGACTCCGCTGGTGTCTACCCAGCATGCGTAAAGCCCTGGGTTCAATCCCCAGCATCCTATAAACCAAGCATAGCTTATGTGATCATTCCAGCACTGGAGTGGTGGAGGTGGGAGCACCAGAAGTTCAGAAGTCATCTCCTCATCTATGCCGAGTTCAAGGCCAATCTGGGTTACACAAGGACGAGAGGGAGGGGAAGAGAGAGAGGGAGAAGGGAGAAGGAGGGGGAGGAAGAAGGGGGAGAGGGAGAAGGGAGAGGGGAGGGGAAGAGGGAGAAAGGGGAGGGGAGAAGGAAAAGGGGGAGGAATGGAGAGGGAGAGAAGGAAAAGAAGGGAGAGGGAGAAGAGGAGAGAAGGGGAGGGAAAGGAAGGAGGGGAGAGACAGACAGAGAGAGAGAAAGAGAAACGCTTGGTAGCTGAGCAGGTCCCAGGTGTGGCTCCAGGGGAATTCCAGATCTGGCTCAATGTGGGTTTTCCCAGGCCTGCCTCGTGCTGAGTCCCCATGGCAGGTGTTTGGGAAAGTCCTCGGGGCTGGTTTGAGGGGGGGAGGCCAGCATCCATTTTCATGCGCAGTGGCACAGCCCCAGGGAGCCACCCGCTCTGATGTCAGAATAAAAGGTAGGAGGTATCACTGGCCTGTAGTCCCAGCACTCTGGGCGAGGCAGGAGCAGGGGAAGTTCCAGGCCAAGCTGGGCTGTATAAGGAGTTGGAGAGAGAGAGAGAGAGAGAGAAGGGGAAGGAAAGGGAGGGGAGGAGAGAAGAAAGGAGGGAAGGAGGAGAAGGTGAAGGAGGAAGAAGAAGAAGAAGCAGGAGACCGCTGGGTCCTGCTCCATCACCTGTGAGTGGACAGCTGGCCCCATAGGAGGCAGAGGCGGGGCTGACCACTCTGCTCGCAGACATTTGGTTGTAGAACGTCCCTCAAAGGCCTGCGTGCTGGCTGGCCCACCAACCCTCCGTGCAACTGGGACGTGAATCCTTTGAGAGGTATGGGCTATTGGGAGGGCATCAAGACATGTGCATGCCCTTGCAGGCACGGTGGGGCTCAGGGAGAGAGAGAATTGGCACGCCAGGGCCTCCAGCCAGTACGATTGAACTCCAGACACGTGCACCACCTTGTGGGCACGGGCAGCCTTGCGTGCTTGCATCACCTTGTGCGTCTGGCTTACGTGGGACCTGGAGAGTGGAACATGTGTCTTAGGCTTTGCAGGCAGGCGCCTTAACCGCTGAGCCGTCTCTCCAGCCCCAGCACAGATTTCTTAGCAGACATTTCAAAGTCCTTCTGCTGGCACGCAGCAGCTACAGAGCTTCATTGTTGAGAGAGAGAGAGCAGAGATACGCCAGATTGGTGTCAGATAAATACTGGGCAGAATTTAATGAGCGTGGTGGTGGGTGACTATAGTCACAACACTCCAGGTGAAGCAGGAGAGCCCTGAGTTTGAGTATCGCCTGGGCTTCCTTGTGAGACCCTGCCTCACATTAAGATGTAAAAAGACGCCCGGCAGGCTGAATGTGATGGCGCACGCCTTTAATCCCAGCACTCGGGAGGCAGAGGTAGGAGGATCGCTGAGAGTTCAAGGCCACCCTGAGACTACATAGTTAATTCCAGGTCAGCCTGGACCAGAGTGAGACCCTACCTTGAAAAACCAAAAAAAAAAAAAAAAAAAAAAAAATCTTTTTAAAAAAGAAGAATTGGGGTGTCAAAATGTGCTAGAGACTGAACGACCCATCTTTCTGCCCCTTGATGTCACCCTGAGCAGGACAGGAGGACAGGGCCGGATAGAGAGAGCTGGAGGCGGGGATACCCTTGACCCCAGGACACCCTAAAGGCCTCTGCCCGCAGCTCTGGGGGAGCAGGGCAAGCTTGCATTCTCGTGGAACGCAGGACTTTGACCCGGCTCCGCTGGCTCTCCTGCTCTCTCCTTTCAGCCTGGGGAAGCAGCTCTGCTGAGGTCGACTGACCCTGAGCCCTGAAAGCTGAAGCCCTGTGATGAAGGCCCAAAGTGTTCTCTGGATCCTGCTTGGATCGCTGCTGCTATGTCCGGAGCCCGGAACAGGTGGGCAGAGGCGGAGGGGGCGGGGGCTGAGCCGAGATCTGCTCAGGCAGTGGTGATGGCATTTACTGTGAACTGCCCTGCATGGTGCTAGAAACCCCAGGGGCCCAGCGCAAAGCAATGCCCATCTGGGGCTGGAGAGATGGCTTAGCAGTTAAGGCACTTGCCTGCAAAGCTAAAGGACCCCAGTTCAATTCCCTAGGACCCACGTAAGCCAGATGCCCAAGAGGGCGCATGCATCTGGAGATCGTTTGCAGTGGCTGGAGGCCCTGGTGCACCATTCTCTTCTCTCTCTCTCACTTGCTGTCTCTCTCTCACTCATAAGTTTTTTTTTTTAATATTTTATTTTTATTTATTTATTTGAGAGAGAGAGAGAGAAATACAGAAATAGGTAGGTTAGAGAGAGATAGAGCTGAGAGAGATGGCTTAGCAGGGCCTCCAGCCACTGCAAACGAACTCCAGATGCATGCCTGGCTGAAGAATCGAGCCTCTTCATAGGACGTTAACCACTCCTCTCCAGCCCATGTTTTTGTTTTTTTAATGAATAGGGCTGGAGAGATGGCTTACAGGGTGCCTGTGCAAGCATCTCATCCAGATGCACAGGGTGGTGCAAGCATCTGGGGTTCCACTGCAGTGGCTACAGGCCATGGCATGCCCATTCTCTCTCTATCTACCTCTTTCTTGCTCTCATCAATAAATAAATAAAATATTTTTTAAATGAAATAGGGCTGGAGAGATGGCTTAGTGGTTAAGGTACTTGCCTGCAAAGCCAAAGGAGCCAGGTTCAATTCTCCAGGACCCATGTAAGCCAGATGCACAAAAGGGCGCATGCGTCTGGAGTTCGTTTGCAGGCCCTGGCATGGCCATTTTCTCTGTGTGTGTGTGTCTCAAATAAATAAATAAATATTAAAAAATATTTCTCAAAACATATTTTAGAAAAAAAAACTTTCTATTTAAAAACAAATGAAGTGGGGCTGGAGGGAGGGCTCAGCAGTTAAGGCACTTGCCTGAAAAGCCTAAGGACCCAGGTTCAATTCCCCAGAACCCACATAAAGTTGCAGTGGCACATCATCTGAAGTTTGTTTGTGCAGCTGGAGGCCTCACCCATTCTCTCTCTCTCTCTCCTATTTACCTCTTCCTCCTATCAAATAAATAAATAAAAATATTTTTAAAACCAAATGAAATAAAGGCCAGGCATGGTGGCCACACCCAGCCCTAAATAAGAGTTTTTTAGTTTGTTGGTTTTGGGGTAGAGTGAGACCCTCTCACTGGCAATAACAAAAAAATGATAAAGTAGAACAAAATGAAGTAGGATGAGAGGAAGAACTGGAGAAGCAGAAGCAGAGAGAAAAGGTATGTGAGCGAGACAAGAACCTGCTTACAAGGCTGGGGGGGGGGGTGGCACTTGGTTCAAGGAGCTTGCCAAACCTGATAGCCTGTGCTTGATTCCCCAGTACCATGTAAAGCCAGGTGCAAACCCCATGCTCTAAAGCTTGTTTGCAGTATTTTTGTTTTGTTTCTCATTTTTTTTTGTTTTTTTTTTTTAGGTAGGGTCTCACTCTAGCTCAGGCTGACCTGGAATTCACTCATTAGTCTCAGGGTGGCCTCAGATTCATGGCGATCCTCCTACCTCTGCCTCCCGAATGCTGGGACTAAAGGCGTGTGCCACCACGCCCAGCCCTAAATAAGTTTTTTTAGTTTGTTTGTTTTTCAAGGTAGGGTCTCACTGGCTCAGGCTAACCTGGAATTCACTATGTAGTCTCAGGGTGGCCTCGAACTCTCGGCGATCCTCCTACCTCTGTCTCCAGAGTGCTGGGATTAAAAGCGTGTGCCACCACGCCTGGCTCTAAATAAGTATTTTTGTTTTGTTTTGTTTTGTTTTGTTTGTTTTTCGAGGTAGGGTCTCACTCTACCCCAGGCTGACCTGGAGCTCACTCTGTACTCCCAGGCTGGCTTTGAACTCACAGTGATATTCCTATCTCTGCCTCCCAAGTGCTGGGATTAAAGGCGTGTGCCACCACGCCCGGCTTAAATAAGTATTTTTTAATAAAATCATTTAAAATATATTTGTGCTGCCTCTGAGATTGTTCATTGGCAGGGCTTTTAGGAAAAATAAAGATTTTATTAGATTTTAAGAAGGAAGAAAGGTAGAGCTCCTATACAGCAGGAAGGAGTTTCCAGAAATGGAAAAGCCTTATAACCTATCATTTTTTCTAATTTAATTTTATTTCTTATTTTAGAGAGAGAGAGAGAATGGGCACGCAGGGCTTCAGCCACTGCAATCGAACTCCAGATGCTTGCGCCACCTAGTGGGCATGTGGGACCTTGTGCTTGCCTCACCTTTGTGCATCTGGCTTACATGGGATCTTGGAGAGGCTCACTCTAGCCCAAGCTGAGCTGGAACTCACTCTGTAGTCTCAGGGTGGCCTCGCACTCATGGCAATCCTCCTACCTCTTGGGATTAAAAGGCGTGTGGCCACCATGCCTGGCTCTAACTATAACCAGCACCTTTAAATTCCCCTAGACTTTCCCGAAAAGGAACCCAGCCTGCTTCTCTCCTTGAGCCCTGTTTCTTTGGGGGAGAAGGGGCTGAAGGGTTTTTTGGTTTTTTTATTTGACCATATCTCACTCTATCCCAGGTTGGCCTCAAACCTTTGGCAATTCTTCTGTCTCAGCCTCCTTTTTTTTGTTTGTTTGTTTGTTTTTGTTTTATAGTTTTTTTTTTTTTGGAGAGACACACAGACAGAGACAGAGAGAGAGGAAGAGGAAGACAGAGATGGGTGCACCAGCAGACTCTCAGCTGCTGAGAACAAAATCCAGATGCGTGCGCCCCCTTGTGGTCAAGTGCGGCATTGCGCCCTTGCGTCACTTTGCATCTGGCTAAACGTGGGACCTGGAGATTGGAACCAGCGTTCTTAGGCTTCGGAGGCAGGCGCCTTAACCACTAAGCCATCTCTCCAGCCCTGTTTTATAGTTTTTTGAGCTAGGGTCTCACTCTAGCCCCTTTCCAGTCTCAGGGCTTTCCCTCTGAACTGGGCAATCCTCCAGTTTTTGCCTCTTGAGTGCTGGGATTATCTGTCTTGGGCCACCACCCTCAGCAGAAAGAGAACGGGCATGCCAGGTCTCTAGCCACTGCAAACGAACTGGAAGAATGGCCACCATGTGCATCTGGCTCACGTGGGACCTGCACTGGGAAGGGGTGACCTTAACCAAGCTCAGCCCAGCCTCAGGCCTTTTTGATATGCTGGATTTCAGTCATCTTTCCATATGGCTTTCCATCTGAAACTGCCTAACTACAGTTTCTGCCCAAAATGATCTGTCTTGGGGCTCTTGAGAAGGGAAGAATGGTGTCCGTGTGCACTGGGAAGGAGGGGCAAGCTCAAGGACACTTTGTTGATACTCTTCTTCTTCCTCAGCTTCCTTGCCCCTGGTCATGGACTCAGTCGTACAGGTTCTGGATAGTCTTGAGAAGGCGCTGGTGTCCAGTACCCACAACTCCCTCCAGTACCCACAACTCCCTGCTGCTGAAGTCAGCCAGCCACACGACTGCCAAGTCAGAGCCGTACCCACTGAGCCCAGACCTTCAAGAGCTGATTTCCGAGGTAGCCCAACATGATGTGAGAGGTGATCGAGAATACGGAGTGGTATTGGCACCCGATGGCTCCACGGTGGCTGTGATGCCTCTATTGGCGGGGCTGGAGGCTGGGCTGCAGCGTCACAGGATTGTCAACCTGCCCTTGGACAGCCTGAGCACTCCTAGGACTGCTGGAGAGGACACCACCTGGCCAGGACTCGGGGATGCCTCTCCAGATGCCACATCTGCAGATGTTGCAGCCACTTTACCAGATGGCCAAGCCAAGGCCCCCACCACTGTGGACAGCCTCCTGGCTGTCACCCTCGCTGGAGACCTAGGACTGACCTTCCTCCAGAGCCCTAAGACTCAGAGTTCTCCGGGCCTGGGGTCTGAGGGCTGCTGGGACCAGCTCTCTGCCCCTCGGACCTTTAAGCTGTTGGATTCCAATGCATCCAGGCTCACCGTGGCCTTCCTTAATGGGGCTCTGGATGGAGCAATTCTGGGGGACCACCTGAGCCAGGTCCCTGAGCCTCGGCCATCCCTCAGCCACCTGCTGAGCCAGTACTATGGAGCCGGGGTGGCTGGAAACCCAGAATTCCGTAGCAACTTTCGACGGCAGAATGGAGCTGCTCTGATGTCAGCATCCATGCTGGCCCAGCAGGTATGGGGGACTCTCATTCTGCTGCAAAGGCTGGAGCCAGGACACCCCCAGCTGAAGCATATGAGCCAAGAACAGTTGGCCCAGGCAGCCACTAATGCCGCTAAGGAGTTCACTGAGGCCTTCCTGGGTAAGGAGCCCCCAATCCTCTTCTAGATAAACACAAACAACCCCATTTGATCATGGGGAGCCAGGACCAAGGGAATAGGAAAGGAACAATAAGGGCTGTAGATAGGGGGCAGTTTCACAGGAAAGGAAGTGCTAGAGTTGAGGTTTAAAGACTGGATAGAAGTTCACTGGGAGCCGGGCGCGGTGGTGGCACACGCCTTTAATCCCAGCACTCAGGAGGCAGAGGTAGGAGGATCACCGTGAGTTCGAGGCCACCCTGAGACTCCATAGTGAATTTCAGGTCAGCCTGGGCTAGAGTGAAACCCTACCTTGAAAAACAAAAAAACAAACAAAAAAAAAAGTTTATTGGATTGGAAAAAGAAGTTGCCAACCAAAATAAACCCATTTTATTTTATTTTATTTTATTTTATTTTATTTTATTTTATTTTATTTTATTTTATTTTTTGAGAGAGACACAGAAGAGAGAGAGGGGAGAGACATAGAGAATGGGCCTGAAGCAGCGGGCAGGTGCCTTAACCACTAAAGCCATCTCTCAGCCCTATATCTCTTTTTTTTTTTTTTTAAGTAGGACAAGGCATGAAAGTAGATTTGAGGGATTCATAGGGAAGAAGGGTTTTAAATTTTTTTTTTTAATTTATTTTGGAGAGACAGAGATGGAGTGCACCAGCAGCCTCTTAGCTTTGCTGTGAGGCAGTCGGATATGGCAGCCCCCTTGTGGTCAGAAGTGAGCATTCGCCTTGCATCACTTTGCATCTACAGCTAAATGTGGGACCTGGAAGATTAGAACGGGTTCTTAGGCAGTAGGCAGGCGCCTTAACTGCTAAGCCATCTCTCCAGCCCAGCCTCAGGCCTTTTGAATGCTGGATTACAGTGCATCTTTCCATATGGCTTTCCCTCTGAAACTGCCTAACTCCAGTTTTTTTGCCCAAAATGATCTGTCTTGGGGCTGAGTATGCAGCGCAGTTGGAAGAATGGTTACCCAGTGTGCACTGGGAAGGAGTGACAGGGGCAAGCTCAAGGACACTTTGTTGATACTCTTCTTCTTCCTCAGCTTCCTTGCCCCTGGTCATGGACCTGTCAGACAGGTTCTGGACAGTCTTGAGAAGGCGCTGGTGTCCGAGGCCAAGGGATCGAAAAATAGTGTGATGCTGTCAAAAATAAAAATTAAGGCAAAATAAACAACTCCTCCACCGCTAATTTTTATGAAGTCAGCCAGCCACCCATCTGCCGTAAGTCAGAGCCAGAAACACTTTAGCCCATACCTTCAAGAGCTGATTTTCTCAGCCCAACAACATGATGTGAGAGGTGATCGGATAAGTGGACATCTATTTAGCAGTCTGATGGCTCCACATCCTTGTGATGCCTCAAATGGCGGGCTGGAGGCTGGGCTGCAGCTTCCACAGGATTGTCAACCTGCCCTTGGACAGCCTGAGCACCTGAATGGACTGCTGGTGAGGACACCAGCACTCAGGCCAGGACTCGGATGATCACTCCAGATGCCACATCTGCAGATGTTGCAGCCACTTCACCAGATGGCTAGAGTGAGACCCCTACCACTGTGGACAGCCTCCTGGCTGTCACCCTGGCTGGAGACCTAGGAATGACCTTCCTCCAGAGCCCTAAGACTTTTTTTTTTCCGCCTGGGGTCTGAGGGCTGGGGACCAGCTCTCTGCCCTCGGACCTTTAAGCCTCTTGGATTCCAATGCATCCAGGCTCACCGGGTCTTCTCCTTTAATGGGGCTCTGGATGGACAAGGACTGGGGACCACCTGAGCCAGGTCCCTGAGCCCGGCCATCCTCAGCCACCTGCTGAGCCAGTACTATGGAGCCGGTGGCTGAAACCCAGAATTCCTGTTTTTCTTCTGGTACAGCAGAAATTCAGGCTTTTAAATGTCAGCATCCATGCTGGCCCAGCAGGTAATGGGGGGACAATTAACCAGTATTAAAGGCTGGAGCCAGGACACCCCAGCTGAAGCATATGAGCCAAGAACAGTTGGCCCAGGCAGCCACTAATGCCGCTAACCAGTTCACTGAGGCCTGCCTAGAAACCTGAGCCCCAATTCTTTTCTAGATAAACACAAACAACCCCATTTGATCATGGGGAGCCAGGACCAAGGGAATAGGAAAGGAACAATAAGGGCTGTAGATAGGGGCAGTTTAATTTAAAAGGAAGTGCTAGAGTTTGTTTTTAAAGACTGGATAGAAGTTCACTGGGGAGCCGGCGAGTGGTGGCGCACGCCTAATCCCAGCACTCAGGGGCAGAGGTAGGATCACTGAGTAGAGGCCACCCTGAGACTCCAGATTAATTATAGGTCAGCCTGGCATAGAGTGAAACCCTACCTTGAAAAACAAAAACAAACAAAAAAGTTTATTGGATTGGAAAAGAAGTTGCCAAACCAAAAATAAACCCTTATTTTATTTTATTTTATTTTATTTTATTTTATTTTATTTTATTTTTATTTTGAGAGAGACACAGAAAGAGAGAGAGAGAGGGAGAGACATAGAGAATGGGCCTACCAGCAGTCTTCAGCTGCGTGTGAACATTAAAGACGTGTGAGCCCCTACAGGGCAAGATCTTTTTTGTGCCCCACGCCACTGTGCATCTGGCTGACTTGGGACCTGGAGAATCAGTGGTGTTCTTAGGCTCACAGGCAGGCACCTTAACCACTAATCCATCCTCCAGCCCTGTTTTTTGGTTTAAGGTGTGTTTCACTAGTCCAGGCTGACCTTTTTGGAATTGAGCCATAATAGTCTCAGGGTGGCCTTGAACACATGGTGATCCTCCTACCTCTGCCTCCCGAGTGCTGGGATTAAATGCATTTTCCCCACACCTGTCTTTTCTTTTCTTCTTTTATTAAGTAGAAACTTTGTGTGGACACATTATATGTTGGTAATTCATTTTGCACCTCCATGTTTAAACAGAGTTGAGGACCTTCAAGAGTGGGATTGCTGGCATTCACCATGGAGTTGTGGCTTATGAGTTGTAAGCACAGCAGTCAGTCATTGAGGGGAGGCAAATGCCCTCTGGCTATTCCTCCCACCCTGTGGCTCTACACTCTTCTCTGCGACTCTTCTGCAAAACCCCTGAGCCTTGGGGGTGTGCTGTAAGTCTACGCCAGCATTGAGTTCCTCAGCAGTTTCTGGATTTCTACTTAGCATTTTGAGTGTCCCTGCATCCGCCTCCATCACCCTGGCAGGTTGTCAGGCTCCCGGAAGCGGCACTTGCTCATCTCGCCCATTCCTCTGTGGATTCACCTGGCCCCTGCCAGGTGGTTCATCTCAGCCAGTAGTCAGCTAAAAAAACAAAGTGAGGAAGGGCTGGGGAGATGGTTTAGTGGTTAAGGCATTTGCTTGCAAAGCCTAAGGACCCAGGTTCTATTCCCCAAGATCCA